>CM017909.1:22696123-22698623 GCA_008369825.1 Triplophysa tibetana | reverse complement strand
CGGCTGTGAACAGGACAGAATTAGAGACAGACAACAACAAACGCTCGCTGCCGTCAGACTTCATCTCTGTGGTTTTCTGGAGGATCTTCTTTTTGAGGATCTTCTAGGATTCGGTCCTCGCTCCCTCAGATGTGAGATACGCAGTTCTGCAACAGCTGGAAGAGTTTTGAACAGCTTCAATGAGACTCCGCGGGTCTGCGGGCCACCGGAAGGAGACGGGGGAGGTGGGGGGGGAGGCGCCGGGAGGCCACGGAGGGGCTCCGATGCTGCGGCGGGGGGAGGAGAGGGAGAAAGCGAAAGAGCAAGGGAGAAGAGGAGAGATGGCTGCGGGAGAAATCACCACTCTCCCGGCCTCTCCCGACGACGGGGCCAGCGGAGGATTTCCCACGGCCAACTTCAAGGAACCCAAACGATTGTACTGCAAAAACGGAGGCTACTTTCTACGCATAAACTCGGACGGCAGGGTGGACGGCATCCGGGAGAAAAGGGACCCACACAGTGAGTTGATTTCTGCCTTCGTTTTCTGTGGAAACACAGAAGAGAGTGAGAGAAAGAGAGAGAAAGAGAGAGAGAGAGAGAGAGAGAGAGAGGGAGAGAGAGAGAGAGAGAGAGAGAGAGGGAGAGAGAGAGAGGGAGAGCGCTAGAATACAAAGACTCTTTATACTTAAATTAGGCCCTGATGATGTCACATTTCCATGTCAACATGTGTGTGTGTGTGTGGCTCATAAATCTGCTCCGCATCTAAACATGTCCTGTTTAAAGATTCTAACACACTTAAGTGTTGATTTGATTGTTTCCACGCATCACTTATAATATCATCCCTGTGCATGAGAGGTCAAATGTCGGAGGAAATCAGGAAGTTACTCAGAAACGCGTCAGTTCAAGAGAACATTGAGAGATGGATGATGACGTGACTGGTTGTCGCTTCTGAAAGTTGCTCATCATTTGCATAAAGTTGAACTTCGGTCAGCTTTGGCCACGCCCACAACCAGACGACAGCTGTCACTCATGTGGCTGTGCTCCCACTGAAGAGTTCATGTCATTGGCTGGTGGTGTGAACACAGCTTTATACTACCTGATAGATACTAAAGCAATAAGCCCTAAGAAGCAGTGGGTTACAGTGCATTTTAACACGCAAAGCCGAGCGCCTTAAACCCCTCAGCTGTTATATTATACACTGTAACCTACTGCTTCGCAGGGCTTATTACTTTTATAAAACGGTTATTCCATAAGCAAGGTTTAATAAAATAAAGGTAATAAAATTATATTGAGACTATGTAATGCGGTCAGCCGTTATAAAGCGGGGCATTTTATAACAGCTTAGAACTCGGCTCAGCCAATCAGAATCAAGGACCAGAGATGACCCTTTTATAGAAATATATAAAATCATCCTCCAGTTCAATGAAAATGTGTTTAATGATCTGAAACGACAGCGATTGGAGCTTTAAAGACCTCACAGGTCAACACACTGTTGAAATGATCAACTCGTGATCAACATTATCAACTCAATATACCAGAAACGATCTAAACACTTGAGCAGTGAAGCACCAGCAGAACTCATTTAATCATTCTGGACATGAAGCTGTTTCATGATGAAGATGTGAACTCATGTGAGAAGGGTCGTGGTGTTCCTGTAAAGACTGAGAGTCCTCCTGACCTGAACAAGACCTCACGTATGTTCAGACACAGAAGATGTGAAAGTGTGTGTTTGTGTGTTGTAGTTCGGCTGCAGCTTCAGGCGACGGCTGTTGGTGAAGTGTTGATCAAGGGAACCTGTGCCAACCGTTATCTGGCCATGAGCGCTGACGGACGACTGTTCGGGACGGTGAGCTTCTCTATAATCTCTAAACTCAGACTCCTTTAATTCTTCAGGAGTTTCAGTCTTTGACACACAGTGTTGTTGTCATTAGTTACTGTCATTTAATCACTTTTCCCTTGATGAAGTAAATTAAGAGTCATTTAATATCAGTAACCTGTGGTGTCAGTGAACTAAATACAGATGTAAACAACGGTGGAATTGACATCAAAATTCAAAGTCCAATTTAAAAATCTTTGCTTTAATATTCTCACATTTGTAATACTTTGGTCAGTTAATAGTAATACTTTATATAGTTTAATATTATTGATTTGAATGAATTAAAAGAGCCGTTTAATGTGTATCCTTGAATCACTGAACTGATATGATATATAAAGTCATTAATATTAAGTCATTAAACACTTTTTGTTGAGACTCATTAGTTCAGTAATGACACTGAATGTGTTATTATCTTGTAGGGATGTAACAGTTCTCGGTAAATACATTTGTGGCTCATCTTAAATCTGAAGACGCATTTATAAAATGGTTCTTTAGAAATTATAATGCGTAAAACAGACTGACAAAGTTCAGATCATGTGTTTGTGATGGAGACACATTCAATAGTCCTGACTGAGCAGTCTTCTGTTTCATCACCCAGGGTCGTGAGGTGACACCTGAGCACCACATGCTGCTGTTTAAACTAAA
>CM017909.1:22678623-22693623 GCA_008369825.1 Triplophysa tibetana | reverse complement strand
TAAACAGGTTGAGTTGCATTACTGAAGGATCCAAAGCAACAACACAAAAAGATTGATTTGTTTACATGTCGCTTTGGCTGATGACGTTACGTTACAGTTGTGATGTGTGTGATTTCTCTGGTATAGATTTGTGTTGATATGACAGTAACACACTATCAGTGTTCGCTGGGATTTGCGTCAAACTTTACCAGCTGAGCTACAGGAACACAGAGAGAAAGATACAAATCAAGCTAAAATAGTTTCACTGGACACAAAACTTCAGAGGTCACAGAACACCATTTAATCGTTCTAGAGGATTATAAGATGAGGAAAATCCCAGGTCATATTTCACCTCGAAACCAATGATATGTAAGATGGTGTTTAAGGGCCATTAAAGCACTTTATTGCATATTCACATTTTTTAAGAATCAAACTCCCATGAAATATACTTACAGATACAATTCATGACCTTAAAAACAAAACAAAAGAAAAATCTGAATGAAGCTGAAAACTGTCCATGCAAAATAGATTCTTTTGATTTGGAGGTGAAATATCACACAGAGGGTCTGATGTGTGTTTCATGTCTGTTAACCCTCTGGCAGCGGTCTGTGGTAGAGCTGATAAAACATTCCAGAATACACGGCCGGCAGCTCCTCCACACACAGATCAATGTTGTGAAAGCCTCTCTCTAAACCGTGCAGCAGAAGTTTGGCTATTCGACTGGTGATGGGCGTCGTCTCGGTGGTCTTAGCTAATTCAGCCAAATCCAGCCAATCGCAGCGCAGACACTCGTGAGTGCAGAAGTTAATGTCGTACGAAAGTGGGTGGAGTCTGCAGATGAGGTACATGTCGGACATTCCGAACGCTCCGGGATGTTTGTGCTGCTGACGGATGCTGAGCAGAGATCGGAATTCTGATCGGACCCCAGTTTCCTCAAAAACCTCACGGACTGCCGTGTCGCCTGAAATCAAATAGTCAAGAAGATCACGCCACAAACATGCTTACATGCTAGGAGCTGACATCACATTTACTGCAGTATGAATGTTATAGCTGTGATCTTCACATTACTGTAACGTGTGTTATACGTGCAGCGTTCACAAACACACATCAGCGTGCCGTACGCACCACATTATTCCTTTATTAAGATTTCTATGTCTCAGATTGTGATTCTTGAAGCATGATAATCCTGCACTTAGTGTCAATACAGAGTGAAAGAAAAGAAATCACAACACATCCAGACGTGATAAAGACAACGACTGAACCACACGGCTGATGGGAATCTTACCGATGTTTTCTCCGACATCTGACAGACCACCAGGAAACTTCCAAGCATTCTGAGTCTGTCGAGAGAGAGAAAAGCAGTTTACTCTAGTCTCACTTTTCATGTTTCTCTCAAATATATCCATATATTTTTATGAAAATATTCTCACAGATATTCTAACTATGAATGATCTCTCTGTCTATATGATATTATTTTCGTGAGAGATTGTGGACCGGTGAGGTGCGTGTAGATTTATAACAGTAACGTTGAAAATGCTGCTAGTAATGAAATGTTCTTGAGTAGTTTTTTTGACATTTACAAATATTTAACAGAGCACAAAACAGTTTTTGTTTAACACTTTTCTGTTTGTCACTTATACACCATCAATAAAGACTGATTCATATGAAATAGAAGTGATTTCCTCACACAAAACTAAACTTTTATGGCAGAATATGCTGCATTTATTGATGTTTGTATGCTTGTCATGTTTCTGTTGAAGGATGTAAAGTCATACAGAAGTGAAAGTGTTTTATTAGCAGTGAGACGTGAGTGTGTAGTTGTGTATCCAGCTCACAGAAATGACTTTCAGTCAATGTTTGTTCACATTAAGGGACTTTTAACTGCACACGCTTCTCTGTGTGATATTTACCTGAAACTACGGCTGTCAAACGATGAATCGTGATCCATCACATCCAGAATAAAAGTTTGTGTTTACATTATATATGTCGTTGCACTGTGCACATAAATGCATATATTTAGGAATAATATAAAATATAACAATTAATAAACGTTTATTTAGAATTTCATTTATTGGTTATTATAAATAATACATTTAAATATTTCCTTAATATATAGACAAGTATGTGTAGGTTTTGTGTTTATAAATACACATTAATATGCACGTGCACAGATATATATTATGTAAACACAAACTTTTCCGAATGCGATTAATTACGATTAATCATTTGACAGCCCTACCTGAAAGACAAACACACAAGTACACACACTCACACAAGAACACACACTCACACAAGAACACACACTCACACAAGTACACACACTCACACAAGTACACACACTCACACAAGAACACACACTCACACAAGAACACACACTCACACAAGAACACACACTCACACAAGTACACACACTCACACAAGAACACACACTCACACAAGTACACACACTCACACAAGTACACACACTCACACAAGAACACACACTCACACAAGAACACACACTCACACAAGAACACACACTCACACAAGTACACACACTCACACAAGAACACACACTCACACAAGAACACACACTCACACAAGAACACACACTCACACAAGTACACACACTCACACAAGAACACACACTCACACAAGTACACACACTCACACAAGAACACACACTCACACAAGTACACACACTCACACAAGTACACACACTCACACAAGAACACACACTCACACAAGTACACACACTCACACAAGAACACACACTCACACAAGTACACACACTCACACAAGTACACACACTCACACAAGAACACACACTCACACAAATACACACACTCACACAAGTATAAACACTCACACAAGAACACACACTCACACAAGAACACACACTCACACAAGTACACACACTCACACAAGTACACACACTCACACAAGAACACACACTCACACAAGAACACACACTCACACAAGTACACACACTCACACAAGTACACACAAGTACACAAGTACACACACTCACACAAGTACACACACTCACACAAGAACACACACTCACACAAGTACACACACTCACACAAGAACACACACTCACACAAGCACACACACTCACACAAGTACACACAAGTACACACACTCACACAAGTACACACACTCACACAAGTACACACTCACACAAGAACACACACTCACACAAGTACACACACTCACACAAGTACACACACTCACACAAATACACACACTCACACAAGTACACACACTCAAACAAGAACACACACTCACACAAGTACACACACTCACACAAGTACACACAAGTACACACACTCACACAAGTACACACTTACACAAGCACACACACTCACACAAGTACACACAAGTACACACACTCACACAAGTACACACACTCACACAAGTACACACTCACACAAGAACACACACTCACACAAGAACACACACTCTCACAAGAACACACACTCACACAAGAACACACACTCACACAAGAACACACACTCACACAAGAACACACACTCACACAAGTACACACACTCACACAAGAACACACACTCACACAAGTACACACACTCACACAAGTACACACAAGTACACACACTCACACAAGTTCACACACTCACACAAGTACACACTCACACAAGCATACACACTCACACAAATACACACAAGTACACACACTCACACAAGTACACACACTCACACAAGTACACACTCACACAAGCACACACACTCACACAAGTACACACACTCACACAAGTACACACACTCACACAAGAACACACACTCACACAAGAACACACACTCACACAAGTACACACACTCACACAAGTACACACACTCACACAAGAACACACACTCACACAAATACACACACTCACACAAGTATACACACTCACACAAGAACACACACTCACACAAGAACACACACTCACACAAGAACACACACTCACACAAGAACACACACTCACACAAGAATACACACTCACACAAGAACACACACTCACACAAGTACACACACTCACACAAGTACACACACTCACACAAGAACACACACTCACACAAGTACACACACTCACACAAGTACACACAATCACACAAGTACACACTCACACAAGCACACACACTCACACAAGTACACACAGGTACACACAAGTACACACAGGTACACACACTCACACAAGCACACACACTCACACAAGCACACACACTCACACAAATACACACACTCACACAAGTATACACACTCACACAAGAACACACACTCACACAAGAACACACACTCACACAAGTACACACACTCACACAAGAACACACACTCACACAAGTACACACAGTCACACAAGAACACACACAAATACACACACTCACACAAGAACACACACTCACACAAGTACACACACTCACACAAGTACACACACTCACACAAGAACACACACAAGTACACACACAAGTACACACACTCACCCAAGAACACACACTCACACAAGTACACACACTCACACAAGAACACACACAAATACACACACTCACACAAGAACACACACTCACACAAGTACACACACTCACACAAGTACACACACTCACACAAGTACACACACAAGTACACACACTCACACAAGTACACACACTCACACAAGAACACACACAAATACTCACACAAGAACACACACTCACACAAGTACACACACTCACACAAGAACACACACTCACACAAGAACACACACTCACACAAGAACACACACTCACACAAGAACACACACTCACACAAGTACACACACTCACACAAGTACACACACTCACACAAGTACACACACTCACACAAGTACACACACTCACACAAGTACACACAAGTACACAAGTACACACACTCACACAAGTACACACTCACACAAGCACACACACTCACACAAGTACACACAAGTACACACACTCACACAAGTACACACACTCACACAAGTACACACTCACACAAGAACACACACTCACACAAGAACACACACTCTCACAAGAACACACACTCACACAAGTACACACACTCACACAAGAACACACACTCACACAAGAACACACACTCACACAAGTATACACACTCACACAAGAACACACACTCACACAAGAACACACACTCACACAAGTACACACACTCACACAAGAACACACACTCACACAAGTACACACACTCACACAAGTACACACACTCACACAAGTACACACACTCACACAAGTACACACTCACACAAGCATACACACTCACACAAGTACACACACTCACACAAGTACACACACTCACACAAGTACACACACTCACACAAGTACACACTCACACAAGCACACACACTCACACAAGTATACACACTCACACAAGTACACACACTCACACAAGAACACACACTCACACAAGAACACACACTCACACAAGTACACACACTCACACAAGTACACACACTCACACAAGTACACACACTGACACAAGTACACACACTGACACAAGAACACACACTCACACAAATACACACACTCACACAAGTATACACACTCACACAAGAACACACACTCACACAAGAACACACACTCACACAAGAACACACACTCACACAAGAACACACACTCACACAAGAACACACACTCACACAAGAACACACACTCACACAAGTACACACACTCACACAAGTACACACACTCACACAAGTACACACACTCACACAAGAACACACACTCACACAAGAACACACACTCACACAAGTACACACACTCACACAAGTACACACAATCACACAAGTACACACTCACACAAGCACACACACTCACACAAGTACACACAGGTACACACAAGTACACACAGGTACACACACTCACACAAGCACACACACTCACACAAGCACACACACTCACACAAATACACATACTCACACAAGTATACACACTCACACAAGAACACACACTCACACAAGAACACACACTCACACAAGAACACACACTCACACAAGTACACACTTACACAAGCACACACACTCACACAAGTACACACAAGTACACACACTCACACAAGTACACACACTCACACAAGTACACACTCACACAAGAACACACACTCACACAAGAACACACACTCTCACAAGAACACACACTCACACAAGAACACACACTCACACAAGAACACACACTCACACAAGAACACACACTCACACAAGTACACACACTCACACAAGAACACACACTCACACAAGTACACACACTCACACAAGTACACACAAGTACACACACTCACACAAGTACACACACTCACACAAGTACACACTCACACAAGCATACACACTCACACAAATACACACAAGTACACACACTCACACAAGTACACACACTCACACAAGTACACACTCACACAAGCACACACACTCACACAAGTACACACACTCACACAAGTACACACACTCACACAAGAACACACACTCACACAAGAACACACACTCACACAAGTACACACACTCACACAAGTACACACACTCACACAAGAACACACACTCACACAAATACACACACTCACACAAGTATACACACTCACACAAGAACACACACTCACACAAGAACACACACTCACACAAGAACACACACTCACACAAGAACACACACTCACACAAGAATACACACTCACACAAGAACACACACTCACACAAGTACACACACTCACACAAGTACACACACTCACACAAGAACACACACTCACACAAGTACACACACTCACACAAGTACACACAATCACACAAGTACACACTCACACAAGCACACACACTCACACAAGTACACACAGGTACACACAAGTACACACAGGTACACACACTCACACAAGCACACACACTCACACAAGCACACACACTCACACAAATACACACACTCACACAAGTATACACACTCACACAAGAACACACACTCACACAAGAACACACACTCACACAAGTACACACACTCACACAAGAACACACACTCACACAAGTACACACAGTCACACAAGAACACACACAAATACACACACTCACACAAGAACACACACTCACACAAGTACACACACTCACACAAGTACACACACTCACACAAGAACACACACAAGTACACACACTCACCCAAGAACACACACTCACACAAGTACACACACTCACACAAGAACACACACAAATACACACACTCACACAAGAACACACACTCACACAAGTACACACACTCACACAAGTACACACACTCACACAAGTACACACACAAGTACACACACTCACACAAGTACACACACTCACACAAGAACACACACAAATACTCACACAAGAACACACACTCACACAAGTACACACACTCACACAAGAACACACACTCACACAAGAACACACACTCACACAAGAACACACACTCACACAAGAACACACACTCACACAAGTACACACACTCACACAAGTACACACACTCACACAAGTACACACACTCACACAAGTACACACACTCACACAAGTACACACAAGTACACAAGTACACACACTCACACAAGTACACACTCACACAAGCACACACACTCACACAAGTACACACAAGTACACACACTCACACAAGTACACACACTCACACAAGTACACACTCACACAAGAACACACACTCACACAAGAACACACACTCTCACAAGACACACACTCACACAAGTACACACACTCACACAAGAACACACACTCACACAAGAACACACACTCACACAAGTATACACACTCACACAAGAACACACACTCACACAAGAACACACACTCACACAAGTACACACACTCACACAAGAACACACACTCACACAAGTACACACACTCACACAAGTACACACAAGTACACACACTCACACAAGTACACACACTCACACAAGTACACACTCACACAAGCATACACACTCACACAAGTACACACACTCACACAAGTACACACACTCACACAAGTACACACACTCACACAAGTACACACTCACACAAGCACACACACTCACACAAGTATACACACTCACACAAGTACACACACTCACACAAGAACACACACTCACACAAGAACACACACTCACACAAGTACACACACTCACACAAGTACACACACTCACACAAGTACACACACTGACACAAGTACACACACTGACACAAGAACACACACTCACACAATTACACACACTCACACAAGTATACACACTCACACAAGAACACACACTCACACAAGAACACACACTCACACAAGAACACACACTCACACAAGAACACACACTCACACAAGAACACACACTCACACAAGAACACACACTCACACAAGTACACACACTCACACAAGTACACACACTCACACAAGTACACACACTCACACAAGAACACACACTCACACAAGAACACACACTCACACAAGTACACACACTCACACAAGTACACACAATCACACAAGTACACACTCACACAAGCACACACACTCACACAAGTACACACAGGTACACACAAGTACACACAGGTACACACACTCACACAAGCACACACACTCACACAAGCACACACACTCACACAAATACACATACTCACACAAGTATACACACTCACACAAGAACACACACTCACACAAGAACACACACTCACACAAGAACACACACTCACACAAGTACACACACTCACACAAGAACACACACTCACACAAGTACACACACTCACACAAGAAAACACACTCACACAAGAACATACACTCACACAAGAACACACACTCACACAAGAAAACACACTCACACAAGAACACACACTCACACAAGTACACACACTCACACAAGAACATACACTCACACAAGAACATACACTCACACAAGAACACACACTCACACAAGAACACACACTCACACATGTACACACACTCACACAAGAACACACACTCACACAAGTAATCACACTCACACAAGAACACACACTCACACAAGTACACACACTCACACAAGAACACACACTCACACAAGTAATCACACTCACACAAGAACACACACTCACACAAGTACACACACTCACACAAGAACACACACTCACACAAGTAATCACACTCACACAAGAACACACACTCACACAAGTACACACACTCACACAAGAACACACACAAGTACACACACTCACACAAGTACACACACTCACACAAGAACACACACAAATACACACACTCACACAAGAACACACACTCACACAAGTACACACACTCACACAAGTACACACACTCACACAAGAACACACACAAGTACACACACTCACCCAAGAACACACACTCACACAAGTACACACACTCACACAAGAACACACACACTCACACAAGAACACACACTCACACAAGTACACACACTCACACAAGTACACACACAAGTACACACACTCACACAAGTACACACACTCACACAAGAACACACACACTCACACAAGAACACACACTCACACAAGTACACACACTCACACAAGAACACACACAAGTACACACACTCACACAAGAACACACACTCACACAAGTACACACACTCACACAAGAACACACACTCACACAAGAACACACACTCACACAAGAACACACACTCACACAAGAACACACACTCAGACAAGAACACATACTCACACAAGAACACACACTCACACAAGAACACACACTCACACAAGTACACACACTCACACAAGAACACACACAAATACACACACTCACACAAGAACACACACTCACACAAGTACACACACAAATACACACACTCACACAAGTACACACACTCACACAAGAACACACACAAATACACACACTCACACAAGTACACACTAGGGATGCTCCGATCCGATATTTGTATCGGGAATCGGCGTCGATACTGAATAAAATTCTAGATCGGGTATCGGTGACAAATTGCACCGATACCCGATCTAGCTGACATAAAATTTCTGCTAGGCGATGTAAAAGTTAATGAGACACCGGCGCTTAAACTCTCTCGTGGCTGTGCTTTGCGAAGCGTGTGACATCATACGCTAGCAACTTGCTCTGTACGTAAGTGCACGTGAACAAGCGAACATAGCTTATCGAGCAGCGAACAGCATGGAGCGAGCCAAAACTTCTGCCATTTGGAGTTATTTTAGAACAGATACGCCATCAAGTTCCACCGCAGTTTGCAATATATGCCAAGTAAATGTTCCGAGGGGTGGTGATAAAGCTTCTAATTATAACACTACTAATTTAATCAAACATTTACAGAGATGTCACCCCAAAAAGCACGCCGAGTTCAATCAGTTGAAGAGACTTAAACGAGACGGTACGAAGCAGCTAACTTTGCAGGAGACAACGGAAAGAATTCAAAAATTTCCACCTGGTAGTGTGAAAGCGGCGAAAATCACTGAAAGCATTCTGAATTTCATCGTTATGGATGGGCAACCGCTGTCCGTCGTTGCGAACTATGGCTTCAGACTCCTAATAAACCACCTGGAGCCGCGGTACGACATGGTGAAGCGTAAGTACTTATCTGAGACGGCTCTACCTGAACTGTACCGAAAAGTCTGCAAACACATAGGCGAAAAAATTAAAGATGTCAATGCGGTCAGTTTTACAACAGATATCTGGAGCAACGACGTGTCCCCTGTGTCGCTTTTAAGTTTAACCGCACACTGGTTGGATGAGAATTTTGTGCCACAAAGTGCCATGTTAAATGCAACAAACTTTCGTGGGTCACACACCAGCGACGCGATTGCAGCTTCCCTAAACGAAATTTGTTTGTTAAGTTTAAGAAAGTGAACATTTTGTTTTATTTTTCATTTGTTGCACCGGTGCTGGTTCAATAAATAATTAACTAAACTTGTGAATCATTTTGTTTGTTATTTTGTTTTACGGGGTCAGGAAATTATGTTAAATCGAGCCTGATGTCTTGCACAGCAATGCACACAGTTTATTAAGTAATTGTGCTCTTTAAAAATGTTACCTTAGTATCGGATTGGTAATTGGTATCGGCCGATACTGAATCTCGGGTATCGGAATCGGTATCGGAAG
Organism: Triplophysa tibetana; assembly: GCA_008369825.1. Taxonomy (NCBI): domain Eukaryota; kingdom Metazoa; phylum Chordata; class Actinopteri; order Cypriniformes; family Nemacheilidae; genus Triplophysa; species Triplophysa tibetana. Next base: position 22,682,616 of record CM017909.1, on the reverse strand, counting down.
CAAAAAAGGTGGATCGGAGCATCCCTAGTACACACACTCACACACTCACACAAGAACACACACTCACACAAGAACACACACTCACACAAGAACACACACAAATACACACACTCACACAAGAACACACACTCACACAAGCACACACACAAGTACACACAAGTACACACACTCACACAACTACACACTCACACAAGCACACACACTCACACAAGTACACACACTCACACAAGAACACACACTCACACAAGTATACACACTCACACAAGAACACACACTCACACAAGTACACACACTCACACAAGAACACACACTCACACACTCACACAAGAACACACACTCACACAAGCACTCACACTCACACAAGTACACACTCACACAAGTACACACACTCACACAAGTACACACTCACACAAGCACACACACTCACACAAGCACACACACTCACACAAATACACACACTCACACAAGTATACACACTCACACAAGAACACACACTCACACAAGTACACACACTCACACAAGAACACACACTCACACAAGTACACACACTCACACAAGTACACACACTCACACAAGTACACACACTCACACAAGAACACACACTCACACAAGAACATACACTCACACAAGAACACACACTCACACATGTACACACACTCACACAAGAACACACACTCACACAAGTAATCACACTCACACAAGAACACACACTCACACAAGTACACACACTCACACAAGAACACACACTCACACAAGTAATCACACTCACACAAGAACACACACTCACACAAGTACACACACTCACACAAGAACACACACTCACACAAGTAATCACACTCACACAAGAACACACACTCACACAAGTACACACACTCACACAAGAACACACACAAGTACACACACTCACACAAGAACACACACTCACACAAGTACACACACTCACACAAGAACACACACAAATACACACACTCACACAAGAACACACACTCACACAAGTACACACACTCACACAAGTATACACACTCACACAAGAACACACACTCACACAAGAACACACACTCACACAAGTACACACACTCACACAAGAACACACACTCACACAAGTACACACACTCACACAAGTACACACACTCACACAAGAACACACACTCACACAAGAACATACACTCACACAAGAACACACACTCACACAAGAACACACACTCACACAAGAACACACACTCACACATGTACACACACTCACACAAGAACATACACTCACACAAGAACATACACTCACACAAGAACACACACTCACACAAGAACACACACTCACACATGTACACACACTCACACAAGAACACACACTCACACAAGTAATCACACAAGTACACACACTCACACAAGAACACACACTCACACAAGTAATCACACTCACACAAGAACACACACTCACACAAGAACACACACTCACACAAGTAATCACACTCACACAAGAACACACACTCACACAAGTACACACACTCACACAAGAACACACACAAGTACACACACTCACACAAGAACACACACTCACACAAGTACACACACTCACACAAGAACACACACAAATACACACACTCACACAAGAACACACACTCACACAAGTACACACACTCACACAAGTACACACACTCACACAAGAACACACACAAATACACACACTCACACAAGAACACACACTCACACAAGTACACACACTCACACAAGTACACACACTCACACAAGAACACACACAAGTACACACACTCACACAAGAACACACACTCACACAAGTACACACACTCACACAAGAACACACACAAATACACACACTCACACAAGAACACACACTCACACAAGTACACACACTCACACAAGAACACACACTCACACAAGAACACACACTCACACAAGAACACACACTCAGACAAGAACACATACTCACACAAGAACACACACTCACACAAGAACACACACTCACACAAGTACACACACTCACACAAGAACACACACAAATACACACACTCACACAAGAACACACACTCACACAAGTACACACACTCACACAAGAACACACACAAATACACACACTCACACAAGTACACACACTCACACACTCACACAAGAACACACACTCACACAAGAACACACACTCACACAAGAACACACACAAATACACACACTCACACAAGAACACACACTCACACAAGCACACACACTCACACAAGTACACACAAGTACACACACTCACACAAGTACACACTCACACAAGCACACACTCACACAAGTACACACTCACACAAGCACACACACTCACACAAGAACACACACTCACACAAGTATACACACTCACACAAGAACACACACTCACACAAGAACACACACTCACACAAGTACACACACTCACACAAGAACACACACTCACACAAGTACACACTCACACAAATACACACACTCACACAAGAACACACACTCACACAAGTACACACACTCACACAAGAACACACACTCACACAAGAACACACACTCACACAAGTACACACACTCACACAAGAACACACAAGTACACAAGTACACACACTCACACAAGAACACACACTCACACAAGTACACACACTGACACAAGTACACACACTCACACAAGAACACACACTCACACAAGTACACACACTCACACAAGAACACACAAGTACACAAGTACACACACTCACACAAGAACACACACTCACACAAGTACACACACTCACACAAGAACACACACTCACACAAGAACACACACTCACACAAGTACACACACTCACACAAGTACACACTCACACAAGTACACACACTCACACAAGAACACCCACAAATACACACACTCACACAAGAACACACACTCACACAAGAACACACACTCACACAAGAACACACACTCACACAAGTACACACACTCTCACAAGAACACACACTCACACAAGAACACACACTCACACAAGAACACACACTCACACAAGAACACACACTCACACAAGAACACACACTCACACAAGAACACACACTCACACAAGTACACACACTGACACAAGTACACACACTCACACAAGAACACACACTCACACAAGAACACACACTCACACAAGAACACACACTCACACAAGTACACACACTCACACAAGAACACACACTCACACAAGAACACACACTCACACAAGAACACACACTCACACAAGTACACACACTCTCACAAGAACACACACTCACACAAGAACACACACTCACACAAGAACACACACTCACACAAGAACACACACTCACACAAGAACACACACTCACACAAGAACACACACTCACACAAGTACACACACTGACACAAGTACACACACTCACACAAGAACACACACTCACACAAGAACACACACTCACACAAGAACACACACTCACACAAGTACACACACTCTCACGGTACCTTATTCCTGTCCTGAACAACGAGAACTTTACCACATGATTCATCCACAACAGCACCTTAAACACACAAAAGAGCAAAAGATGTGAACACATGTGTGTGTGTGTGTGTGTGTGACACTGATCCTGCTATAACACACACAGACAGGTCAACACTAGTACTGACAAACACCACATGAGCAATAACAGCGTTATAGATGTGACATATAAACACTCACAGAATGTATTTGTACCCAATGAACTGAACCATCCGTTTCATCTGAACTAACATCAGTCTTTACACGAGTGTTTGGTTTTAAAAAAGGGAAATAAACCTGCGTTATGGATGTGACAATAAAACAACACCGTTTTTGACACACTACTGTAGGTATTTTGAAGGATTTCTGTGAAATAAAATGCACAAACCTGAAGCAATAATACACAATGAATGGAGAAGAGATTCCTTTTCATAAAACATTAAATATTTATTTTCATTCTCATGTGTCCAGTCATGAGGAGTTTGTGGAGTTATGGATGTAAATAAACCTGATAAAGGGGCGTACCTGACAG
>CM017909.1:22661123-22673623 GCA_008369825.1 Triplophysa tibetana | reverse complement strand
TCCTCTCTAAATCCACACTGAAAACACCAGCCGTGCCCCTTCTTCCTGTTTGGGAGCTGGCGTCTACAGTTGCTTAGCAACCTAGTCCACGCTTCCCATTAAGACGAAGAGGTATTAATGAAGGATATATGGATTATTAGCAAGAAAATACTTTTCAATAACACAGATAAAAGATTAATTCATGTTGTGATCATCTGAGTCTGCTTCTTCACTAAGCTTTTCTGTATGGGTCCAGTAAACAGGAAGTTGATTGGTTGGTACTCGTCACATGACATACGGTGCGCCTGCAGCATTCTGAAAAGTCTCATTGCGTGCCACACGTCTACATTTGCGCACACGAAAAAGGCGAAATGTAAACGGATTGACTTGTAAAGTTACTCACGACCTTAGACAGAAATGAGCAAGTGTCTGAGAGAAAGACTATAAACTTAACTCTCACGTGTGGAATTCAGTTTTTTTATGAGTTTTTATATTATTACAGGCCAGAGGACAAAGTGATCAATACAGAAGACTTCAGGAAGTATCTTCTTCACACGCTGGGTAACACAAACACTCTTTTATCACCTTCACACATCAGATACACTTTTCACAAAGCTCACTTGAGATCTTTTCTCTCTCTCTCTCTCTCTCTCTCTCTCTCAGACAGTCGGGTTCTTCTCCCGGGGAACAGTTTGTCTGTGTGGTACTTTGGGCGTGGTTGTCTCATGGGGGTGGAGTCAGTTCAGGGTGTAGATGGAGTGACATTAGAATCTGTCAGCAGCGTTCACCAGACCTCCGTGTCAGACAGAAGCTCTCTGGATCTGTCATCGCAGCTAGAGCAGCTGTCAATCAACCAGAACCAGTTTCAGCCATCAGCCAGTACGCCCAACAGACAGCACAACTCTTCACCTCTGACCCCTCTGTCCCCCGGCACGCCCTGTGAACTCATCCAGCCATGTCCACCCGAGTCGCCGTTCAGTCCCGACACCCCGGATCAGTCTGCAGCGTTGAGTCTGTCTCCATCTGCTGGTCGCTCCGGGAGTGACACATTTTACACCGTCTGCAGCTCCACCAAACTGAGCGTCTCTGACTCCTGCGGCCCAGACGAGAGCTCGGAGGAGGAGGAGAGGTCAAAGGTCACTTACAGTATGATTGGCGGGCTGAGCAGTCAACTAGAGTTGATCAGAGAGACCATCCAACTGCCTCTTAAACACCCAGAACTTTTCAAAAGCTACGGTAAGTCAAGTCTTCATTGGACAGAAAGCACAACACTATGTAGTGTGCACTATACATGCGAGTTCTCAGTTTGCACAGCATAACCTGTTTTTCTTGTTCGTTTATATCGTAACTGTGCTTCTTTTGTGAAGAGTAGACAATATGGAGTGTGTAGTGTGTGTTTAGAGTACATTAAGTGTCTGATATATATGACATCATGTGATGTGGTCGTGTGTTTGATCACAGGAATCCCGCCCCCTAGAGGAGTGCTTCTGTATGGCCCACCCGGCACAGGAAAGACCATGATTGGACGCGCGGTAGCCAATGAAATGGGAGCACACATGACTGTGATCAACGGCCCTGAGATCATGAGCAAGTGTGTGACAGACGTATATATATCTGAAGAATTTGGTTCCAAAATGAGACAATCTCATATTAATCTTGAGTACCTATAGAGCAGTATTGCATACGTTGTATCTTTGAAGATTATTTAGTTTGATAACATTTATAAAAGGGAGATACAGCTGTACCATTATTAACAAAATCATACGGCGTGTGCGGGGGGGAGAGGTAGACTGAACTAAATCACATTGTCAACAGAACACAGACATCAGTTTCACTCAACGCATGCGGTTCATGTCCGGCATCTTTTAGCGCTGGGACGGCTCCATATATCAGTTTACAACCATCTCCAAACAACCAACAAACAAACACATGAACTTTGTATGTGTTCTCTCTCTCTCTGTGTCTCTTCTGCACACAAGTGAAAGTGACATCTGCTCATGCTCCTCCTCCTGCTCTCAAAGCTGCCACGTGCTTTTCCGGGAGAATTGTCTAATAAGGGACTAAGAGATTTTGTTATGAAACAGTTTTATGTGTTTGAACAAAACTTTCTGAAACCTGTAGGATCGCTGGGGGAGTGTATCGGACACAGAATTTGACTATAATATGACTATGTTAAGCATGAAAGTGGTCGCACACTGGATGCAGAAGCGCCGCGCAGCGTCACATCTAGGATGACTCTGCTATTAATGTGGTAGAATCGAGAGGTTTTCTGTATTAATCTGTTTTTCAGTTGTTCCCAAACAGATAAATACATCTGGAAGTTTATGGTGAAGTCAGTTTGTACATTAAAGATGATTTCAGTCGAAGAACATCTAATGTTAAATTAATTCTGGTTCGTTGTGTCGCTGCAGGATTCAGAACAGCGTCATTAGTTGCAGCGTAGCGCCGCTGACAGGCGTGAAATGGCGGCTCCAGTGTGTGTGTGTAGAAAACAATATGTTCATTTTTACAAACAATAGCACTACGCTGAGAGGCTCAGAGGTTCAGTGTCCGGTGTTTGACCCCCTTGAGAAGACAGCTCGTTTAACAGTGTAAAGAAGTCAGAATGCATGACACATCATTGCTCGGCCGTTAAAATCTTTAATATTGTTCATTCCAATTAAAATCAATCAAACAGCATTTGTTTTGTTTTGATTTAAGCCATTATAACTAAAAAAATCATCTAACTAACAAGATAAACATGATTTATGTCATTTTGGAAGCAAACTCTTCATATAGTTGATCTATATTAACTTTGTTTTATGTAGAATTATCACAAAGTAGGTTCAGTCACTTGAGTGGCGTTTGGTTGGATTCATGACCATCCAGCTGTGAGACCAATCACAGGAGAAGAATGAATCTGATCTCCTTTAACTTCAGTCCTGTCAGTAATGTCTGAAACTCTCTGCAGGTTTTATGGGGAATCAGAAGCCAGACTGAGGCAGATATTCACTGAAGCATCACAGAGGTACCAACAACAACCGATGAAGTAAGAATGAAGAAGAATGCAAAGAATGAAATAAAATGTGTGTGTGTGTTGGTCAGGCAGCCGGCGATCATCTTCATCGATGAGTTAGACGCTCTGTGTCCGAAGAGAGAAGGTGCTCAGAATGAAGTGGAGAAACGTCTGGTGGCCACACTGCTCACTCTGATGGACGGCATCGGTTCCGTGAGTGTCCGTCGTTTACTCTCGTTCATCTCAACTGCATCAAATCAACTGGATGAAGATGTTTAATTCTCTCAGGAGGGTCACAGCGGTCAGCTGCTGGTGTTGGGGGCGACCAACCGTCCTCACTCGCTGGATCCCGCCCTGCGACGCCCCGGACGCTTCGATAAAGAGCTGGAGATTGGTGTTCCTGACGCGGCCGGCCGGACGGAGATCTTACAGAAACAGCTGAGCTCTATGCCCTGTGACATCTCCAGCGGTGAGCTGCAGGAACTGGCCGACAGCGCACACGGATACGTTGGAGCGGATCTGGCTGCCGTCTGTAAAGAAGCCGGTGAGTGCACATGAGGTTTTGTGTTGTGTTTGAAAAACAGAGAAATAAATGTTTAGCACTGTTCGGACGGGACTAGATCTTTTAGGTTAATAGGGTGGTGGGCGTGTCTGTTGGTTCACTCGGGTGTTGATCACATGCTCAGGATACGTTCATTGTGTATAATCATATGACCCAAAACACAACGCGTGCATATAAGAAACCCACAGAAATGAAGAAAACATGATTAATTCAAACAATCATTTCTTATTTTTTTTCTATAAAATGACCATTACGTAACTGAGTGGACAAATAGAGTTGAGTTACATTTACATTTAGGCATTTGGTAGACGCTTTTATCCAAAGTGACTGACATTGCTTTATCCTATACATTTTACATAGGTATTTGCAATCCCCTGGGATCAAACCCACAACCTTGCGTTGTTAACTCAATGCTCTTACCACTGAGATACAGGAAAGCAGTTCTTGACTGATATCAGTAAAGTGATCTCACAAGTGCCAGTCTTTACAGTTCAAAACTCGATTTTATTTTAGTATTTCACAGAATTTCAAAAGCATGTTTATCTATTGAATAGGATTGATTGAATGACTTGGATGCAGAGAGTATATATGTGCTTTAGTAAGAGTTTATGGCAGTTCACGCTGACAAAACATGTAAAAAAACGTGTTTTGAAAAGATTTTGTCAGCAATCAGTCATCCGGGATTACATTTCACTGAGTTTGATGAAAAACTGAAGGTATATTTCTCTGGAATAAAACAGACGTGGTAGATTAACACAGAATTAAAATGACAGAGAAACGTCGTCTGAATAGGGCTCATAGTGCTCATCAAGAGAAACTGACTGACAGCTGTCAACTTCATCTGTGATCTTTGTGCTTTTTATGTGAGAGAAGCAGCATGAGCTTTTTTTTGGCAAGGTCATGAGAGTCGTGTGTGTGTGCATGTGTGTCTGTGTGCATGTGTGTGTGTGTGCGTGTGTGTGTGTGTGTCTGTGTGCATGTGTGTGTGTGTGCGTGTGTGTGCGTGTGTGTGCGTGTGTGTACGTGTGTGTGTGTCTGTGTGCATGTGTGTGTGTGTGCATGTGTGTGCGTGTGTGTGTGTGTGTGTGTGTGTGTAATATTACTGTGTGCTCAGCATTCTGGAGTCATTAATGTGAAGTCAACTCTGTGTCATTCAGTGAAACTCAACTCTGTTTCCGTGTCTGATCAATAATCTTCAGTTTCGTCTGCATGATCTGCTGCAGTCCTGCACTCCGTCTCCTCATGTCTGTATTTACAGCTTATATTATTATGGATTATTCTTTTTGTGTTCTTTATATAACGGCTCATATGTCAGGGATAATCCACGGCTGAATGTGGAGGTGAAGTGGTTGCCTAGTCGTGCCCAGGCTAGCTGTGGATTATCCCGTTTATACCATGGGTATTTTCTAAGTTAAAGCTTTTTTGTTGTTAACAGTGTCATTTTAGATGAAACAGGTAAAAGATGACTCTTATTTTGTCAGTTAATTTTTAATGTAATAAACCGACTGGAGCTACCCCTGCGTTAAAGGCTTTTAATGCACACCTTCTAGCCAATCAGAATCCAGTATTCAACCAGATCATGATATAATATTTATATATAATTTTCACCATCTGATTATTTTTTGTACTTGTGGAAAACAATAGAACTTTTTGATCATTGTTTAAAATGTAGTATCTGATGTGGCCCACACTATATTATGTGATGCTAAAGGTGCAGATCCCATCATTCCACACTCCTTCACAGCGTCATCACGCTACGCCATTGTTGTCATTTTTATTAGAAAGAGACATCGGAAAAGAAAAAAGTAAATGATGATAAAACAAAAATGCATTTTTTGCAGAAACTAGGAGTGAACGCCTGTTATAGTGCAACACAAAACATAATACAGACTTCACAACACTGAGTTATATCTTAACTTAACACAAAACAAGATAAAAACACAGATGATCAGACTTTACTGTAAGATGTTTGTGATGCGTGCGTCTGCAGGTCTACATGCACTAAGGAGGGCTTTAGGATCCACACCTGGTCTCTCTGATGTCCAGGTGATAAACAGAGTAAAGGTCACAACCTTTGACCTCAGTCTGGCTATGACACAAGTCAAACCGAGTGCAATGAGAGAGGTCGCCATCGATGTGCCAAAGGTACTACAGTAACACAACACACGATTAACTGCACTGCATCCAAACTGAAGGACCACTGATTACTTAATGTCTATACATTTCAGTTATCACTGATGTGTGTGTGTGTGTACGCGCAGGTTCAGTGGAGTGATATTGGTGGGATGGAGGAAGTGAAATTGAAACTGAAGCAGGCTGTCGAGTGGCCGTTGAAGCACCCTGATGCTTTCTCCAGGTTGGGTATAGCGCCCCCTAAAGGTGTTCTGCTGTACGGACCCCCTGGCTGCTCTAAAACCATGATCGCTAAAGCTTTAGCCAATGAGACCCAGCTCAATTTCCTCTCCGTCAAGGTAAACCATGTGTGAGTCTGTCCCTGTGTCTCTATCAGTATATGGTGGTATATGGGGCATTAGTAAGGGTCCTGCCTCACTTCACATGGGGACACCGTTCACTTATATCTCTGTGACGTGAGTGTGATGTGATACTTTACTGCTGGTATAAATCAACAGTCCTCCAAACCAACATCTCTTTGACTTTATCTTTAAATACCGGTTGAAGTGCATATGAGAAACACTTGAGTTATTCTGGCACATATCAGTGCACCACCAGCAGGAAACAGTGAATATAAAAGTCCTTCAGATAGATTCCTCTTGTCACCAATCCTCCTTGTTTATAATAATGAGTTATGAGTAGTGTAACATTAATGGAGACATGTTGTCATGTTGTGTTTCTCAGGGTCCAGAGTTACTGAGTAAATATGTTGGTGAATCAGAGCGATCCGTCAGAGAGGTGAGACATCTGGACCAGAACACAACACACCTGCTTAAAGACACTCTTCAGCTTTATCATAAAAGTGACAACTCATCAAGAGAGTATGTGTGTGTGTGTGTGTGTGTGTGCAGGTTTTCCGGAAGGCCAGAGCGGTCGCTCCATCTATCATTTTCTTTGATGAGATTGATGCGTTAGCTGTGTCAAGAGGAAGGTAACAGCACAATCTTTAATAACTATAACCATGATCTCTCATGATTGATTCAGACAAACACAGAACAGTCAGACACCTCTCTGTCTCTTACACACACACACACATGTTACAGAACGTGTATGTGTGTGTTTCTATAGGGAGGTCACAGGATTGAGTGTGAACACATGAGCAACTGTATGTATATCAGGAGTTCTCAAACTTTTCAGCCTGCGACCCCCAAAATAACATTGTCAGTGACCTGAGACCCCCACTATCCTCAGAGGTGGTTGATGTTCACAAACGTTACCCGCACATACACTAAATCTAATACGTGCATTATGACGTCGGTCTAAAATAATCTGACTTTATAGTTATTTACTCATTATTTGACTTGTTGTTCTACATAAACCATGAACTATTACTACAGATGGTCAAATCTCCTCAAACTGATGGGAGCGCTGGTAGATGTGACTCTTTATGCAAACGTCTTCTGGTACCTGAGGACGAGACGCTTTCTGTCTGCGGCGCTTCTGCGTCCTCCTCCGCTGGCCTCCCTGTGTTGTCTTTGGTGGATATTCATCATCACCGTTTCATTTCAACAAATAAGAACATCCTAAACCTAAAGCCTGAAAAATACTCAGCGTGCACATGAGACTGTTTAACACGGTGCTGTAAATGAACATGCTGCATCTGATCTAATGCGGCCGCTGAGGTCGTTAATGTGACATGATCACCTCAGGGGTCACGATCAAGGGGGAGGAAATCCATAATTCTTTTGCATGTTTTCTATTTTTAATAATAATATTTTTATGTTTTGTTACACTTACTGATTAAATACACTATTGCTAAAAATCAAAAAAAGATTTCTGGAAATCATATTGTGTACCCCCGGGGGGTCCTGACCCCTACTTTGGGAACCCCTGGTGTATAGATTCAGAGCTGAGCAGAAAATGAAGTGTACACTTATTCATCATCAGACTCATGTGAGGGACTTGTCATGAGATGATGGATCAGTGTGTGTGTGTGTGTTTGTGTGTGTTTGTGTGTGTTTGTATGTGTTTGTGTGTGTTTGTATGTGTTTGTGTGTGTTTGTATGTGTTTGTGTGTGTTTGTATTAGGGATGCTCCGATCCGATATTTGTATCGGGAATCGGCGTCGATACTGAATAAAATTCTAGATCGGGTATCGGTGACAAATTGCACCGATACCCGATCTAGCTGACATAAAATTTCTGCTAGGCGATGTAAAAGTTAATGAGACACCGGCGCTTAAACTCTCTCGTGGCTGTGCTTTGCGAAGCGTGTGACATCATACGCTAGCAACGTGCTCTGTACGTAAGTGCACGTGAACAAGCGAACATAGCTTATCGAGCAGCGAACAGCATGGAGCGAGCCAAAACTTCTGCCATTTGGAGTTATTTTAGAACAGATACGCCATCAAGTTCCACCGCAGTTTGCAATATATGCCAAGTAAATGTTCCGAGGGGTGGTGATAAAGCTTCTAATTATAACACTACTAATTTAATCAAACATTTACAGAGATGTCACCCCAAAAGCACGCCGAGTTCAATCAGTTGAAGAGACTTAAACGAGACGGTACGAAGCAGCTAACTTTGCAGGAGACAACGGAAAGAATTCAAAAATTTCCACCTGGTAGTGTGAAAGCGGCGCGAAAATCACTGAAAGCATTCTGAATTTCATCGTTATGGATGGGCAACCGCTGTCCGTCGTTGCGAACTATGGCTTCAGACTCCTAATAAACCACCTGGAGCCGCGGTACGACATGGTGAAGCGTAAGTACTTATCTGAGACGGCTCTACCTGAACTGTACCGAAAAGTCTGCAAACACATAGGCGAAAAAATTAAAGATGTCAATGCGGTCAGTTTTACAACAGATATCTGGAGCAACGACGTGTCCCCTGTGTCGCTTTTAAGTTTAACCGCACACTGGTTGGATGAGAATTTTGTGCCACAAAGTGCCATGTTAAATGCAACAAACTTTCGTGGGTCACACACCAGCGACGCGATTGCAGCTTCCCTAAACGAAATTTGTTTGTTAAGTTTAAGAAAGTGAACATTTTGTTTTATTTTTCATTTGTTGCACCGGTGCTGGTTCAATAAATAATTAACTAAACTTGTGAATCATTTTGTTTGTTATTTGTTTTACGGGGTCAGGAAATTATGTTAAATCGAGCCTGATGTCTTGCACAGCAATGCACACAGTTTATTAAGTAATTGTGCTCTTTAAAAATGTTACCTTAGTATCGGATTGGTAATTGGTATCGGCCGATACTGATCTCGGGTATCGGAATCGGTATCGGGAGCAAAAAAGGTGGATCGGAGCATCCCTAGTTTGTATGTGTTTGTGTGTGTGTGTGTGTGTGTGTGTGTGTGTGGTGCTTATTTAATAAAGTAAATACCTGACGGCAGTTAAATCTGTGTGAGTTTGTTCTGCTGAGTCAGATTCATTTACTGGATTAAATTCTCAATGATTTAGAGCACAATCAATCACAAGAACAGAGTCTCTCTCTCTCTCTCTCACTCTCACTTTCTCTCTCTGTCTCTCTCTCTCTCTCCCTCCCTCTTTCTCTCTCTCTCTTTCTCTTTTTCTCTTTCTCTCTCTCTCTCTCTCACTTTCTCTCTCTCTTTCTGTCTCTCTCTCTCTCTCAATTTCCTTTTCAATGTATGGTCAGTTCAGGTCCTTGATTCTGATTGGTAGAGTCACGTTCAAATATCTGATTTGCTGACTGCATTTAATTCTCTTGAGTATCAGTGTGACACTGTTGTTGTGTTTTGTTTCTTGGTCTTGCTACACATATGAAAAACTGTTTTATTAAAGCTTTGAAGCAGTGAGTGATCAGTCAGTTTATTATCAGCTGAAGGAGTTGTGATGGACACGAGTTGTGATGGACACGAGTTGTGATGGACACGAGTTGTGATGGACACGAGTTCTGATGGACACGAGTTCTGATGGACAGACACACTTTGTCTCACAGGGCTTCTTGCTTTATCAAGTGTGCTTTATTGGCATGACAAAGATCTGTCTCTATCCATCATTCTAATGTTTATTTCTACTGTTTTCTGTATAATATGTTCAGTTTCAGTCTGTGCTGCAGTTGTGTGTCACGTCATATAAATACATGAAATCTTGTTTGTGTGTTGTGTAGTTCTCATGCAGGTGGTGTTGGTGATCGTGTGATGGCTCAGCTGCTCATTGAGATGGATGGAATTGAAGCGCTAAAAACGTCACAATTCTCGCTGCAACCAACAGACCTGATGTGATCGACAAGGTACAACACACACACACACTTCCAGATATACACATACACACACACTTTCTGATACACACACACACAGCCTTCTGCTGGTTTTTGTTGTGTCCACTTCCTTCACCCTCTGAGCGTCAGTCACTGGTGTGATTGACAGGTTCTGTTTCACTCTCAGGAGGTGTCCACCTAAACCAGCCCCCCACTGCCTTCATGCACCTCTTCACTACACTGTGTGTTATTTTCAAATGTAAAATGCAGAAAGTTGTCTGTGATGGTCATGTTTAGGGTGGTTAGGCAGGAATGGCAATAGAATCATTACACCTATGGAAAGTCCCCACAGTGTATAGAACCTACATATGTGTGTGGTGAGCCCTTGGGACGCGTCTCTCAGTGTGGTGAACGGGTAACTCGATCTGTGTGTGTGCGTGTGGTGTGCGTTTGTGTGTGTGTGTGTGTGTGTGGAATCCTAAATATCCGGCAGAAAAATCCTGACGGGTATCAAACTTCAAGCAGCCTAACGGTGTTAGATTCCACCAAACAGCATCACAAGAATGTTTCTTATCCACCAACACACACACACACACACCTGACTATTATAAATAATCCTAATGAAGATAACAAAGACAATGTAAATTGTTAAATATGTTTTTGGTTTCTTGTTGTTGGAATATGAGAAACATTTGCTGTTTGACTACACACACAGTTGTACTATACTAGTGATGTCATCTCATAGACTGTTCTCTATCGTCACACAAATGTGTGTGTGTGTGTGTGTGTGTGTGTGTGTAAAATCTGATTGAAACACAAACATGATTAAATTCTTTAGTTTTTTTTTATTAGTGAGGAGGAACAGTAAAATGTGTTCTGATGTGATATTGAGGACAATCAGCCCAAAATCAAACCCACACACACACACCCAGGGTAGGATATGTTGTGTTGATGTGTGTCGGGGTGTTCAGCGTGTGTAGTCTTCAGAACTTCACCTCTCAAAGCCTCTTATGTTATTAATATTCAACATCTTCAGTCATTTAAAGAGTCTCGTGATCAGATCTCTTTCTGTCAAACTTCAGAGGCAGACACGCTTCTGTGTCAAGAGAATGTTTCTGTTGTGATCTATGACTTGATGTCTGATAGAATGTGTTGTTGTGGAAATGCGAGTGATATTTATTGCTGACTGATGTGTTTCTCAGCCCTGTTGTGTGAATGTAACACAGGCCACTAACAGAGGACGGAGTCATAAATCCTCATCTCTGTGAAGCTCACCAGGGGCACTTTGACTCATAATGCCTCTATTGTTTGACCCCAGAGGGTCAGGATCCCCCTCCAGACAGACTATTAAAGCCTCTTACAGGTGGATTAGATGAAACTTTCAGCATGGTGAGGGAAGAGAAGTGTGAGAGAGATGATCGCTTGATCAAATCCAAACGTGAGGTTCAGATCATCATCATCACATGAGCTGATAGTCACATGACACATCACAGAAGCATTTGATCTGAACTCATGAATCTCTGTTGAGTGTTTGACATCAGTGCTCTGCACGGCCTGGACACGTCATGTTTTCATTTACTTGTGTGTGTGTGTTGTGTGTGTGTGTGCGTGCGTGCACGTGTGTGTGGTGTGTGTATGCGTGTATGTGCGCGTGCGTTCCTCAAAGAGTTCCTATATAGCCAGCAGCATTTCCCCGACTTCCTGAAGCACTTGTGTGTCTTCCTGCACACACACACATAAACACACACACTGGATGTGTAGCTGCAGTGTTGGGCTGAAAGGGACTTCCTGTGTAAACTGATCTCTGTTTAAAAGAATGTTCAATATATATATGTGTGTGTGTGTTTGACCTCTTAACAGGTTTAATTGATGACAAGCTGATTGTTGTTTGTCAGAGTTATGCAGGAGCTACTGTGTGTCTGTCTGCACTCATTGTGTTGAATTCTCAAGAACAAAACACACATACACAGACAGAAATAATCTCACATTTATATTTTGTGACATTTTTCTTTCTCAAATGAGACATTAAAGGGTCAGAGGGTTGAAGATGAATAAATATTGTACTGTATAACAGGTGTTGTACTCTAAGCATTGTTTACACTTTTTCAGTCATTTTTAGGTATTTTAGTGCCTAAATCACAACACTGTCATTTCTCTTTAGACAACAGAGTTGAGCTGCTCAGACGTCACATGTCTTCATCTGTTTTAATGATGTTACACATCTTCTGATTTTACTCCAATGTTGTTGTTGGAAAGATGCTTTTATTCTGGTGTTGTGTGATTATAATGATACCATTTGTGTGTCTGTCTGTGGTTTTGTCTTTGCTTACTGTAAGAGGAATATTTGATCGGTCAGGTTTTGTCTTTCAGCTGAAGGTCGTGTGTGTGTGTGTGTGTGCGCGTGCGTGCGTGCGTGTGTGTGTGTGGAAATATCATGACAACACACTTGTGAGGCTCCTCACTGATAAAAAGAGACTGAGACACAGATAAATTACTCTCTCATCTCCCTCACTATCTGTCTGTCATTGACCTGTTCTACACTGAGGTGTCCACAGACAGACACACACCCACACACACACACAGACAGACAGAGATACAGACAGACAGTTTTTTTCAGTGTTCTCAC
>CM017909.1:22645140-22661023 GCA_008369825.1 Triplophysa tibetana | reverse complement strand
CTGGTACGTGGCTCTGAAGAGAACAGGCCAGTATAAATCAGGTTCTAAGACCAGTCTGGGCCAGAAGGCTGTTCTGTTCCTCCCTATGTCTGCCAAATGTTGATCAAGAGATGCCCGTCTGACCTCCCTCCCAACCACAGATCCACTGACGCACACACAAGCGCAACAGAAACTCTATGAGCTCATTGGAAACCCAACAGAAGAGGTTAAAGGTCATGGCTCCACAACTTTATTCGGAGGTTCATTTGAGATCTCGGACAACATGAGTCAACAGAACCCCACTGATATCATCCATCTTTCCAAAACACCCGATTCCACAAGCTGAAGAAAACACTGAGAGCCACCGGAGAGATCATGAATGTCGTGACTGTATTCTTGATCTGTGAAGAAAGTTCCAGATCTTCTGAGGAATGTTGAAAAGGACAGAAAATGTGAGTTTATTAAATGCTTTATTAAGTTTTTATTCTTTACGCAGACGGCCTGATGTATTTTAGAGTTGATCTATATTGTGTTTTCATAGAAACTAAGAGATTGTGAGTAAACAGGTTGAGTTGCATTACTGAAGGATCCAAAGCAACAACAAAAAGATTGATTTGTTTACATGTCGCTTTGGCTGATGACGTTACGTTACAGTTGTGATGTGTGTGATTTCTCTGGTATAGATTTGTGTTGATATGACAGTAACACACTATCAGTGTTCGCTGGGATTTGCGTCAAACTTTACCAGCTGAGCTACAGGAACACAGAGAGAAAGATACAAATCAAGCTAAAATAGTTTCACTGGACACAAAACTTCAGAGGTCACAGAACACCATTTAATCGTTCTAGAGGATTATAAGATGAGGAAAATCCCAGGTCATATTTCACCTCGAAACCAATGATATGTAAGATGGTGTTTAAGGGCCATTAAAGCACTTTATTGCATATTCACATTTTTTAAGAATCAAACTCCCATGAAATATACTTACAGATACAATTCATGACCTTAAAAACAAAACAAAAGAAAAATCTGAATGAAGCTGAAAACTGTCCATGCAAAATAGATTCTTTTGATTTGGAGGTGAAATATCACACAGAGGGTCTGATGTGGTGTTTCATGTCTGTTAACCCTCTGGCAGCGGTCTGTGGTAGAGCTGATATAAAACATTCCAGAATACACGGCCGGCAGCTCCTCCACACACAGATCAATGTTGTGAAAGCCTCTCTCTAAACCGTGCAGCAGAAGTTTGGCTATTCGACTGGTGATGGGCGTCGTCTCGGTGGTCTTAGCTAATTCAGCCAAATCCAGCCAATCGCAGCGCAGACACTCGTGAGTGCAGAAGTTAATGTCGTACGAAAGTGGGTGGAGTCTGCAGATGAGGTACATGTCGGACATTCCGAACGCTCCGGGATGTTTGTTGCTGCTGACGGATGCTGAGCAGAGATCGGAATTCTGATCGGACCCCAGTTTCCTCAAAAACCTCACGGACTGCCGTGTCGCCTGAAATCAAATAGTCAAGAAGATCACGCCACAAACATGCTTACATGCTAGGAGCTGACATCACATTTACTGCAGTATGAATGTTATAGCTGTGATCTTCACATTACTGTAACGTGTGTTATACGTGCAGCGTTCACAAACACACATCAGCGTGCCGTACGCACCACATTATTCCTTTATTAAGATTTCTATGTCTCAGATTGTGATTCTTGAAGCATGATAATCCTGCACTTAGTGTCAATACAGAGTGAAAGAAAAGAAATCACAACACATCCAGACGTGATAAAGACAACGACTGAACCACACGGCTGATGGGAATCTTACCGATGTTTTCTCCGACATCTGACAGACCACCAGGAAACTTCCAAGCATTCTGAGTCTGTCGAGAGAGAGAAAAGCAGTTTACTCTAGTCTCACTTTTCATGTTTCTCTCAAATATATCCATATATTTTTATGAAAATATTCTCACAGATATTCTAACTATGAATGATCTCTCTGTCTATATGATATTATTTTCGTGAGAGATTGTGGACCGGTGAGGTGCGTGTAGATTTATAACAGTAACGTTGAAAATGCTGCTAGTAATGAAATGTTCTTGAGTAGTTTTTTTTGACATTTACAAATATTTAACAGAGCACAAAACAGTTTTTGTTTAACACTTTTCTGTTTGTCACTTATACACCATCAATAAAGACTGATTCATATGAAATAGAAGTGATTTCCTCACACAAAACTAAACTTTTATGGCAGAATATGCTGCATTTATTGATGTTTGTATGCTTGTCATGTTTCTGTTGAAGGATGTAAAGTCATACAGAAGTGAAAGTGTTTTATTAGCAGTGAGACGTGAGTGTGTAGTTGTGTATCCAGCTCACAGAAATGACTTTCAGTCAATGTTTGTTCACATTAAGGGACTTTTAACTGCACACGCTTCTCTGTGTGATATTTACCTGAAACTACGGCTGTCAAACGATGAATCGTGATCCATCACATCCAGAATAAAAGTTTGTGTTTACATTATATATGTCGTTGCACTGTGCACATAAATGCATATATTTAGGAATAATATAAAATATAACAATTAATAAACGTTTATTTAGAATTTCATTTATTGGTTATTATAAATAATACATTTAAATATTTCCTTAATATATAGACAAGTATGTGTAGGTTTTGTGTTTATAAATACACATTAATATGCACGTGCACAGATATATATTATGTAAACACAAACTTTTCCGAATGCGATTAATTACGATTAATCATTTGACAGCCCTACCTGAAAGACAAACACACAAGTACACACACTCACACAAGAACACACACTCACACAAGAACACACACTCACACAAGTACACACACTCACACAAGTACACACACTCACACAAGAACACACACTCACACAAGAACACACACTCACACAAGAACACACACTCACACAAGTACACACACTCACACAAGAACACACACTCACACAAGTACACACACTCACACAAGTACACACACTCACACAAGAACACACACTCACACAAGAACACACACTCACACAAGAACACACACTCACACAAGTACACACACTCACACAAGAACACACACTCACACAAGAACACACACTCACACAAGAACACACACTCACACAAGTACACACACTCACACAAGAACACACACTCACACAAGTACACACACTCACACAAGAACACACACTCACACAAGTACACACACTCACACAAGTACACACACTCACACAAGAACACACACTCACACAAGTACACACACTCACACAAGAACACACACTCACACAAGTACACACACTCACACAAGTACACACACTCACACAAGAACACACACTCACACAAGAACACACACTCACACAAATACACACACTCACACAAGTATAAACACTCACACAAGAACACACACTCACACAAGAACACACACTCACACAAGTACACACACTCACACAAGTACACACACTCACACAAGAACACACACTCACACAAGAACACACACTCACACAAGTACACACACTCACACAAGTACACACAAGTACACAAGTACACACACTCACACAAGTACACACACTCACACAAGAACACACACTCACACAAGTACACACACTCACACAAGAACACACACTCACACAAGCACACACACTCACACAAGTACACACAAGTACACACACTCACACAAGTACACACACTCACACAAGTACACACTCACACAAGAACACACACTCACACAAGTACACACACTCACACAAGTACACACACTCACACAAATACACACACTCACACAAGTACACACACTCAAACAAGAACACACACTCACACAAGTACACACACTCACACAAGTACACACAAGTACACAAGTACACACACTCACACAAGTACACACTTACACAAGCACACACACTCACACAAGTACACACAAGTACACACACTCACACAAGTACACACACTCACACAAGTACACACTCACACAAGAACACACACTCACACAAGAACACACACTCTCACAAGAACACACACTCACACAAGAACACACACTCACACAAGAACACACACTCACACAAGAACACACACTCACACAAGTACACACACTCACACAAGAACACACACTCACACAAGTACACACACTCACACAAGTACACACAAGTACACACACTCACACAAGTACACACACTCACACAAGTACACACTCACACAAGCATACACACTCACACAAATACACACAAGTACACACACTCACACAAGTACACACACTCACACAAGTACACACTCACACAAGCACACACACTCACACAAGTACACACACTCACACAAGTACACACACTCACACAAGAACACACACTCACACAAGAACACACACTCACACAAGTACACACACTCACACAAGTACACACACTCACACAAGAACACACACTCACACAAATACACACACTCACACAAGTATACACACTCACACAAGAACACACACTCACACAAGAACACACACTCACACAAGAACACACACTCACACAAGAACACACACTCACACAAGAATACACACTCACACAAGAACACACACTCACACAAGTACACACACTCACACAAGTACACACACTCACACAAGAACACACACTCACACAAGTACACACACTCACACAAGTACACACAATCACACAAGTACACACTCACACAAGCACACACACTCACACAAGTACACACAGGTACACACAAGTACACACAGGTACACACACTCACACAAGCACACACACTCACACAAGCACACACACTCACACAAATACACACACTCACACAAGTATACACACTCACACAAGAACACACACTCACACAAGAACACACACTCACACAAGTACACACACTCACACAAGAACACACACTCACACAAGTACACACAGTCACACAAGAACACACACAAATACACACACTCACACAAGAACACACACTCACACAAGTACACACACTCACACAAGTACACACACTCACACAAGAACACACACAAGTACACACACTCACCCAAGAACACACACTCACACAAGTACACACACTCACACAAGAACACACACAAATACACACACTCACACAAGAACACACACTCACACAAGTACACACACTCACACAAGTACACACACTCACACAAGTACACACACAAGTACACACACTCACACAAGTACACACACTCACACAAGAACACACACAAATACTCACACAAGAACACACACTCACACAAGTACACACACTCACACAAGAACACACACTCACACAAGAACACACACTCACACAAGAACACACACTCACACAAGAACACACTCACACAAGTACACACACTCACACAAGTACACACACTCACACAAGTACACACACTCACACAAGTACACACACTCACACAAGTACACACAAGTACACAAGTACACACACTCACACAAGTACACACTCACACAAGCACACACACTCACACAAGTACACACAAGTACACACACTCACACAAGTACACACACTCACACAAGTACACACTCACACAAGAACACACACTCACACAAGAACACACACTCTCACAAGAACACACACTCACACAAGTACACACACTCACACAAGAACACACACTCACACAAGAACACACACTCACACAAGTATACACACTCACACAAGAACACACACTCACACAAGAACACACACTCACACAAGTACACACACTCACACAAGAACACACACTCACACAAGTACACACACTCACACAAGTACACACACTCACACAAGTACACACACTCACACAAGTACACACTCACACAAGCATACACACTCACACAAGTACACACACTCACACAAGTACACACACTCACACAAGTACACACACTCACACAAGTACACACTCACACAAGCACACACACTCACACAAGTATACACACTCACACAAGTACACACACTCACACAAGAACACACACTCACACAAGAACACACACTCACACAAGTACACACACTCACACAAGTACACACACTCACACAAGTACACACACTGACACAAGTACACACACTGACACAAGAACACACACTCACACAAATACACACACTCACACAAGTATACACACTCACACAAGAACACACACTCACACAAGAACACACACTCACACAAGAACACACACTCACACAAGAACACACACTCACACAAGAACACACACTCACACAAGAACACACACTCACACAAGTACACACACTCACACAAGTACACACACTCACACAAGTACACACACTCACACAAGAACACACACTCACACAAGAACACACACTCACACAAGTACACACACTCACACAAGTACACACAATCACACAAGTACACACTCACACAAGCACACACACTCACACAAGTACACACAGGTACACACAAGTACACACAGGTACACACACTCACACAAGCACACACACTCACACAAGCACACACACTCACACAAATACACATACTCACACAAGTATACACACTCACACAAGAACACACACTCACACAAGAACACACACTCACACAAGAACACACACTCACACAAGTACACACTTACACAAGCACACACACTCACACAAGTACACACAAGTACACACACTCACACAAGTACACACACTCACACAAGTACACACTCACACAAGAACACACACTCACACAAGAACACACACTCTCACAAGAACACACACTCACACAAGAACACACACTCACACAAGAACACACACTCACACAAGAACACACACTCACACAAGTACACACACTCACACAAGAACACACACTCACACAAGTACACACACTCACACAAGTACACACAAGTACACACACTCACACAAGTACACACACTCACACAAGTACACACTCACACAAGCATACACACTCACACAAATACACACAAGTACACACACTCACACAAGTACACACACTCACACAAGTACACACTCACACAAGCACACACACTCACACAAGTACACACACTCACACAAGTACACACACTCACACAAGAACACACACTCACACAAGAACACACACTCACACAAGTACACACACTCACACAAGTACACACACTCACACAAGAACACACACTCACACAAATACACACACTCACACAAGTATACACACTCACACAAGAACACACACTCACACAAGAACACACACTCACACAAGAACACACACTCACACAAGAACACACACTCACACAAGAATACACACTCACACAAGAACACACACTCACACAAGTACACACACTCACACAAGTACACACACTCACACAAGAACACACACTCACACAAGTACACACACTCACACAAGTACACACAATCACACAAGTACACACTCACACAAGCACACACACTCACACAAGTACACACAGGTACACACAAGTACACACAGGTACACACACTCACACAAGCACACACACTCACACAAGCACACACACTCACACAAATACACACACTCACACAAGTATACACACTCACACAAGAACACACACTCACACAAGAACACACACTCACACAAGTACACACACTCACACAAGAACACACACTCACACAAGTACACACAGTCACACAAGAACACACACAAATACACACACTCACACAAGAACACACACTCACACAAGTACACACACTCACACAAGTACACACACTCACACAAGAACACACACAAGTACACACACTCACCCAAGAACACACACTCACACAAGTACACACACTCACACAAGAACACACACAAATACACACACTCACACAAGAACACACACTCACACAAGTACACACACTCACACAAGTACACACACTCACACAAGTACACACACAAGTACACACACTCACACAAGTACACACACTCACACAAGAACACACACAAATACTCACACAAGAACACACACTCACACAAGTACACACACTCACACAAGAACACACACTCACACAAGAACACACACTCACACAAGAACACACACTCACACAAGAACACACACTCACACAAGTACACACACTCACACAAGTACACACACTCACACAAGTACACACACTCACACAAGTACACACACTCACACAAGTACACACAAGTACACAAGTACACACACTCACACAAGTACACACTCACACAAGCACACACACTCACACAAGTACACACAAGTACACACACTCACACAAGTACACACACTCACACAAGTACACACTCACACAAGAACACACACTCACACAAGAACACACACTCTCACAAGAACACACACTCACACAAGTACACACACTCACACAAGAACACACACTCACACAAGAACACACACTCACACAAGTATACACACTCACACAAGAACACACACTCACACAAGAACACACACTCACACAAGTACACACACTCACACAAGTACACACACTCACACAAGTACACACAAGTACACACACTCACACAAGTACACACACTCACACAAGTACACACTCACACAAGCATACACACTCACACAAGTACACACACTCACACAAGTACACACACTCACACAAGTACACACACTCACACAAGTACACACTCACACAAGCACACACACTCACACAAGTACACACACTCACACAAGAACACACACTCACACAAGAACACACACTCACACAAGTACACACACTCACACAAGTACACACACTCACACAAGTACACACACTGACACAAGTACACACACTGACACAAGAACACACACTCACACAAATACACACACTCACACAAGTATACACACTCACACAAGAACACACACTCACACAAGAACACACACTCACACAAGAACACACACTCACACAAGAACACACACTCACACAAGAACACACACTCACACAAGAACACACACTCACACAAGTACACACACTCACACAAGTACACACACTCACACAAGTACACACACTCACACAAGAACACACACTCACACAAGAACACACACTCACACAAGTACACACACTCACACAAGTACACACAATCACACAAGTACACACTCACACAAGCACACACACTCACACAAGTACACACAGGTACACACAAGTACACACAGGTACACACACTCACACAAGCACACACACTCACACAAGCACACACACTCACACAAATACACATACTCACACAAGTATACACACTCACACAAGAACACACACTCACACAAGAACACACACTCACACAAGAACACACACTCACACAAGTACACACACTCACACAAGAACACACACTCACACAAGTACACACACTCACACAAGAAAACACACTCACACAAGAACATACACTCACACAAGAACACACACTCACACAAGAAACACACTCACACAAGAACACACACTCACACAAGTACACACACTCACACAAGAACATACACTCACACAAGAACATACACTCACACAAGAACACACACTCACACAAGAACACACACTCACACATGTACACACACTCACACAAGAACACACACTCACACAAGTAATCACACTCACACAAGAACACACACTCACACAAGTACACACACTCACACAAGAACACACACTCACACAAGTAATCACACTCACACAAGAACACACACTCACACAAGTACACACACTCACACAAGAACACACACTCACACAAGTAATCACACTCACACAAGAACACACACTCACACAAGTACACACACTCACACAAGAACACACACAAGTACACACACTCACACAAGAACACACACTCACACAAGTACACACACTCACACAAGAACACACACAAATACACACACTCACACAAGAACACACACTCACACAAGTACACACACTCACACAAGTACACACACTCACACAAGAACACACACAAGTACACACACTCACCCAAGAACACACACTCACACAAGTACACACACTCACACAAGAACACACACACTCACACAAGAACACACACTCACACAAGTACACACACTCACACAAGTACACACACAAGTACACACACTCACACAAGTACACACACTCACACAAGAACACACACACTCACACAAGAACACACACTCACACAAGTACACACACTCACACAAGAACACACACAAGTACACACACTCACACAAGAACACACACTCACACAAGTACACACACTCACACAAGAACACACACTCACACAAGAACACACACTCACACAAGAACACACACTCACACAAGAACACACACTCAGACAAGAACACATACTCACACAAGAACACACACTCACACAAGAACACACACTCACACAAGTACACACACTCACACAAGAACACACACAAATACACACACTCACACAAGAACACACACTCACACAAGTACACACACAAATACACACACTCACACAAGTACACACACTCACACAAGAACACACACAAATACACACACTCACACAAGTACACACTAGGGATGCTCCGATCCGATATTTGTATCGGGAATCGGCGTCGATACTGAATAAAATTCTAGATCGGGTATCGGTGACAAATTGCACCGATACCCGATCTAGCTGACATAAAATTTCTGCTAGGCGATGTAAAAGTTAATGAGACACCGGCGCTTAAACTCTCTCGTGGCTGTGCTTTGCGAAGCGTGTGACATCATACGCTAGCAACTTGCTCTGTACGTAAGTGCACGTGAACAAGCGAACATAGCTTATCGAGCAGCGAACAGCATGGAGCGAGCCAAAACTTCTGCCATTTGGAGTTATTTTAGAACAGATACGCCATCAAGTTCCACCGCAGTTTGCAATATATGCCAAGTAAATGTTCCGAGGGGTGGTGATAAAGCTTCTAATTATAACACTACTAATTTAATCAAACATTTACAGAGATGTCACCCCAAAAAGCACGCCGAGTTCAATCAGTTGAAGAGACTTAAACGAGACGGTACGAAGCAGCTAACTTTGCAGGAGACAACGGAAAGAATTCAAAAATTTCCACCTGGTAGTGTGAAAGCGGCGAAAATCACTGAAAGCATTCTGAATTTCATCGTTATGGATGGGCAACCGCTGTCCGTCGTTGCGAACTATGGCTTCAGACTCCTAATAAACCACCTGGAGCCGCGGTACGACATGGTGAAGCGTAAGTACTTATCTGAGACGGCTCTACCTGAACTGTACCGAAAAGTCTGCAAACACATAGGCGAAAAAATTAAAGATGTCAATGCGGTCAGTTTTACAACAGATATCTGGAGCAACGACGTGTCCCCTGTGTCGCTTTTAAGTTTAACCGCACACTGGTTGGATGAGAATTTTGTGCCACAAAGTGCCATGTTAAATGCAACAAACTTTCGTGGGTCACACACCAGCGACGCGATTGCAGCTTCCCTAAACGAAATTTGTTTGTTAAGTTTAAGAAAGTGAACATTTTGTTTTATTTTTCATTTGTTGCACCGGTGCTGGTTCAATAAATAATTAACTAAACTTGTGAATCATTTTGTTTGTTATTTTGTTTTACGGGGTCAGGAAATTATGTTAAATCGAGCCTGATGTCTTGCACAGCAATGCACACAGTTTATTAAGTAATTGTGCTCTTTAAAAATGTTACCTTAGTATCGGATTGGTAATTGGTATCGGCCGATACTGAATCTCGGGTATCGGAATCGGTATCGGAAGCAAAAAAGGTGGATCGGAGCATCCCTAGTACACACACTCACACACTCACACAAGAACACACACTCACACAAGAACACACACTCACACAAGAACACACACAAATACACACACTCACACAAGAACACACACTCACACAAGCACACACACAAGTACACACAAGTACACACAAGTACACACACTCACACAACTACACACTCACACAAGCACACACACTCACACAAGTACACACACTCACACAAGAACACACACTCACACAAGTATACACACTCACACAAGAACACACACTCACACAAGTACACACACTCACACAAGAACACACACT
Organism: Triplophysa tibetana; assembly: GCA_008369825.1. Classification (NCBI taxonomy): domain Eukaryota; kingdom Metazoa; phylum Chordata; class Actinopteri; order Cypriniformes; family Nemacheilidae; genus Triplophysa; species Triplophysa tibetana. The sequence continues at coordinate 22,649,159 of CM017909.1, read as the reverse complement.
CACACACTCACACAAGAACACACACTCACACAATCACTCACACTCACACAAGTACACACTCACACAAGTACACACACTCACACAAGTACACACTCACACAAGCACACACACTCACACAAGCACACACACTCACACAAATACACACACTCACACAAGTATACACACTCACACAAGAACACACACTCACACAAGTACACACACTCACACAAGAACACACACTCACACAAGTACACACACTCACACAAGTACACACACTCACACAAGTACACACACTCACACAAGAACACACACTCACACAAGAACATACACTCACACAAGAACACACACTCACACATGTACACACACTCACACAAGAACACACACTCACACAAGTAATCACACTCACACAAGAACACACACTCACACAAGTACACACACTCACACAAGAACACACACTCACACAAGTAATCACACTCACACAAGAACACACACTCACACAAGTACACACACTCACACAAGAACACACACTCACACAAGTAATCACACTCACACAAGAACACACACTCACACAAGTACACACACTCACACAAGAACACACACAAGTACACACACTCACACAAGAACACACACTCACACAAGTACACACACTCACACAAGAACACACACAAATACACACACTCACACAAGAACACACACTCACACAAGTACACACACTCACACAAGTATACACACTCACACAAGAACACACACTCACACAAGAACACACACTCACACAAGTACACACACTCACACAAGAACACACACTCACACAAGTACACACACTCACACAAGTACACACACTCACACAAGAACACACACTCACACAAGAACATACACTCACACAAGAACACACACTCACACAAGAACACACACTCACACAAGAACACACACTCACACATGTACACACACTCACACAAGAACATACACTCACACAAGAACATACACTCACACAAGAACACACACTCACACAAGAACACACACTCACACATGTACACACACTCACACAAGAACACACACTCACACAAGTAATCACACAAGTACACACACTCACACAAGAACACACACTCACACAAGTAATCACACTCACACAAGAACACACACTCACACAAGAACACACACTCACACAAGTAATCACACTCACACAAGAACACACACTCACACAAGTACACACACTCACACAAGAACACACACAAGTACACACACTCACACAAGAACACACACTCACACAAGTACACACACTCACACAAGAACACACACAAATACACACACTCACACAAGAACACACACTCACACAAGTACACACACTCACACAAGTACACACACTCACACAAGAACACACACAAATACACACACTCACACAAGAACACACACTCACACAAGTACACACACTCACACAAGTACACACACTCACACAAGAACACACACAAGTACACACACTCACACAAGAACACACACTCACACAAGTACACACACTCACACAAGAACACACACAAATACACACACTCACACAAGAACACACACTCACACAAGTACACACACTCACACAAGAACACACACTCACACAAGAACACACACTCACACAAGAACACACACTCAGACAAGAACACATACTCACACAAGAACACACACTCACACAAGAACACACACTCACACAAGTACACACACTCACACAAGAACACACACAAATACACACACTCACACAAGAACACACACTCACACAAGTACACACACTCACACAAGAACACACACAAATACACACACTCACACAAGTACACACACTCACACACTCACACAAGAACACACACTCACACAAGAACACACACTCACACAAGAACACACACAAATACACACACTCACACAAGAACACACACTCACACAAGCACACACACTCACACAAGTACACACAAGTACACACACTCACACAAGTACACACTCACACAAGCACACACTCACACAAGTACACACTCACACAAGCACACACACTCACACAAGAACACACACTCACACAAGTATACACACTCACACAAGAACACACACTCACACAAGAACACACACTCACACAAGTACACACACTCACACAAGAACACACACTCACACAAGTACACACTCACACAAATACACACACTCACACAAGAACACACACTCACACAAGTACACACACTCACACAAGAACACACACTCACACAAGAACACACACTCACACAAGTACACACACTCACACAAGAACACACAAGTACACAAGTACACACACTCACACAAGAACACACACTCACACAAGTACACACACTGACACAAGTACACACACTCACACAAGAACACACACTCACACAAGTACACACACTCACACAAGAACACACAAGTACACAAGTACACACACTCACACAAGAACACACACTCACACAAGTACACACACTCACACAAGAACACACACTCACACAAGAACACACACTCACACAAGTACACACACTCACACAAGTACACACTCACACAAGTACACACACTCACACAAGAACACCCACAAATACACACACTCACACAAGAACACACACTCACACAAGAACACACACTCACACAAGAACACACACTCACACAAGTACACACACTCTCACAAGAACACACACTCACACAAGAACACACACTCACACAAGAACACACACTCACACAAGAACACACACTCACACAAGAACACACACTCACACAAGAACACACACTCACACAAGTACACACACTGACACAAGTACACACACTCACACAAGAACACACACTCACACAAGAACACACACTCACACAAGAACACACACTCACACAAGTACACACACTCACACAAGAACACACACTCACACAAGAACACACACTCACACAAGAACACACACTCACACAAGTACACACACTCTCACAAGAACACACACTCACACAAGAACACACACTCACACAAGAACACACACTCACACAAGAACACACACTCACACAAGAACACACACTCACACAAGAACACACACTCACACAAGTACACACACTGACACAAGTACACACACTCACACAAGAACACACACTCACACAAGAACACACACTCACACAAGAACACACACTCACACAAGTACACACACTCTCACGGTACCTTATTCCTGTCCTGAACAACGAGAACTTTACCACATGATTCATCCACAACAGCACCTTAAACACACAAAAGAGCAAAAGATGTGAACACATGTGTGTGTGTGTGTGTGTGTGTGTGACACTGATCCTGCTATAACACACACAGACAGGTCAACACTAGTACTGACAAACACCACATGAGCAATAACAGCGTTATAGATGTGACATATAAACACTCACAGAATGTATTTGTACCCAATGAACTGAACCATCCGTTTCATCTGAACTAACATCAGTCTTTACACGAGTGTTTGGTTTTAAAAAAGGGAAATAAACCTGCGTTATGGATGTGACAATAAAACAACACCGTTTTTGACACACTACTGTAGGTATTTTGAAGGATTTCTGTGAAATAAAATGCACAAACCTGAAGCAATAATACACAATGAATGGAGAAGAGATTCCTTTTCATAAAACATTAAATATTTATTTTCATTCTCATGTGTCCAGTCATGAGGAGTTTGTGGAGTTATGGATGTAAATAAACCTGATAAAGGGGCGTACCTGACAGTTAGCACTTAACCACAAGATGATATTTGTTAAGAATTAGTTAATGCATTAGATAACACAAACTAACAATGAACAATACTTCTACAGAATTTATTCATAAGAATTGATGTTTCATTATTTACTAATACATGATTAATACCAGACGTTGTCACTTAACGTAAGTTAATGGACCATGAACTTACTGTACTCACGTTGATAAGGATTAACAAATGTTTACCAATAGCACCTTATGGTGTTACTGAATATCACACAGTAAAAATAAACAAACTCTTTAGAGACCTCACATGACTGTTAAAACCTCTAATTTAGCACCAACTCAGGGGTCGGTTGCATGA
>CM017909.1:22617640-22642640 GCA_008369825.1 Triplophysa tibetana | reverse complement strand
CTCCATGCGGTTTCGTGTCGCTCTCGCGGTACTCTGATGTCATGCTCCGTCCTATCGGCTGCGGAGCGCCACATGTAGTCGAACACTTCCAGTTATGTCTTACAGTATCGTGATAAAGAATGGTGTCAGAATATAACCGAGGTGTGATGGTCCTTGTTTTAATGTGTTGTTATCCTTTGTGTTACAACCACAAATATGTATTAGGGAATATTACAGTGTTCTGCATGTTTTACGGTAACGGGAGGAGTTGAACTCAGACCGGGAAGTTCGTGCACACACGTGTGTGTGTGTTTAACACATGTTACAGCTAAACAAGCGTCATGTCATCAAAGAAAAACAAGGCGAAGAGGAGAGTGAGTGAAGGAGAGAAATCCGCTTTACTGTGCGATGAAGCGGATTCATGTGGCGGGTTCACGGTCTCTGACTTCATAGCGAGAGGTAACGGGAGCGCGCACTGGCTTCATTAACAATCATAACAAATAAGTAACGTGACATTCTTCAGATAACAAGACGTTACATTTTGTTGCCGTATAGAATTACACTCTGTGCACATTTAAATGCGCATTCATATGATGTTTGAGCAAAGGAAAAAATAAGTCAACTCGTATTTTTACCTGAGAAGAAGATAACCATGGCAACGGCTACATAGCGCTCGAGCGCCTGCCTGACGGTCGGACCGTACAGTAGTGTTTCATAGTTTATCATTTGTTTTGTTTGTAGAACACGAGCTGATGTGTCAATTAAAAGCGTTCACATCAGACTGAGTGTGTGTTTGTGTTTGTGTGTTTGCAGCTGAAGATCAGACCCCTCAGCGGTGTCGTTCATATCTGGCTCAGATGAGTGTGAACACTATGAAGGGTGTGAAGGTCTGTATTGGACAGCCGGTTCTGATCACCAGCAGCGCCGGGCGTCAGGAGGTGTGTGTCACATAAACCTCAATGGAACTGATCAGTCATGTATGTTTATGAACGTGTGTCTCACTGTATGTACTTGTGTTGCAGGTGTGTGTGGCGTGGCCCACGTGTCAGTTTCCCGCCAGGCGAGTGGGTCTTCAGTCCAGCGTTCAGTTAAATCTGAGAGTCAAACCTGGAGGTCATGTGACGCTGGAGCCCATCACTGGAGCTCTTCTGCCGGCCGAGCACATCCGTCTGTCCCTCACGTACTGAACACATCATCCCAACACACCATCTCTTCTCTATAACACACACTAGAAGCAGAATTACTACACAAATCAGTAACAGATCACGACTTTACTGTTTTCACAACTCTAAACTGCTCGTTTTTAAAGGGGAACTCCGCGGAAAAATGACATTTCAGCCATGAATAACTACACAATTAGGATGTGGTTCAAGAGGTTCAGACTCTTAAATTCTGCGCTTTGAAAGTAAGAGAGAAAGCTCCCGAAGTTCATCAAAACAATCCTAATTTGTGTTGCGAAGATGATTGGATGGATGTCTTAGTCTTGTCTAACCACGTGAGGGCGAGTAATTCACGGCAAAATGTTCAGTTCTCGTCGGAGTTTCTCTTTAAGTGGACATTCACATTTCCTCTCTAAATCCACACTGAAAACACCAGCCGTGCCCCTTCTTCCTGTTTGGGAGCTGGCGTCTACAGTTGCTTAGCAACCTAGTCCACGCTTCCCATTAAGACGAAGAGGTATTAATGAAGGATATATGGATTATTAGCAAGAAAATACTTTTCAATAACACAGATAAAAGATTAATTCATGTTGTGATCATCTGAGTCTGCTTCTTCACTAAGCTTTTCTGTATGGGTCCAGTAAACAGGAAGTTGATTGGTTGGTACTCGTCACATGACATACGGTGCGCCTGCAGCATTCTGAAAAGTCTCATTGCGTGCCACACGTCTACATTTGCGCACACGAAAAAGGCGAAATGTAAACGGATTGACTTGTAAAGTTACTCACGACCTTAGACAGAAATGAGCAAGTGTCTGAGAGAAAGACTATAAACTTAACTCTCACGTGTGGAATTCAGTTTTTTTATGAGTTTTTATATTATTACAGGCCAGAGGACAAAGTGATCAATACAGAAGACTTCAGGAAGTATCTTCTTCACACGCTGGGTAACACAAACACTCTTTTATCACCTTCACACATCAGATACACTTTTCACAAAGCTCACTTGAGATCTTTTCTCTCTCTCTCTCTCTCTCTCTCTCTCTCAGACAGTCGGGTTCTTCTCCCGGGGAACAGTTTGTCTGTGTGGTACTTTGGGCGTGGTTGTCTCATGGGGGTGGAGTCAGTTCAGGGTGTAGATGGAGTGACATTAGAATCTGTCAGCAGCGTTCACCAGACCTCCGTGTCAGACAGAAGCTCTCTGGATCTGTCATCGCAGCTAGAGCAGCTGTCAATCAACCAGAACCAGTTTCAGCCATCAGCCAGTACGCCCAACAGACAGCACAACTCTTCACCTCTGACCCCTCTGTCCCCCGGCACGCCCTGTGAACTCATCCAGCCATGTCCACCCGAGTCGCCGTTCAGTCCCGACACCCCGGATCAGTCTGCAGCGTTGAGTCTGTCTCCATCTGCTGGTCGCTCCGGGAGTGACACATTTTACACCGTCTGCAGCTCCACCAAACTGAGCGTCTCTGACTCCTGCGGCCCAGACGAGAGCTCGGAGGAGGAGGAGAGGTCAAAGGTCACTTACAGTATGATTGGCGGGCTGAGCAGTCAACTAGAGTTGATCAGAGAGACCATCCAACTGCCTCTTAAACACCCAGAACTTTTCAAAAGCTACGGTAAGTCAAGTCTTCATTGGACAGAAAGCACAACACTATGTAGTGTGCACTATACATGCGAGTTCTCAGTTTGCACAGCATAACCTGTTTTTCTTGTTCGTTTATATCGTAACTGTGCTTCTTTTGTGAAGAGTAGACAATATGGAGTGTGTAGTGTGTGTTTAGAGTACATTAAGTGTCTGATATATATGACATCATGTGATGTGGTCGTGTGTTTGATCACAGGAATCCCGCCCCCTAGAGGAGTGCTTCTGTATGGCCCACCCGGCACAGGAAAGACCATGATTGGACGCGCGGTAGCCAATGAAATGGGAGCACACATGACTGTGATCAACGGCCCTGAGATCATGAGCAAGTGTGTGACAGACGTATATATATCTGAAGAATTTGGTTCCAAAATGAGACAATCTCATATTAATCTTGAGTACCTATAGAGCAGTATTGCATACGTTGTATCTTTGAAGATTATTTAGTTTGATAACATTTATAAAAGGGAGATACAGCTGTACCATTATTAACAAAATCATACGGCGTGTGCGGGGGGGAGAGGTAGACTGAACTAAATCACATTGTCAACAGAACACAGACATCAGTTTCACTCAACGCATGCGGTTCATGTCCGGCATCTTTTAGCGCTGGGACGGCTCCATATATCAGTTTACAACCATCTCCAAACAACCAACAAACAAACACATGAACTTTGTATGTGTTCTCTCTCTCTCTGTGTCTCTTCTGCACACAAGTGAAAGTGACATCTGCTCATGCTCCTCCTCCTGCTCTCAAAGCTGCCACGTGCTTTTCCGGGAGAATTGTCTAATAAGGGACTAAGAGATTTTGTTATGAAACAGTTTTATGTGTTTGAACAAAACTTTCTGAAACCTGTAGGATCGCTGGGGGAGTGTATCGGACACAGAATTTGACTATAATATGACTATGTTAAGCATGAAAGTGGTCGCACACTGGATGCAGAAGCGCCGCGCAGCGTCACATCTAGGATGACTCTGCTATTAATGTGGTAGAATCGAGAGGTTTTCTGTATTAATCTGTTTTTCAGTTGTTCCCAAACAGATAAATACATCTGGAAGTTTATGGTGAAGTCAGTTTGTACATTAAAGATGATTTCAGTCGAAGAACATCTAATGTTAAATTAATTCTGGTTCGTTGTGTCGCTGCAGGATTCAGAACAGCGTCATTAGTTGCAGCGTAGCGCCGCTGACAGGCGTGAAATGGCGGCTCCAGTGTGTGTGTGTAGAAAACAATATGTTCATTTTTACAAACAATAGCACTACGCTGAGAGGCTCAGAGGTTCAGTGTCCGGTGTTTGACCCCCTTGAGAAGACAGCTCGTTTAACAGTGTAAAGAAGTCAGAATGCATGACACATCATTGCTCGGCCGTTAAAATCTTTAATATTGTTCATTCCAATTAAAATCAATCAAACAGCATTTGTTTTGTTTTGATTTAAGCCATTATAACTAAAAAAATCATCTAACTAACAAGATAAACATGATTTATGTCATTTTGGAAGCAAACTCTTCATATAGTTGATCTATATTAACTTTGTTTTATGTAGAATTATCACAAAGTAGGTTCATTCACTTGAGTGGCGTTTGGTTTGATTCATGACCATCCAGCTGTGAGACCAATCACAGGAGAAGAATGAATCAGATCTCCTTTAACTTCAGTCCTGTCAGTAATGTCTGAAACTCTCTGCAGGTTTTATGGGGAATCAGAAGCCAGACTGAGGCAGATATTCACTGAAGCATCACAGAGGTACCAACAACAACCGATGAAGTAAGAATGAAGAAGAATGCAAAGAATGAAATAAAATGTGTGTGTGTGTTGGTCAGGCAGCCGGCGATCATCTTCATCGATGAGTTAGACGCTCTGTGTCCGAAGAGAGAAGGTGCTCAGAATGAAGTGGAGAAACGTCTGGTGGCCACACTGCTCACTCTGATGGACGGCATCGGTTCCGTGAGTGTCCGTCGTTTACTCTCGTTCATCTCAACTGCATCAAATCAACTGGATGAAGATGTTTAATTCTCTCAGGAGGGTCACAGCGGTCAGCTGCTGGTGTTGGGGGCGACCAACCGTCCTCACTCGCTGGATCCCGCCCTGCGACGCCCCGGACGCTTCGATAAAGAGCTGGAGATTGGTGTTCCTGACGCGGCCGGCCGGACGGAGATCTTACAGAAACAGCTGAGCTCTATGCCCTGTGACATCTCCAGCGGTGAGCTGCAGGAACTGGCCGACAGCGCACACGGATACGTTGGAGCGGATCTGGCTGCCGTCTGTAAAGAAGCCGGTGAGTGCACATGAGGTTTTGTGTTGTGTTTGAAAAACAGAGAAATAAATGTTTAGCACTGTTCGGACGGGACTAGATCTTTTAGGTTAATAGGGTGGTGGGCGTGTCTGTTGGTTCACTCGGGTGTTGATCACATGCTCAGGATACGTTCATTGTGTATAATCATATGACCCAAAACACAACGCGTGCATATAAGAAACCCACAGAAATGAAGAAAACATGATTAATTCAAACAATCATTTCTTATTTTTTTTCTATAAAATGACCATTACGTAACTGAGTGGACAAATAGAGTTGAGTTACATTTACATTTAGGCATTTGGTAGACGCTTTTATCCAAAGTGACTGACATTGCTTTATCCTATACATTTTACATAGGTATTTGCAATCCCCTGGGATCAAACCCACAACCTTGCGTTGTTAACTCAATGCTCTTACCACTGAGATACAGGAAAGCAGTTCTTGACTGATATCAGTAAAGTGATCTCACAAGTGCCAGTCTTTACAGTTCAAAACTCGATTTTATTTTAGTATTTCACAGAATTTCAAAAGCATGTTTATCTATTGAATAGGATTGATTGAATGACTTGGATGCAGAGAGTATATATGTGCTTTAGTAAGAGTTTATGGCAGTTCACGCTGACAAAACATGTAAAAAAACGTGTTTTGAAAAGATTTTGTCAGCAATCAGTCATCCGGGATTACATTTCACTGAGTTTGATGAAAAACTGAAGGTATATTTCTCTGGAATAAAACAGACGTGGTAGATTAACACAGAATTAAAATGACAGAGAAACGTCGTCTGAATAGGGCTCATAGTGCTCATCAAGAGAAACTGACTGACAGCTGTCAACTTCATCTGTGATCTTTGTGCTTTTTATGTGAGAGAAGCAGCATGAGCTTTTTTTTGGCAAGGTCATGAGAGTCGTGTGTGTGTGCATGTGTGTCTGTGTGCATGTGTGTGTGTGTGCGTGTGTGTGTGTGTGTCTGTGTGCATGTGTGTGTGTGTGCGTGTGTGTGCGTGTGTGTGCGTGTGTGTACGTGTGTGTGTGTCTGTGTGCATGTGTGTGTGTGTGCATGTGTGTGCGTGTGTGTGTGTGTGTGTGTGTGTGTAATATTACTGTGTGCTCAGCATTCTGGAGTCATTAATGTGAAGTCAACTCTGTGTCATTCAGTGAAACTCAACTCTGTTTCCGTGTCTGATCAATAATCTTCAGTTTCGTCTGCATGATCTGCTGCAGTCCTGCACTCCGTCTCCTCATGTCTGTATTTACAGCTTATATTATTATGGATTATTCTTTTTGTGTTCTTTATATAACGGCTCATATGTCAGGGATAATCCACGGCTGAATGTGGAGGTGAAGTGGTTGCCTAGTCGTGCCCAGGCTAGCTGTGGATTATCCCGTTTATACCATGGGTATTTTCTAAGTTAAAGCTTTTTTGTTGTTAACAGTGTCATTTTAGATGAAACAGGTAAAAGATGACTCTTATTTTGTCAGTTAATTTTTAATGTAATAAACCGACTGGAGCTACCCCTGCGTTAAAGGCTTTTAATGCACACCTTCTAGCCAATCAGAATCCAGTATTCAACCAGATCATGATATAATATTTATATATAATTTTCACCATCTGATTATTTTTTGTACTTGTGGAAAACAATAGAACTTTTTGATCATTGTTTAAAATGTAGTATCTGATGTGGCCCACACTATATTATGTGATGCTAAAGGTGCAGATCCCATCATTCCACACTCCTTCACAGCGTCATCACGCTACGCCATTGTTGTCATTTTTATTAGAAAGAGACATCGGAAAAGAAAAAAGTAAATGATGATAAAACAAAAATGCATTTTTTGCAGAAACTAGGAGTGAACGCCTGTTATAGTGCAACACAAAACATAATACAGACTTCACAACACTGAGTTATATCTTAACTTAACACAAAACAAGATAAAAACACAGATGATCAGACTTTACTGTAAGATGTTTGTGATGCGTGCGTCTGCAGGTCTACATGCACTAAGGAGGGCTTTAGGATCCACACCTGGTCTCTCTGATGTCCAGGTGATAAACAGAGTAAAGGTCACAACCTTTGACCTCAGTCTGGCTATGACACAAGTCAAACCGAGTGCAATGAGAGAGGTCGCCATCGATGTGCCAAAGGTACTACAGTAACACAACACACGATTAACTGCACTGCATCCAAACTGAAGGACCACTGATTACTTAATGTCTATACATTTCAGTTATCACTGATGTGTGTGTGTGTGTACGCGCAGGTTCAGTGGAGTGATATTGGTGGGATGGAGGAAGTGAAATTGAAACTGAAGCAGGCTGTCGAGTGGCCGTTGAAGCACCCTGATGCTTTCTCCAGGTTGGGTATAGCGCCCCCTAAAGGTGTTCTGCTGTACGGACCCCCTGGCTGCTCTAAAACCATGATCGCTAAAGCTTTAGCCAATGAGACCCAGCTCAATTTCCTCTCCGTCAAGGTAAACCATGTGTGAGTCTGTCCCTGTGTCTCTATCAGTATATGGTGGTATATGGGGCATTAGTAAGGGTCCTGCCTCACTTCACATGGGGACACCGTTCACTTATATCTCTGTGACGTGAGTGTGATGTGATACTTTACTGCTGGTATAAATCAACAGTCCTCCAAACCAACATCTCTTTGACTTTATCTTTAAATACCGGTTGAAGTGCATATGAGAAACACTTGAGTTATTCTGGCACATATCAGTGCACCACCAGCAGGAAACAGTGAATATAAAAGTCCTTCAGATAGATTCCTCTTGTCACCAATCCTCCTTGTTTATAATAATGAGTTATGAGTAGTGTAACATTAATGGAGACATGTTGTCATGTTGTGTTTCTCAGGGTCCAGAGTTACTGAGTAAATATGTTGGTGAATCAGAGCGATCCGTCAGAGAGGTGAGACATCTGGACCAGAACACAACACACCTGCTTAAAGACACTCTTCAGCTTTATCATAAAAGTGACAACTCATCAAGAGAGTATGTGTGTGTGTGTGTGTGTGTGTGCAGGTTTTCCGGAAGGCCAGAGCGGTCGCTCCATCTATCATTTTCTTTGATGAGATTGATGCGTTAGCTGTGTCAAGAGGAAGGTAACAGCACAATCTTTAATAACTATAACCATGATCTCTCATGATTGATTCAGACAAACACAGAACAGTCAGACACCTCTCTGTCTCTTACACACACACACACATGTTACAGAACGTGTATGTGTGTGTTTCTATAGGGAGGTCACAGGATTGAGTGTGAACACATGAGCAACTGTATGTATATCAGGAGTTCTCAAACTTTTCAGCCTGCGACCCCCAAAATAACATTGTCAGTGACCTGAGACCCCCACTATCCTCAGAGGTGGTTGATGTTCACAAACGTTACCCGCACATACACTAAATCTAATACGTGCATTATGACGTCGGTCTAAAATAATCTGACTTTATAGTTATTTACTCATTATTTGACTTGTTGTTCTACATAAACCATGAACTATTACTACAGATGGTCAAATCTCCTCAAACTGATGGGAGCGCTGGTAGATGTGACTCTTTATGCAAACGTCTTCTGGTACCTGAGGACGAGACGCTTTCTGTCTGCGGCGCTTCTGCGTCCTCCTCCGCTGGCCTCCCTGTGTTGTCTTTGGTGGATATTCATCATCACCGTTTCATTTCAACAAATAAGAACATCCTAAACCTAAAGCCTGAAAAATACTCAGCGTGCACATGAGACTGTTTAACACGGTGCTGTAAATGAACATGCTGCATCTGATCTAATGCGGCCGCTGAGGTCGTTAATGTGACATGATCACCTCAGGGGTCACGATCAAGGGGGAGGAAATCCATAATTCTTTTTGCATGTTTTCTATTTTTAATAATAATATTTTTATGTTTTGTTACACTTACTGATTAAATACACTATTGCTAAAAATCAAAAAAAGATTTCTGGAAATCATATTGTGTACCCCCGGGGGGTCCTGACCCCTACTTTGGGAACCCCTGGTGTATAGATTCAGAGCTGAGCAGAAAATGAAGTGTACACTTATTCATCATCAGACTCATGTGAGGGACTTGTCATGAGATGATGGATCAGTGTGTGTGTGTGTGTTTGTGTGTGTTTGTATGTGTTTGTGTGTGTTTGTATGTGTTTGTGTGTGTTTGTATGTGTTTGTGTGTGTTTGTATTAGGGATGCTCCGATCCGATATTTGTATCGGGAATCGGCGTCGATACTGAATAAAATTCTAGATCGGGTATCGGTGACAAATTGCACCGATACCCGATCTAGCTGACATAAAATTTCTGCTAGGCGATGTAAAAGTTAATGAGACACCGGCGCTTAAACTCTCTCGTGGCTGTGCTTTGCGAAGCGTGTGACATCATACGCTAGCAACGTGCTCTGTACGTAAGTGCACGTGAACAAGCGAACATAGCTTATCGAGCAGCGAACAGCATGGAGCGAGCCAAAACTTCTGCCATTTGGAGTTATTTTAGAACAGATACGCCATCAAGTTCCACCGCAGTTTGCAATATATGCCAAGTAAATGTTCCGAGGGGTGGTGATAAAGCTTCTAATTATAACACTACTAATTTAATCAAACATTTACAGAGATGTCACCCCAAAAAGCACGCCGAGTTCAATCAGTTGAAGAGACTTAAACGAGACGGTACGAAGCAGCTAACTTTGCAGGAGACAACGGAAAGAATTCAAAAATTTCCACCTGGTAGTGTGAAAGCGGCGAAAATCACTGAAAGCATTCTGAATTTCATCGTTATGGATGGGCAACCGCTGTCCGTCGTTGCGAACTATGGCTTCAGACTCCTAATAAACCACCTGGAGCCGCGGTACGACATGGTGAAGCGTAAGTACTTATCTGAGACGGCTCTACCTGAACTGTACCGAAAAGTCTGCAAACACATAGGCGAAAAAATTAAAGATGTCAATGCGGTCAGTTTTACAACAGATATCTGGAGCAACGACGTGTCCCCTGTGTCGCTTTTAAGTTTAACCGCACACTGGTTGGATGAGAATTTTGTGCCACAAAGTGCCATGTTAAATGCAACAAACTTTCGTGGGTCACACACCAGCGACGCGATTGCAGCTTCCCTAAACGAAATTTGTTTGTTAAGTTTAAGAAAGTGAACATTTTGTTTTATTTTTCATTTGTTGCACCGGTGCTGGTTCAATAAATAATTAACTAAACTTGTGAATCATTTTGTTTGTTATTTTGTTTTACGGGGTCAGGAAATTATGTTAAATCGAGCCTGATGTCTTGCACAGCAATGCACACAGTTTATTAAGTAATTGTGCTCTTTAAAAATGTTACCTTAGTATCGGATTGGTAATTGGTATCGGCCGATACTGAATCTCGGGTATCGGAATCGGTATCGGGAGCAAAAAAGGTGGATCGGAGCATCCCTAGTTTGTATGTGTTTGTGTGTGTGTGTGTGTGTGTGTGTGTGTGGTGCTTATTTAATAAAGTAAATACCTGACGGCAGTTAAATCTGTGTGAGTTTGTTCTGCTGAGTCAGATTCATTTACTGGATTAAATTCTCAATGATTTAGAGCACAATCAATCACAAGAACAGAGTCTCTCTCTCTCTCTCTCACTCTCACTTTCTCTCTCTGTCTCTCTCTCTCTCTCCCTCCCTCTTTCTCTCTCTCTCTTTCTCTTTTTCTCTTTCTCTCTCTCTCTCTCTCTCACTTTCTCTCTCTCTTTCTGTCTCTCTCTCTCTCTCAATTTCCTTTTCAATGTATGGTCAGTTCAGGTCCTTGATTCTGATTGGTAGAGTCACGTTCAAATATCTGATTTGCTGACTGCATTTAATTCTCTTGAGTATCAGTGTGACACTGTTGTTGTGTTTTTGTTTCTTGGTCTTGCTACACATATGAAAAACTGTTTTATTAAAGCTTTGAAGCAGTGAGTGATCAGTCAGTTTATTATCAGCTGAAGGAGTTGTGATGGACACGAGTTGTGATGGACACGAGTTGTGATGGACACGAGTTGTGATGGACACGAGTTCTGATGGACACGAGTTCTGATGGACAGACACACTTTGTCTCACAGGGCTTCTTGCTTTATCAAGTGTGCTTTATTGGCATGACAAAGATCTGTCTCTATCCATCATTCTAATGTTTATTTCTACTGTTTTCTGTATAATATGTTCAGTTTCAGTCTGTGCTGCAGTTGTGTGTCACGTCATATAAATACATGAAATCTTTGTTTGTGTGTTGTGTAGTTCTCATGCAGGTGGTGTTGGTGATCGTGTGATGGCTCAGCTGCTCATTGAGATGGATGGAATTGAAGCGCTTAAAAACGTCACAATTCTCGCTGCAACCAACAGACCTGATGTGATCGACAAGGTACAACACACACACACACTTCCAGATATACACATACACACACACTTTCTGATACACACACACACAGCCTTCTGCTGGTTTTTGTTGTGTCCACTTCCTTCACCCTCTGAGCGTCAGTCACTGGTGTGATTGACAGGTTCTGTTTCACTCTCAGGAGGTGTCCACCTAAACCAGCCCCCCCACTGCCTTCATGCACCTCTTCACTACACTGTGTGTTATTTTCAAATGTAAAAATGCAGAAAGTTGTCTGTGATGGTCATGTTTAGGGTGGTTAGGCAGGAATGGCAATAGAATCATTACACCTATGGAAAGTCCCCACAGTGTATAGAAACCTACATATGTGTGTGGTGAGCCCTTGGGACGCGTCTCTCAGTGTGGTGAACGGGTAACTCGATCTGTGTGTGTGCGTGTGGTGTGCGTTTGTGTGTGTGTGTGTGTGTGTGGAATCCTAAATATCCGGCAGAAAAATCCTGACGGGTATCAAACTTCAAGCAGCCTAACGGTGTTAGATTCCACCAAACAGCATCACAAGAATGTTTCTTATCCACCAACACACACACACACACACCTGACTATTATAAATAATCCTAATGAAGATAACAAAGACAATGTAAATTGTTAAATATGTTTTTGGTTTCTTGTTGTTGGAATATGAGAAACATTTGCTGTTTGACTACACACACAGTTGTACTATACTAGTGATGTCATCTCATAGACTGTTCTCTATCGTCACACAAATGTGTGTGTGTGTGTGTGTGTGTGTGTGTGTGTAAAATCTGATTGAAACACAAACATGATTAAATTCTTTAGTTTTTTTATTTAGTGAGGAGGAACAGTAAAATGTGTTCTGATGTGATATTGAGGACAATCAGCCCAAAATCAAACCCACACACACACACCCAGGGTAGGATATGTTGTGTTGATGTGTGTCGGGGTGTTCAGCGTGTGTAGTCTTCAGAACTTCACCTCTCAAAGCCTCTTATGTTATTAATATTCAACATCTTCAGTCATTTAAAGAGTCTCGTGATCAGATCTCTTTCTGTCAAACTTCAGAGGCAGACACGCTTCTGTGTCAAGAGAATGTTTCTGTTGTGATCTATGACTTGATGTCTGATAGAATTGTGTTGTTGTGGAAATGCGAGTGATATTTATTGCTGACTGATGTGTTTCTCAGCCCTGTTGTGTGAATGTAACACAGGCCACTAACAGAAGGACGGAGTCATAAATCCTCATCTCTGTGAAGCTCACCAGGGGCACTTTGACTCATAATGCCTCTATTGTTTGACCCCAGAGGGTCAGGATCCCCCTCCAGACAGACTATTAAAGCCTCTTACAGGTGGATTAGATGAAACTTTCAGCATGGTGAGGGAAGAGAAGTGTGAGAGAGATGATCGCTTGATCAAATCCAAACGTGAGGTTCAGATCATCATCATCACATGAGCTGATAGTCACATGACACATCACAGAAGCATTTGATCTGAACTCATGAATCTCTGTTGAGTGTTTGACATCAGTGCTCTGCACGGCCTGGACACGTCTCATGTTTTCATTTACTTGTGTGTGTGTGTTTGTGTGTGTGTGTGCGTGCGTGCACGTGTGTGTGTGTGTGTGTATGCGTGTATGTGCGTGCGTGCGTTCCTCAAAGAGTTCCTATATAGCCAGCAGCATTTCCCCGACTTCCTGAAGCACTTGTGTGTCTTCCTGCACACACACACATAAACACACACACTGGATGTGTAGCTGCAGTGTTGGGCTGAAAGGGACTTCCTGTGTAAACTGATCTCTGTTTAAAAGAATGTTCAATATATATATGTGTGTGTGTGTTTGACCTCTTAACAGGTTTAATTGATGACAAGCTGATTGTTGTTTGTCAGAGTTATGCAGGAGCTACTGTGTGTCTGTCTGCACTCATTGTGTTGAAATTCTCAAGAACAAAACACACATACACAGACAGAAATAATCTCACATTTATATTTTGTGACATTTTTCTTTCTCAAATGAGACATTAAAGGGTCAGAGGGTTGAAGATGAATAAATATTGTACTGTATAACAGGTGTTGTACTCCTAAGCATTGTTTACACTTTTTCAGTCATTTTTAGGTATTTTAGTGCCTAAATCACAACACTGTCATTTCTCTTTAGACAACAGAGTTGAGCTGCTCAGACGTCACATGTCTTCATCTGTTTTAATGATGTTACACATCTTCTGATTTTACTCCAATGTTGTTGTTGGAAAGATGCTTTTATTCTGGTGTTGTGTGATTATTAATGATACCATTTGTGTGTCTGTCTGTGGTTTTGTCTTTGCTTACTGTAAGAGGAATATTTGATCGGTCAGGTTTTGTCTTTCAGCTGAAGGTCGTGTGTGTGTGTGTGTGTGCGCGTGCGTGCGTGCGTGTGTGTGTGTGTGAAATATCATGACAACACACTTGTGAGGCTCCTCACTGATAAAAAGAGACTGAGACACAGATAAATTACTCTCTCATCTCCCTCACTATCTGTCTGTCATTGACCTGTTCTACACTGAGGTGTCCACAGACAGACACACACACACACACACACACAGACAGACAGAGATACAGACAGACAGTTTTTTTCAGTGTTCTCACATTTATCATCTCTTTATCTTTTCATTTGTGTCATTATTTCATACTTTGATGTTTTTGTGTCAGAGATGCTTTTAAATGAAACTGTCGTTGTCGTGTGGTAGATTTACAATGTTTTCACAGTTTTACTAAATAAACACAATGAAGAATGATCACCTTCAATCATTATAATACATCAAATCTGCCTCTTTATAAACACTCATATGACTGAAATGATCAGTGACAGTCATGACATCAGAATTTGAATGAATAAATAATCTGTCTGTCTGTCTGTCTGTCAGGCGCTGATGCGACCGGGTCGTCTCGACCGCATTATATTTGTTCCTCTGCCTGATGCTGCCACTCGAAGAGACATTTTCACGCTGCAGTTTCGAAACATGCCTATCCATCCCAGCGTGCACCTGGAGGAGCTGGTGAAGCGAACGGAGCGTTACTCTGGGGCAGAGGTGAGAGGTCACACCATCACTGTGAGTGTTTTTATACTGCGAGACACACAGATGTGTGATGAAAACTGATTATATATCAAACCACATGATGTCACAGTGCAGAAGAGTTTGTGTGACGGTTACAGGAGTCAATATACAGTCTGTAGAGAACAAAGATCACTAGACTACACAAAACTGTGTGTGTGTGTGTGCGTGCGTGCGTGCGTGCGTGCGTGCGTGCGTGCGTGCGTGCGTGCGTGTGTGTAGTTTAATGTTTATTAGAGCATCACCTTTTTAAATACATGCTAACAGCAGGTGTGTGCGTGTGCGCAGGGATGGGTTTCCTCTTTATTCCATGGACTCTTTCTAAACATGAAATTCAAGCGCAGTGTTTGGTTGTTTGTGTTTTGTGTAGAGTGTGTTGCTTTGGAAACCGACACTTGCTTCATGGAGTGTTTGTGTGTTACTGTAGTTGTTTATAGTGTTCATTAAAGCAAACATAAATGAAAAAGAATATTTCTTCCACACCTGTCCATTTCACTCAACATTTGTTTGGTGACGTGTCATCTGATGTTCTGATTGGTGGGATGTGGAGCAGGGATTTATGGGTAATGCTGATGTTTACAGCAGCTCTGATCGGCCGTCAAGCTCACAACGCCAGACTGCCGCTGAAGAAATAAACAACCACAACAACACAAGCCATTGAACTGAAACCTCATGACATGTCTGTCAGTGAGAGCAGTTTGACTGACTGAAGCTTTTCTGTTTGTCAATGTGAACGTTCATGTCACAGAAGATAAACACACACACACACACACACACACACACACTGTAATCCAGTCTTTGAATAACATCTCTTGTGTCTCTCTGTGCCCTATAGATGCAATATGATCTTATTCTGACTCCACCCTGATCCTCCATTCAAAGCATTCACATCCTGAACACACATCACCTGCTGAGCTCCTCCATCTGACACCACACACACACACACAATACACAAACACACACACACCATACACACAGATTGCGTGTTAGAAATGACTTAACACCGTGATGAACACAACATTAGTTTAATTATATGAACCATAAATGTGTCTCTGGCGTCTCAACGCTCGGTGTTAAAAATACTTGTCTAGTGACAGAAATCATTTGTGTTGATCTTTGTTTTGTGTCATATTTACATCTGGTCCTTCCGGTGTTTTATGCGGTTAAGAGTCTGAATGAGTGGATTAAGGATTCAGTGCTGAAGGCAGATAGTTGAGGAGTGTGTAAACTCTTACAGCAGATGTCATGATGTTGTGTGATTGTGTCCTCAGATAACAGCCGTGTGTAGAGAAGCGGCTCTGGCAGCGTTACAGGAGAACATCAGCGCAGAACACGTGAGCATCGAACACTTCCACACTGCTCTTGACGCAGTCAAACCCAGAATCCCAGAATCTCTCTTACAGTCCTACATCACATATCAGCAGGAACACAGAGGAGTGTAAACACACACACTCATGTCAACACAAAACAACTCTTTGTGCCTTTTGGGACTCGACGGATGTTTTTATGTGTATAAACACTGTTTAAATGAAGTAAATGATGTTTTTAAAAGAGCTGAAAGTTTGGCGTCAATCTATAGTCATATACTGTGCTGTGTATGGAGTCATTTGGCTTTCAACATGTTACACAGTCATACATGTTGTGTTATAATAAGAGTTATTACTGGAGGTGTGCTATAACTGACCCTTTTATGTACATTTATACAGATCATCACAACAGTGAAACAGGTCAGTAAATATTATAAAGAACGTGTCATTCTACATTTCTTTAGAAGTGTTTGTGTTCTGGTGCTTTAATGAACTAACAACACAAAACACCGATCTGACGAATCTACAACAAAACACAAGAATCCAAGTGAAGTACAAATTAACCTTTGGACAACCTTCAGTGACGGTTAAATCTAATATCTAACGATGTCAACATGTTTATTTTAAATTATTTAAAGAATCCAGCTTTTCTTTTGCTCTCAATCTATATCAGTTCAAATGTAAACATCAAAATCATTGCGGCGCGCGCGCAGGCGGCTCGTTTCCATCTGAATGTAAGAAATGACTCCGTGTTGAACTTTCTTTTCTCATGTATCCGGATACAGCACATCCGCCACGCACACACTCACGCACGCACGCACGCACACACACACACACACACAGTGAGGTGGGGGGGCACTCTTAAGGTCGCGCGAACTCGTGTCTATGTTTTCGTTTAGATTAACAAGCGCCAACAAACCGAGTCTGAAATATGAACAGAAATCATTCTATAAATAATCATTCACTTCACGAGACGTCAACTCTCTAAAATGCGCTCTTATAAACTCTATTATAAAGTTTTAAAAGTCAATGTTAAGTTAAACTCTGTATTGATGTGAAACATGAGGACGAATGCTGTATAGAACTTCGTCCACAGCACAACCAAACATCGACATGAACTTATATGATATTATATTATATTATATTACGCGTTCGCTTTGATTTAAAATGAAGCGCAGCGCATAGATCACGTGACCAGTATTTAGGGTGAAGAATGTAGAGATGAATAAAGTGACCTGAGGTGAGTCTGTGAAGGGTTTGCGTCCGGATGTGCCTTTATTTCACAGGATTCCACCTTAACTCCCCCCACACCACCCGGGTCCTGTGAGATCTGCCCCACTGATCGCCTTTCAGATCCGCCCTGAGCTTCATTCATCAGTGTGTGTGCGTGCGTGCGCGCTCCCGCAGAGAGACAGACAGACGCGCAGTGCGCACAACGGGTCGAGCGTGGATTCGTGGATTTGACGGGATTCTTTCCGACTGTCGCACTGAAGATTTTCCTTCATCTGGATGTTACAGCCGCAGTTATGCGCTACACTAGCTGATCTGGGATCATTTTTCAGCGCCTTCAAGGACGTTTTCCTCATGGACTGATGGATTTGATATTATGGGAGTCTGTCTGTGGGTATGTATCATTTCTCACGCGTGGATCTGTGTGTGTTTCGTGCGGAACATCGCAGAGTTATAGAGCGAGATTTAAGTGCCATTTAAACTCGTGGTGTCCTCGCGCTCGTGGGCTAAAAAATGCCGCAATCTGATTTTAAATAATAAGAAAAACACACTTAATCATCTTGAGTGAGGGTGTGTGTGTGTGTGAGGGGCATAACACACACACACACACACACACACACTCAACCCCCCCCCCACGGGCTTGTTTTCATTCATAAGTTTCTTTTCATCTGTTTCTTTGCGCCTGATATTTGACTAAACTTTGACTGTTTATTTTATCTTTAATTCTAACTCATGCGCACAGACACAGAATCATTATTTTTCACTGTGAGGGGCGACAAACACACAAAGATCGTTTATATAACATTAGAAACAGACCCGAAAACATCCAAAGAACTGAACAAATCACAAGCGCTTCAACTCTTTTGCGTCGTGAACGCGTGAAGTGATCAAGATGTGTGACGTTTTTGTCAGTTTACTTCGTGAATCGTTTCTTACGTGTGAAGCGCCTCCTGTGTTTGATTTAAAGGCTTCCGGCGCATTTTCATGTTAAACAGCCCATAGACATGCAAATCACCACGACAAGTGTTTAGCTGTTAATAGTCAACTCTCTCTCTCTCTCTCTCTCTCTCTCTCTCTCTCTCTCTCTCACTCTCACTCTCACTCTCTCTCTCACTCTCTCTCTCTCTCTTTTACTCTCTCTCTCTCTCTCTTTTACTCTCTCTCTCTCTCTCTCTCTTTTACTCTCTCTCTCACTCAAGATTTTAATAGTTCTCTGGTCAACAGTGAGTCTTTACCAAAGCATAGAAACATGAAGTAAACACCAGGTGTAATAATCACACATGTCTGTTAGAGTAAACACATGTGTTTGTTGTGTTGTGTGTTATTTGTCACGCTCACTTCTTTATGAAGTCTGTCTGCAAAGCTTCAAATCTGTGAGGTTTATAGAAGACGACGATCAGATCTGATGCCAGATTGTGACTCTCAGAACACATTGAAACTTGTTGTTTGATAGATTTTCATTTCATTCTTTAACGTTGTTGATTTTTATCTCTGTCAGGGTGTCAGATGAACGTTGTGCCGTCGTGTGGAGGGTCTGATCGTGTCTCATGGATCATCACGGTCAGCGTGGAGGGGGGGTCAGACATGTGGACCTCTCGTCTGGGGCCGTTCTGTCCCTGGATCAGATCAGAGCCATCCGCTCTTGTAACGAGTACACCGAGGGTCCGAGCGTGCCCCCACGGAGCTCCGACAAACGAGAGAGGTCTCACGAGGTGATTGTGGTGAGCCTCAATAATAATAATAACCCGCGGCCGCCCGCTCTCAGCAGATCCGTCAGCACGGGCAGCGCCGCCAGTTCCGGGAGCAACAGCAGCGTTTCCTCTGAGCGAGGCCTCCTTGTGCGCACGCCGCCGCGTCACCACCGACCGGAGCAGGCCGTGCGGACTCAACCCAAATCCCTGAAGTCCTCCCCGCACCCCTTTCTGCCTCCGGACGCTCCGCTGAAACAGACGCAGGTGGAGAAGGTCGACTCCGCCCACCTGTACATCTGCGAGAATTGTGGGAAATGTAAATGCGTGGAATGCACGGCGCCCCGACCGCTCCCCTCACGACTCGCCTGTGACGGACAGTTTCTGTGTTCGGCCGACAACCTGGTGGAACACGGGACGTGCATGTGTGTGGTGAAGGGCATGTTCTACCACTGTTCTAATGAGGATGACGCGGGCGACCCGTGTGCGGACCGGCCCTGTTCTCTCTCTCACCCGCAGTGCTGCACGCGCTTCATGTGCATGGGCCTGGCGTCCATGCTCTTCCCGTGTCTGCTCTGTTATCTGCCCGCTAAAGGCTGCGTGAAGGCCTGTCACTCGTGTCACGACCGCTTGAACAGACCCGGCTGCCGCTGTAAAAACTCCAACACGGTTTACTGCAAACTGCAGAACTGGAACCACACGCCCGGACATGTGCCGGGAAAACCGTCCTGAGATGTCTCTCAGATGAACTCAAGTCCTCGGAAAGAAATGTTATTTTGTTTGCTCGCTCGCTGCTGCTGCAGGCCTGACGGAGGAGGAGGGGTTATGTTCTCTAAGCTCCGCCCCCTCATCTCTCTGTGCAGTTGACCGTCCGTCATCGAACACACACCTGAGCTTTAGTGACTGCTGCTCTAGAAACAACCAAACCTGTGAAGGACGTTTTTAGGCAGACCATAATATGTAGCTGTTAGCGGATCTCCGTAGCGACGTGTGATTATTAAAGGAGAGGTGAGGCTGTTTCTGCTTGACAAAAGGAAACCCGAGGGCATCGCACACAGCTCCGTCTGCTCTGTTTCTTTACATTCAAATGAGAAATTACGGCAATTTTGGAAAACAAATGTGTCTTTTGTGGTTGTTGTTGTATAAATATTTATTATGTGAAGTTCTATTATTTTATGATATTTATTGCTAAAAGACAGATAACTCTTGTCTGAATATAACAAATATCAACACTTACTGCAGAAACGATGGAAACATGTTTAACTTTCATGCAAAAATATACAAAGTAATGCAAAAGTCTTTTGTGTGGCGTCTCATTTGATTGACAGATGAATTGTGTGTGTTTGTGTGTAGGACTTGACCACCTGTGTCAGGGTCATGAAGTGTTTCTTCTTTTATTGCACGTTTCCTGTTGTCAGGCGTTTGTGGATCTCCTCAAATAAAAGAGTTCCTTTAAGAGTGTGTGTGTGTGGTGTGTGGTGTGTGTGTGTGTGTGTGTGTGGTGTTGAGTGTGTGTGTGAGTGTGAGTGTGAGTGTGTGTGTGTGTTGTGTGTGGTGTGTTGTGTGTGTGTGTGTGTGAGGGTGTGTGTGTGTGTGTGAGCGTGTGTGTGTGTGAGGGTGTGTGTGTGTGTGTGAGCGTGTGTGTGTGTGTTCTCTGCAGGAATGCACCTTTTGTTGTTGTGAATAGCTCTGTGGATTAGTCGCCGGTCTGTTTCCTGAATCTTCAGAGAGTCATGAGGGTCCATTTGTCTCTGATAGCCGTAAACACACACACACACTCACAAACACACTCACACACACACACACACACACAGAACTGTTGTTGGTGTGAAGCTGTTCTTAGTGGATTATTAGTACAGCATACATTAAAACCACATTTACTTTTGACACTTTACCTACAGTGCCTGTTATTATTATGTGTGTTCTCTGGGAATTAAACAAGACATTTTGTGCTGCTCACACACATAACTCTTAAACACATATTTCATATCTTTCATTACATATAATAATACAATAATAATAATGTGTGTTTGTGTTTCCTCAGGATGTGTGTTAACTGCTGGATTCTCTTGCTGTAGTGTTTTATCACATGAGACAGATTATTTTTCATTATTTGCACACGAATCTTATCTTTTAACGGAGCATCACTTTAGGCCTTAAACCGTTATTAAAACTTCGCCGTGAATGTTTTTGGCCACACGGATGATCAACGTCTCCATCAGATGAGCGTCGTGCACGGATGCGGCTCTTCATGCCGCTGAAGATCTTATTTTATGAAGATGAAATCTTTTGTGATTGGCAGCAGCATTGGCTTTAACAAATCCCTTCACAAAATATTTACAAGAAAGCATAAAACATTTGAACAAACCCTGAGCACAAAACTACGAGAGCGTTAAACTCGTGCGCTTCGACTGCACTACACGAGAGAACGCGGCGGGCGCGCGGCGACTCCTCCAACGCGTCGCGTGTGAAAGTTTACACTAATATACAATAGAGAGTCAAAAAGATCAAAACACACAAACGCGCAGACGAATGATGACATTAAAGACAGTTTGTCTGTTTGCATGTAGAGAGGCGCATGCTCAAGTCATGTTTGTGTCGCGTGCACACTGTCTCGTGAGAGCTCTCTCATTGGCTGTGAGGTCAGACGTTAGTGTGAGCAGATTTAACTCTTTCAACGAGACTTCAAAAATGTGAAACAGACCCAAATACCTACAAATGTCTATATGTGTCCCTGGATCACAAAAGCAGATATTTTGTAAATTCCCTAATTTAAATATATTAACTTTTTTCTGTGAGTGGATGTCCTGCCTCAGTGCTCCAGATTAACAACTTCAATGGCAATTTTCTCAATATTTAGATTTTTTTGGACTCTCAGATTCCTGAGTTTTGAAGGGTTCTATTATATGTCATCAGAAATCGTATTTATTCAGCTTTCAGATTGTGTTCAAATCTCAATTTTGAAAAATGTACCACAAGACTGGTTTTGTCGTTCAGGGTCACATATGTGCTTTAGATATTCTAATGTAATGATTTACTTTTCATTGCGTGGACTGTATGGAATGAACAAAATGAACAGAATTTTGCATCAAGCACTTATCTGTAAAGCCTTAGACTTATCAAGAAATCATGTTCCCATCCTCTAATTTTAAAATGAATTACATTTAATTATATGTATGAGGTAGAAATATATTTTAGTTCAAAAAGTCATTGTCATATATTTTAAGCCTTATCTGTGTTATCAGTCATTCACTGGATGTGTATTTTTAACTGTCAAGATTGAAGGGAAAATTACAATTTAATATTATTGAAATATAATTTGTAATCATCTCTAAGCAATCTATTATTTTCTGTACTCACCAAATCATAAAAAATCACAATTGTTTTGATCATATCTGGAAAATAAGGCACATGGAAACATTTTCCAAGCATTTCCATTTCTCTGCTTCGATTTGCATTTGTAAGGGATGCAGTTCTATCACATTAAGATATTATTTCTGCTCCACATGGATCTTTTGCGGTCTGGGAAACTGTTGTAATAGAATAGAAAAAAATACAAAAATGTTTAACCCTTTTAATTTTTGGTGGGGGCCGGTAAGAGACCTGCATAATGGATGGGGGGGCTCAAAAAAGGTTGAGAACCACTGTCATGCGTACACACACACACACCACACACACACACACACACACCTACACAAACCTACACACACATACACGTGTTTCAACATGCTTAGACATCACTCATCGTTCATGAAAACCAAACCACTCAGTTTCTAAAAAACTCTTTTCACTGTTTCTCTTGAGCATAAAAAGTGTGTGTGTGTGTGTGTGAGAGAGAGAGAGAGAGAGAGACTGTAATGGGCAGTTAACACTCATCAGAATGAGTTTATTATGTCACGTGTGTTACTGTTAAGAGTTTCACACTAATTCAACTTCTGCAGCAGACGTTTCATTGATGCTCTCGTGATGGCTGAGTAGATCTTCTTTCCTCTTTCTTTGTGTGAGCGTGTGTGTGTATGTGTGTGTGTGTGTGTGTGGGAAGATGTGATTGAGTGTGTGAAGTGAGCTGTGACTGACCTCAGGAAGTGACTCTCAATGTCTGACTGTCGTGACTTCAGCAGCTCAATGAGAAAGATTCTCCCTCACTGAACACACACACACACACACACACAGAGGTGTCACATTTGACAACACAAATGTGAGTTCTGTCCTGTATGTCTCATGAATTTCATGTATTCGTCATATAAAACACATGATTATTTATTGATGTTTTCTGTGAAGAGTTAAAACTGTTCCATGTTCAGAACACACAGAGAGAGAGAGAGAGAGGGAGGGGGGGAGAGAGAGAGAGAAAGAGAGAGAGAGGGAGAGAGACAGAGAGCGAGTGAGAGAGACAGAGAGAATGAGAGAGACAGAGAGAGAGAGACAGAGAGAGAGAGAGAGAGAGAGAGAGAGACAGAGAGAGAGAGACAGAGAGAGAGAGAGGGAGAGAGAGATGGAGAGAGAGAGAAAGAGAGAGGGAGAGAGAGAGAGAGAGAGAGAGAGAAAGAGAGAGAGAGAGGAGAAAGAGAGAGAGAGGACAGAGAGAGACAGAGAGAGACAGGAGAGAGAGAGAGAGACAGAGAGAGACAGAGAGAGAGAGAGAGAGAGAATAGAAGAAAGAGATAGAGAGAGAGAGAGAGATAGAGAGAGGAGAGAGAGAGAGAGAGAGAAAGAGAGAGAGAGAGAGAGATAGAGAGAGAGAGAGAGAGAGAGAGAGAGCACTGGGGTCACATCTCATATTGTCTAACCTGTGTGTGTGTGTGTGTCTGTGTGTCTTAAATTCTCAGAATTTTTGTTGTACATTTCATCCATCCAGCAGTGAGTATATGAACACTGTTTGATAGTTTCTTTTGAACCCATGCTGTTTGCTTTTATACAACCTAATCATATTTAAATATTATTTTTATATTGACAAATGAATGCTGCAGATGCCCATAAAACGGTCAAACTGATAGATTAATACAAAATGCATGATTTATTAAAACATGATTTCTAACAACATGTACAAGAACACGGGCTAATACAGCACATATATGTTGAGTGTCACATGACTAAACCATTAAACAGGTCTCATGGTCATTGAAAGGCATTTTGAGAACAACGACCGGCTCTTTGTGTGATGAGACCTGTGTTTCACTTTCTGCACATGACGTTTGGCACAAAGGCCGAGATGAATGTTTTAGACACTTTGTGTACTGTCCCGTAGTCTAATACTGTAGCTTATACATGTGTGAACTGACATGTGTCCTCAGTTAAAAGTGTGAAGGTTTGTGTGTGCGGCTGCGCTTCTGCAGCTGGATGTTATTGTCACTGTTTACTGTGGGTCTACACACATGTGTTCATGTTACTGTACGTCATGTTTATAAAACAAACCCATGTGAGGAAGAAATGTTCAAGTGAAAAGTCCAGGAGCTGAAGTGTGTTTCTCTGCACATGTTGTTGCTCGTGTTGTGTGTGTGTACATGTTTGTGTGTGTGTGTGTGTACTTGTACATCTATCTTTATGAGGACCAGTTTGAGTTTTAGACCAGCAGAGTGAGGACTAAGAGAGTAAAGTGAGGACACTTTCTGAGACCCCTTTAAAGGGCTGTTTGAGGGTCAAGACCTGGTTTTAGGGTTTAGGGTTATAATCAGGTTTAGGTTATAATCGGGTATAATCAGGTTTAGGGTATAATCAGGTTTAGGTTATAATCAGGTTTAGGATATAATCAGGTTTAGGGTATAATCAGGTTTAGGTTATAATCAGGTTTAGGATATAATCAGGTTTAGGTTATAATCAGGTTTAGGTTATAATCAGGTTTAGGGTATAATCAGGTTTAGGGTGTAATCAGGTTTAGGGTATAATCAGGTTTAGGTTATAATCAGGTTTAGGGTGTAATCAGGTTTAGGGTATAATCAGGTTTAGGGTGTAATCAGGTTTAGGTTATAATCAGGTTTAGGGTATAATCAGGCTTAGGGTGTAATCAGGTTTAGGGTATAATCAGGTTTAGGGTGTAATCAGGTTTAGGGTGTAATCAGGTTTAGGTTATAATCAGGTTTAGGGTATAATCAGGTTTAGGTTATAATCAGGTTTAGGGTATAATCAGGTTTAGGTTATAATCAGGTTTAGGGTATAATCAGGTTTAGGTTATAATCAGGTTTAGGGTATAATCAGGTTTAGGGTGTAATCAGGTTTAGGGTATAATCAGGTTTAGGGTGTAATCAGGTTTAG
>CM017909.1:22608819-22617540 GCA_008369825.1 Triplophysa tibetana | reverse complement strand
GATTCATCTCTTCTGAGTGATGATAACACACAGCACAACACCACACAAGACGAGTGTTCTGCCATTCATCTTCATGAGGTCTCATTTGTGATCGCCATCAAACGTTTTCCCATCATGCACCTGTGTTGTGCTTTGAACATGAACTAATCAAGTTTCTTTCAAAGTGTTTCTGGACACATAAAAACATCAGTCAGTCTCCTGGGCTTTGAAAGATCACCTCTGAGAAGACCGACAGAATTAGTCTCTAAATCTCACAGAAATGATGGATTGTGACTTTTTCAAATGTGGAATAAAACGTTATAAACGTAATCAATGGATGATTTCACCTGAAGGGTTTATGTGGTGCAGAGAATCATCCTTTAAACACACAAACAGCCTTCGCCTCGATGACCTCGTGTGTGTGTGTTTTATTCTCATGGTGTTGTTATAGAATCAACATGTACGCTGGTAATCATTCTGTGCTGACAGACGTGTTTGAGCTCGTGAGGTGTCCACAGGTGCCCAGCGACTCACAGCTGCGTCAGGACGACTGGCTGCTGCCAACAGCACACTTTTGAGTGGAGATACACTGCAGAGGTCAGAGGTCAAGTGAGGGGAAGTGACCTCATGCTCTGTGCTGATGCTACCCGGTGTGTTGTCATGGTAACAGGAGTTTATCGTCTAACAACATATTGTATTCAAAAAGATTGCAGGGTTATATTACATTTATTCATTTGGCAGATGCTTTTATCCAAAGCGATTTACAAGTAGGGTGCAGCGGGCAGCTATCACTGCAGAGCAAACAGGGGTAAGGTGTCTTGCTCAAGGGCACTTCAGTCATTTTCTGGTGGTACTGAGATTTGAACCAGCAACCTTCTGGCTACGAGTCCAACTCTCTAACCACCAGACCACAACTGACCCGATACTAAAGTGAATGTTTTCTCATCAGCCAATCAGATGTTTCTTATGATGGCATTTCCTGATGTCGGCTCACATGGCATTCAAATCAGCCGTCACTCATGAGAAGTAGAATGAGAAAATAAATCATCCGTTAAAGTCCCTCAAAGAGTTCAGATCTCTGAAACACAGTCATGAAGATTGTTCATCTGAAACATCATCACACACTAAACAGCTGAAGTCTCAGTGAGTTCAAAGCGGATATAGAAACATGTTACGTGTACAAATCACACAACTCTATACATGATGCTCTTCTGTTTGCAACTTATTTCTATCACTGTTTATTACTGAAATCATGAAGATAACTGATTTGAATCCAATCCAATGTTTGTAACATGACAGTCGATGATTTGTGTGTCGGGATCTGATGACAAAGATCGGGCTTTTGTGTTTGTTGTGGTTCAGGTTGATGAGAAGGTTCAGCTCAACACACAGATAAAACACACCTGCAGTTCAGGTAACACACACCTGCTGTCTGACTTCAGGACACACACACACGAGAATGTGTGTGTTATCAGTAATGTGTACATGCTCACTGAAGCACAACTTCCACCCTTATCACACACACCCACATCACACTCACTCACATACATGTGTGTGTGTGTGTGTGTGTGTGTGTATGTGTGTGTGTGTGTGTGTGTGTGTGTGTGTGTCTGTATGTGTGTGTGTGTGTGTGTGTGTGTGTATATGTGTGTGTGTGTGTGTGTGTCTGTATGTGTGTGTGTGTGTGTGTGTGTGTATGTGTGTGTGTGTGTGTGTGTGTGTGTGTGTGTGTGTGTGTGTGTGTGTGTGTGTGTGT
This sequence comes from Triplophysa tibetana, assembly GCA_008369825.1. Classification (NCBI taxonomy): domain Eukaryota; kingdom Metazoa; phylum Chordata; class Actinopteri; order Cypriniformes; family Nemacheilidae; genus Triplophysa; species Triplophysa tibetana. Next base: position 22,615,805 of record CM017909.1, on the reverse strand, counting down.
GTGTGTGTGTGTGTGTGTGTGTATGTGTGTGTGTGTGGGTGTGTATGTGCGTGTGCGTGTGTGTGTGTTCTGCAGCTGCTGTCCAGATGAATTGTAAGTCACTCTTTGCACAGGTTCATCTAGCTCTCTTTCACACAAACACATTCTCTCTCTCTTTTAATTTCTAGGTACTTTATTGTCATGAATGCTTGTTCTTACAATATTGCCAAAGCATTGAACATATAACAAAAGACATACTGTACAATAAATAATATAATAATAATAAATTACATTTATATAGCACTGTTCTGGACACTCAAAGCGCTTTAAATGTACAAACATTGAAGTTAAATTAAAATAAGGTGGTAAGTGAAGGAATAAATATAGAGGGATTGACTGAAATATAAACAATTTAAATATAAATACAATGTACATTTTCAGCGGAAACATGAGAAGGGAATACAAGTAACTTGTGTATGTGTTCATTGATTATTACTTATAAAAACTACCGTAGTAACCGATGGTTGAAGCATGCGGTGATAAATGACTCCTGATTTAATCCATCAGTGCACACGACACTACAACATCACGCACAAACATTACACGATCTGTGAATATAAAAATAGTTTAATTCATTGTATTAGAACTTTTATCAACTTTTTACAGAATTGTATATTTAAATGTAACACGATAACTGAATATATAACTTATTTTATGGTCCATTTCCTTTTAAGCTTTAGGCTGTTGTGTCAAATTTACAAAATGTACAAAAACATAAACGCAATAATATCACGTGGTCTACATATTTTTCTGTTTTCGCTTTTTTTTTAAATGTTACTTATCAGGACCTTGTGTTGCTCACTCTTTCTCCACTGTCTGTACTAACATGTATTTATTGCAATGCTGCTTAGCAACAATGAACATGTTTTAAAACACTGTAGAAATCCATTTGAATTGACGAGGACCTGTGACAACAATCGAAACGTGTACATCTTTACATAAAGTCAAACATGATTTGACCAATTTATGAACATATTTATCATGTGTTAAGAGCCTCATCAAACTAACTGTTTATGCGCACGCGCGCCCGTACAATCCTAGTGCTTGACTGACATCTAGTGTTCAGTTGTGGTACTGCAGTACACCGATGTCTTAAAGTCACCATGAAACGGAAATTGCGATTGACTTCTTCTCCATATCGTGACGTATATCCGAGTGAAACTGCTTCTGAAATTTGAAGAAATAATACAGGGCGGGGCTTTATTTTCACCTTCCCTGTTGATTGGTTTGTTGTAAGATGGGCCCTGGAGAGGAGGGCTAAAGATGTGAGTATACATTGGACAGTGAGTATAGTCCTACCTCTTTTTTGTTGCTGACGTCATGTGGTAAAGAGTTGTTGTTGAGAGATGAGCAATGTTTTTGACTAAAGATTACAAGTGCAGATACATTTTGAAAGAATGATAGTGTGCACGGATAAATCATTTATAATCATCTCTGCAACACTGTAAAACACTTACAACTTTCCTGTTTGATTTCATGGTGACTTCAAAGAGCAGCACGTGCTCTACAAGACAAACACTGCGAAAATATTGTATAGTGAATAAGTAAACATTACTCTCATTAATGTGAATGTGAGTGAGTTATTCTGAGACATGATTTTATTTCAGCTTTAACTGGAGATTTATGAGAATCTATCAGAAAGTTTCTAGTTAGTTTAACATTCATTATAAAGTGATGCAGACTTTCCCACAATGATATGTCGCCGCTGTTTTTGTTGTTATATATTATTTAATGTTATTGTTTTCCTGTTCATCGTTTTCGTTTTTCTGTTTGCAAGTGTTTGAGACCTGAAGTCCTCCAGCAGAGGTCAGTGTTTGACTGAATTTACTGACTTTTCTTAGTTTATCATTGTGGAAACGTCCTGAACGGAATATATTTAATGAACATGAGATATGTTTGTAGGCGGACATACATGTACAAAATACACGATCAATTGTTGAAAAGAATGTCTGTCATGCTTTTAGCGTAGTGTTGTTGATTTTTGTTTGTTTTAAAGGCACTCTTGACTGGTCCAGTATTGCGGCACTGTTGACACGTCACAGACATGAGACAAAGCGCTCAATGTGACGTCAGTTCCTGTCTGATAAAACCAAAAGACAACAAAGACAAGATTCAAGATTCAAAGGAGCTTTATTGGCATGATACATTTTTTTACATTGCCAAAGCACAAGATTAAATATAAACATGCACCAATACAGATTAAGATAAAAATAAGATAGAATAAAAATAAAGTCTATAAGTAAAAATATATATATAAACATCTCAATATGTATTTCCTGTAGCTCAGTGGTAAGAGCATTTCGTTAACAACGCAAGGTTGTAGGTTCGATCCCAGGGGATTGCAAATACCTATGTAACATGTATAAGATAAAGCAATGTAAGTCACTTTGGATAAAAGCGTCTGCCAAATGCCTAAATGTAAATGTAAATGTCGACATAAACAGAAAAAGAGTTTTAAAAGACAAAGACAATCTCAGACATCAACCGATCAGTCAAGCTGTTTAGATTAGATGATTAGATTCAACTTTATTGTCATTACACATATACAAGTACAGTGTAACGAAATGTAGTTTAGGTCTAACCAGAAGTGCAATTAGCAAGTGCAGATATACAGTGTGAATAAATACAGAATACAATTTTAGGGAAATACTATACAAATGTTGTACGAAAAATATGACAGTCGGTATGTACTATGAACAATATATACAGAAGGCTATATACTGTGAACATTAATGTACAGGTGGTTATGAACAGATAACAATATAGACAATACAATAGTGCAAGTGACTTGAGTGTGCATTAATTACAGACATTAGCTATTAAAGTTACAGTGCAGTAGATGAGTTAATGCGGTTATTAAAGATACAGTGCAGTACATGAGTTAATGCAGTTATTGAAGTTATAGTGCAATACATGAGTAGATGCAGATAATACAGTTACAGTGTATTAGATGAGTTAGTGCAGTTATTGAAGTTACAGTGCAGTACATGAGTTAATGCAGTTATTGAAGTTATAGTGCAATACATGAGTAGATGCAGATAATACAGTTACAGTGTATTAGATGAGTTAGTGCAGTTATTGAAGTTACAGTGCAGTATATGCGTTAATGCGGTTATTAAGGTTACAGTGCAGTAGATGAGTTAATGCAGTTATTGAAGTTACAGTGCAATAGATGAGTGGATGCAGTTAGTTATGCAATAAATGCAATAGATGAGTTACAGTGCAGTAGATGAGTTAATTCAGTTATGGAACTGAATTTTGATAATGTTTACAGATCAACATTAACTTCTGTCATAACACCAACAAAACATTCTGTCCAGATCAACACGTGTGAATGAAGAACTCTTGACCTCAGATATGCTCAGTGTTGGGTAAGTTACTCTGACAAAGTAATTAATTACTAGTTACTCATTAGATATTCAATAGTGTAATTAGATTACTGTACAAATTACTCTGTCAATATATTACATCATTTTAATTATAAACTGTGTTAATGTATTATAATAGTTAGGGTTAGGGTTAGGTGAGTAAAACATAGGAAATTGACGCTGTTGATATATTTAAAAGTAAGCAGTAGTAGTGTGTGTGTGTTTGTGTGTGTGTGAGGGGTTTGGTGTGTGTTATCAGGAGTGTTTTTATCACCCTGTACCTTGTGTGACTTTGTTATGACTGTGGTGTCTCAGATTATATCAATGTGGAGACATTTGAATGTTCAAGTGCACTTCATATTATAGTCCAGTGGTGCAGCGTTGCACTGGTGTGGATCAGTGTGTGTGTGTGTGCGCGTGCGTTCGTGCGTGTGTATGTGTGTGCGCGCGCGTTTGTGTGCGCGCGCGTTGTGTGTGTGTGTGTTTGACTTACTGTCAGCAGCAGTTTAATGATAGCGAAAAACAGAAAAGAGGCGCATTATAATATATTAAAAGAGCAAACAATATAAATACAATATATATATATGAAGCAATTACAGCAACACTGAACCTACAGCTGAACAAACACCTCACACCGCTCACACGTCTCTTTCTGAATAATAAAGAAATGTTTAATAATTCAGTCTGTGAGCAGTGAAATTAACCAACTTTAAGACTTCTGAACGAAGAATATTCTTTACTGAAAGAGAATCGATCTCTTCCCATACACATTATTTAAAGCAGTTTTGACCAAAACAGTTCATCAGTGATGCAACAGATGTTTTATAGGCGACACGTGAAGTGTTTCCCAATAGCGTGATGTTTCAAACTGAACGGTTATTTTATTTTATTTCTTTATGTGACCTGTTTGATTCACGTTGATAATCTGAGTATGTTGATCGACATATAGAAGATTGTTCAGTTTGACGCGGCGCCGCGAGATACCACAGGCGGATGACATCAAAGTACCGCGAGAGCGATTATAAAGCAAACTTTTAATGCTTTTTCGAATCCCTCTCGCGGTACTTTGATGTCATCCGCCTGTAGGATCTCGCGGCGCCGTATCAAGTCGAACAATCCTAATGTATGAATGTTTACAATATCTGACAGAACTCAAGTTCCCATCATCCTCTGCGCGTCTTCACAGCGTTCGCGTCACGGTCCGTGGGCTGAGTCTCGGCTCGTTCGGTCAGTGTCGGGTTGTTTCAAGAGATCGCCGTTCTCGCGACGCGCACACCGACTGGAAAATGTGAAACGAAAGATTCGCGCTCGATGAATAACGACAGAAAGCCGCCGTGGGGACGTCGACGTTTAGATGAAAGATGGTCTCTTAACGGAAGCGCTAAAGGTGAGGTGTTTATACGGTATTTACGGGGTTCCATCTGGCCAACAGTCAGCTGAAGTTCCGCTGAACGTGAGCGACGCTACGCCAGCAGAACGCTGCGGTTATTATCGACGCGACGCGTGCAGTACGGGCTTCTTTGATTACTTGTGGATGTTTCGCGGCGCACGCGCTCGGTGCAAACGTGTTTTAGTCAGAATAACAGTCATTTCACAAAACTGATCTTTGTGTGAAGTGAGAAGAAACTCGCAGAGCGTTCAGGCTCTTTGTCACCCGGGCGGGCGGGCGGAGCTCCGGTTACTGAGGGGCTGTTTCCATCTCGGGTGTGGACGGATAGTCGGGGTGTTTGGACAGGGTTTTATTTTGAGGTGTTTTCGATTTGTTTTATCTGGGTGTTAAGAGGTGTTTTGTATGGGGCCCTTTAACGGGTGTTGTTTTGATGGGTTTGTTTTGGTTGGGTGTTTTGATTCGATTTGTTTTGACGGGGTGGTTAGAGGTGTTTTGTATAGATGAGACCTTTAAACGGGTTTTGTTTTGGTGGGATGTTTTGATTGGAATTGTTTTTAGGGCTGTTTGGACAGGGTTTTGTTTTGAGGTGTTCTCGATTTGTTTTGACGGGTGTTTAGGGGTGTTTGGTATAGATGAGGCCCTTAAACGGGTGTTGTTTTGGTGGGGTGTTTTGAATGGGTTTGGGGACTCAAAACCCAGCGAGCTGTACTCATACTGCATTTTTAGGCATGACAGGAGCCCTTCGAGCCCAGGGCGTCTGTGGGTGTTCTAGTGTTGTGAACGAGCAGTATTTGACTTCTGTCTCATGAACTCTAATTGAGTCTTTGAATCAGTTGTAGGGTGTTTGTGGTGTTCTTCTCTTCTGCCTCGATGTCTGTTTATGAAATCCAGAATGACACAAACACCTGTACTGGCCAGACATGTTCACTATGTAGACAGCTCACCTGAGGTGCATCACAACAAGTCAAGTTTGTTACTTTATTGTCAAGCGCAGTGGACACAGTGCTTCATGTTTACTGTAATATCACACAGAGGTTTCACAGACAAGGTTTAAGGCTAGTCTCAGACTAAAATGAATGTGTGACCGGTGTTAACTGAATATAACTTCTTAAAATATCTCCGTGCCATTGTTTGTCTTGAGATGCACACTAACAATGTATTCTTCCAACGCATTTTCATAAAAGCGACGTAAATATCTTATTTCAACTAATGCATAGTCTTGACTTAAGCTAAACCGTGTATATTAAACCCGGCTAATGCTCAATATTGATGTTGAGACACAATTATTTTAGCAAGTATTAAAATGACAAGGTTTATTAATGCTTTTTTTAAGTCTATTTTTCATGTCTTACAGTGTTTTAAACAGAGTTATGTTTTTGTGTAGAATGATCTTTGCTTGTATTATGTTTTGAATTGTTGATGAATGTTTGCCATAAACAGTGCTGATATGGCGTAAAAAACAACAACAAATAATCAAATTCAGTGTTCAGTAGAGTAAAGGCAGTGTTGAGAGGTGTTCGCATCAGATTTGAAAAACGTGTAGAACGACAAACGAGACAAATCATCTTTACAATAACATCCGTTGGTTTCTTCACACTAATAATAATAATTGGAGCTGTTGATGTTGATCCGTGGAAACTTGTGTGGTTATTTCAGGGGGTTTCGTCAGCAGCATTATGACCTCAGAGACGTGGAGAGCTTCCAGTGAGATCTCACGGTGAGACATTACCCAGCGTCTGTTCTCCTCTTCACCTCTGGTGTCCTGAAGCTGTCACTCCAACGCATCAAGATGACCGACAGGCGTCTGCGGAGACACCCCCCTCACGTGGCCGGGAACATCTGAGCCCCCTGGTTGACCCGTGGACGGAGAACATGGCTCAGACGAGTCTGCTGCAGGGTAAACGCTTCTACTGCAGAGAGTGGGTCTTCCACAAGATCCAGCACTGCCTTCAGGAGAAATCCAACAGCCCCGGAATCACAGAAGCGCCCGTCGGCGGGCCGTCGTCTGGAGCGGGGAAGGGCGGCTCGTGGGGGGTTCTGCTGGCGGGCGGGCCTGGCAGCGGAAAGACCGCTTTATGTACAGAGTTACTGTGGCCCACTTCTGTTCCCGGCGTCAACCGCGGCCTTCACCAGCACTGTCTGGCCTTTCACTTCTGTCGGGCGGAGGACTCGGACACGCTGTGTGTGAG
>CM017909.1:22591319-22603819 GCA_008369825.1 Triplophysa tibetana | reverse complement strand
GAAAAAGTCCCTCATGCCAGATTGAGTCAAAAGCTTTTTTGAAGTCAACAAAGCATGAGTAGAGCTTTCTTTTCTTTTGGTTTGTTTCTTTGTCAATTAAGGTACGAAGAGTGTATATGTGATCGGATGTGCGGTATTTGGGTTGGAAACCAATTTGGCATTTTCTCAGGATGTTTTGGTTGTTTAGATATTGGAGAAGTCTGCTGTTAAGAATGTTACAGAGGAGTTTACCTAGGTTGCTGTTTACACATATTCCGCGGTAATTATTAGGGTCGAATTTGTCTCCACTTTTATGGATTGGAGTTATGAGACCTTTGTTCCAGATTGTGGGAAATATACCTGTACTTAAGATGATATTAAACAGTTTGAGGATGGCGAGTGTAAGTTTTTGGTCTGCGTATTTAATCATCTCGTTTAGGATACCGTCGATACCACTTGCTTTTTGGGATTTAAGTTTTGGTATATTCTGGCCTAGCTCTGCGAGTGTAATTGGATAGTCTAATGGGTTTTGGTAATCTTTAATTGTTGACTCCAGAGTGCCTAGTTTGTTGTGTAGGTTAGTTTGTTCTTGATTCTTGGTTATTTTACTAAAGAGGTTAGAGAAGTGCTTTATCCACACGTCTCCGTTCTGAATGAGAAGATCTTCATGGTGGGGTTTGTTAAGTGTGTTCCAATGTTCCCAGAAGCGATTTGTTTCTAGAGATTCTTCAATTGCTTTTAACTGGTTTTGTGTATCTTGTTTCTTTTTCTTCCTTAGTGTGTCCTTATATTGTTTAACTTTTTCATGGTAGAGTTGGCGTGTGTTTACATTGTCAGCATCTCTGTGTTTCTGATTTGATAGAATTCTTACTTCTTTTCTAAGGTTTTTACACTCCTTATCAAACCATTTCTCCTTTACAGGCTTTTTGTTTGGTTTTGTGTTAGTGGGTTTTAGGTTAGATAGCGTTGCAGATATTGTAAAAATTTGGTTAATCCTGTCTACTGCTAAATTTACACCTTCATTATTGTGTGGAAATGGGGTATCTAGGAATTTATTCAGTAGGTTTTGAATTTTTGGTTCACGAGTTATGCTTTTGTATGTATCTTCGCAATTTTGTTTCCACCTGAATGTTTGTTTTAGGGTATGGAGGTGAGTTTGTTTTGATGCCTCTGTGTTAGGTTTGGATCTATTGAGGTAGAGAGTGATTTTACTGTGATCTGACAATGGGGATGGTGGGCTGACTGTGAACGCTCTGAGGGAGTAAGGATTCAGATCCGTTATGAAATAGTCTACCGTACTGTTACCCAGCTTAGAACTATAAGTGTACCTACCGTATGAATCTCCTCGTAGTCTACCGTTGACCATGTACAGACCCAGTGTGCGACAAAGATGGAGAAGTCTTAATCCATTTTTGTTTGTTGTTTTATCGTAGTTTAATCTTTGTGTGTGAGTAGGTGTGGGAAGGACATCTCCTCCTGGAATGTGTTTGTCTCCCTTGGAGTGGACCGAGTCTGATTCTTCGCCTGTCCTGGCATTTAGGTCTCCGCAGATCAGAACGTTGCCCTGTGACTGGAAGTAGTTGATCTCCTCTTCCAGGATCGGGAAACTGTCCTCATTGAAGTAGGGTGACTCTGCTGGAGGGATGTAGGTTGCACACAGGAAGATATCCTTATCTGTTGAAGTGATGGTCTTGTTGATTTCTATCCATGTGTAAAACTGGCCAGTTTTAATCATTTTTATTGAGTGGGCGTATTCGGACTTATGCCAGATCAACATTCCGCCTGAGTCTCTTCACTGTGTGACACCAGGCAGTTTGACGGATGGAATGATGAATTCTCTGTAGTTTGTAGGGCGACCAGTGGGTCCGTCTCCTCTACTCCATGTCTCCTGTAGGATGAGGATGTCAGATTTTTGTGTTTCAGAGCTGAAGTCTATGTTTTTGCTTTTCAGTCCAAAAGCAGATGACCTCAGGCCTTGAATATTCCAACATGATATGGTAAATGCTTTGTTATCCATACGGTATTTATTTATTTATTGCAGATTGTGTCTTAAGACAGTAGGTGTGAGCAGATCAGGTTCAGCATCTGATGGATGTCTTTTAGCTCGCCTGATGGAGCTTGTGCAGATGTCGGTGTGGAGTTTCTGCTCACTGTCTGGGCATAGCTTAGGCTGTTGGAGTTCTGTTGCATATGCCGGGTGGGGGGTGTAGGCAGCAGCGGTGGTTCTCTGGTCTGTTGGCTGTTGTTTTGGCAGGGAAGGGGTCCCAGTCTTTGGCTGTTTTTTGAAGGTGTGGTGTGGTTCATCCATGGTCTGGGTAGGTGCTGCCTTGCTCTGTTGCTTCTAGGAGGGTTGTTGGTGCTGCGGTTCAGAGCAACATCTTTTAATTTCTTTGCAAAGATGGGGACAGATGCTCTGTATAGGTGTACATGGTCATAGAGACATGTGAGGTCCAAGGTGGGATGATGTGCCAGGTGCACTTGAGGTTTGAGTGCACAAGTTCTAGAGAGATTTGCGTTTATCTGTTGAATTGTGTCTGGGTGGAAGTCTTTCCGTGGAAGCAGTGTCGAGATGGTGATTTTGGCATTTGGGAAGGTGGTTGTGGCTTTTTCGATTACCCTCTCTAGTGCTGTGGCCACTCTTTCTTGTTGTGCTCTCAGGTCGTTTGTGCCAGTGTGGATTATTATGTGGCTTGGTGATCCTAGGTTGTCCTCGTTCAGTAGTCTGAGGGCACTCTGCGTGTTAGGGCACCAGAGTTTGGCCACCCTTTGTTTGGGGAAGAGCTTTTTTTCGTCTATAAATTTCCCATTTGAGTCTATCAGAAGGACAATATCTGTTTTCTGTGAGTCCTCTGTGGGTGTTGGAGCGTTGTCAGGTTCATCGCGTTGTTTTGTACTGGGCAAAGGGTTTGGTGAAGATGGACGGTTTTGGCTGGGTTGTGACACTGAGGTCTGTGAGCTGGGGTCCGTTTGAAGGGTGACCTGTTGTTCTGGACCATTTTTGGAGTTGAGGGCTGTGAGATGGGTATCTTTATCATGCTTAAGTTCTCTTATCTCCTCTCTTAAAGCAGTTAGCTGGGTCCGGTGACTCTCTGTCTGCTGTGTGAGCTGGGTTTCCAGTGATGCCAGCTGAACCTTGAGCCTCTCCCTCCCTTGCACTAGCTGCTTCACTTCGGCCTGAAGTGAAGACAGTTCTTTGCTGATGTTGTCTCCCTCTTTTTGCTTGGCTGTGGGGTTGTTGCCGGATTGGTCTGAGCTTTGTATGGTCTGAAGAGAAAGGGTAATTTCCCTTAGCTGTACTAGTTCCCCCTCCAGGGCTGTGAATCTCTCTCTCATGTCAGTACAGTAGCAGTGTGAATGGGGCTCCTTTGTTTGTTCTGTGTTAGGAAGATCTCTATGTTCTTGCTGCTCATCAGAAACTGGGGTTCTCATGAAGGGGTTCTCTCGCTCTCATAAAGATATTAGTATAATTATGTTCACTATAATCAATGCAATGATAATCTCAGGTGTGTTTGACTTCAGACAATGTTGCGTAGACGTACGGATGTCATACACATATCAATCTGCTGATACGGGTCGAGAGAGAATCGTTCCAGAACCGCAGAGTGCCAAACAAACACACACACACACAGGCGTGCCACTCACACACTCTAGTGTTGCAGTGACTTCATTCATCAGGTCACGCGTGTATATGAACCACAGCTTTTCGGCAGTAGAAACATGTTGCCGGTCCAGCCCTGCGAGCGTGAGGTTTTGCTTTGCAGACACGTCTTTCTCTCGCTCTATCTGTGCAGCGACCGGCAGATAACAGCAGATCATCAACTCACCAAATAAAACAGCCTTTCCAAAATTCTGTCTCTGAAACTGACTGCCTGAGCATATGAACATGAACCTTCACGCTAAAGTCTACATCACATGATGATGTCATAACGTGTATTTTCTATTATTATGGATGATAGTCTGGTATCTGTCTGTGGAGACACCAGTGATACAGAATAACACCATCAAATCGCTCAGACCTGCTGCTATGGTGGAGTTTCAAGCAGAATCTGGTGATTGTTTGTTCACAGTATGAAGACAATATCAATCATCACGTATTATTTGAGTCATGTATGATATGAGATTGTGTGTAGAGAAAAGTCTGAGGCTACAGTTAGGCTGCAGATGTCGTGTTGTGTGTAAGTGTTTGTGTTGTTAATCCAACATCAATCGGTCAGAAGTGAAGTGAATGAATGTTCTTCTGTTACACGTCTGTACATGATTCACTCTTGTGTTCAATGATTGTGTGTGTGAGTAATCCAGCACTCTCACGCGTGTGTGTGTAATGTGAACGTTGGGTTTGGATGGAAACACACACACACACACACACACTCTCTTGATGTTTCAAGTGTATTTTTAGAAGCTTTGCTCTCTTTGGTAAGAGCTTCGCTCACATAATTACAAATGTGTTTGCAAATGTAGACCGCTTGATGTTTCATTCAGGCACAACCATCACCACACACACAGACACTGAGTTCAGAGAGCCCATCATCATGAGTCTCTGGTGGTCATAGATCAAGTCCAGATGATGTTTGAGGTGTCTGTAGATGATTGTTGAGATGTGTGTAGATGCTTTAGAGGAGATGTGTGAGATTCTCTTTCTTCATGAGCGACAACTGAGTAGACCTCAGGAGGAAGAGTTGAAACAGAAGCTACGCGTGTGGTGTGAGAATATAATGGGTGAGACACGAGTCAGATTGAGTTGATGTGATTGGTCGAGAGCTTGATCTCGGCCCTCGGCTGTGTTAGTGAGTCCTGGTGTGAAGTTTCAGATTTTCCTCAGTGGAAACATTCAGGACAGAGCCAGATGAGACATCTCAACCCTGTTACTGGAAAAGCCGTAACAGTTTCCTTAAACCCTCGCCAGTGGTTCAAGTTGAACTGAGACTTGATGTGTTTCTGTACATTAACTGCTAACACTGTCAGGACCCTTTTTTTCCTCCCAAATTCATTTTTTTCCGTTTACATTTTCTGGATTCCGCTTATTCCGATACAATAGTAATGTTTTTGCCCACTTGAAAAATAATTCAGTATACTGTGGCATTTACTCTTTCACTATAGTAAGACACATAGATATTACAGTGTTTTTGAAAAAATCCATAAAAAACATGGCGTAATGCACAAGTATGTTATTAAAAACCAGCATCTCTCCATTGCATTTTTTATTTCACTAGTACGTTTACTTTATTAAAGGGAATAATATAATCTACTGTAGTTTATTCATGTGAGTGTGTCATAGTTATTTAACCTAACCAGACTTTTATTTTAACAGGCCTTTTTAGTGCATGTTTGACAGTAGCTTTAGAGTAAGAATTAAACTCTGCGAGCAGCGCTGGAGATGTGTTCTCATCCTTATCTGAAGAGATGCTGTTAACACAAGTGTCATGTGTGAAATACAGGAGACACGCAGAACAGGGAGATTACAAATTTAAATCACATCTGAATCATGTCTGATGTTATTCAAAGCAAATATTTAATTATATTAGCTGGTCAGTGCTATTTTCTGATCAAAAAATTCTACATTTGCAAGGAAACCGGTCTACACATCAAATTCCATTTCAATGTCGGATTCTGTGAATCCTCCTTGTTTTCCGCATCACTGAGACCATATGCCTCCTCAATGTTTGTGCTGATCAATCTATGAGACGATCTGAATGAAGATGATAATTCATCCAAAAATCAAGACTCTGTCACCATTTATTACGGAAAATAAGTTATTTTGAGAAATGTCTCGGTGGTTTTGTGTATATATAAAGGATGTCAGTGTTATTGTTCTCTGAAACTCATACAGGACATGAGGGTGATTTTTTTTTTATCCTGGTTGAATTCTGGTGTCTTTAACTGCTTCAGATGACGTTTGAATTGAAAGAGATTTTAAAGCATGTGAACTGGTGTCAGTGTTCCAAAGCAAACATGTCTTGAGCAGATGAGTTGGTTCTGTGTAGACCCGCTGGCTTAAGGATTTATTTGGGTCATCTGTTCCACTGGCCCACTTTCAGTCCCCCTACATGGCCTCTTCCTCTTTCAGTCATTCTATTTCCTTCATTTGGAGTCGCACATGGAGACGGCTGAGTGTTTTGAATAGCTGGGGTGAAGGGCTGTGGGTCAGACGCGTCACAAATGAATGATATCCTGTGGGACAGGTTATGGAAAATACCCCAGGAATGACAAAAACAACCCCGGAGCGGGGCCGAGGGTAAGAGCGGGGGCAGATGTTGATGATATCCACTAGTCAGCAGTGTGTTCCACTCAAGAGAATGGTAGATGTTAACTTTATAATGACAGCCAATGGCATGTGAGAGAAGAAGAGACACATGACTGAAGGTGGGATGATTTTCCACAGGTGTGTCTCACGCTGTGGGTTCAATTTCACTCAGCTGTCAACCGTCGCCTCGGGCTTGAAGCACCAGAGACAAAGAATAAAAGCTTCTGAGATCTCATAGGGGTTTATGAAGCGTTCATTCAGGTCATTAGTGTTGTGTTTTTGTGTTTTTTTTGTTCGGTTGAACACATAATGAGATATTTTGAACAGAGTTCTCTGGCACCTTTGACTACCAATTCAATCTTCCTACCATGGGAGTCAATGATGTCCCGGAACTGAAAATGACCAAATATATTCTTCCAAATATCTTTATTTGTGTTCATCCTAACAAAATCATTTATACATCATGAAATGACATGAGCGTGAGCAAAGGGTGACTGAATTTTCATTTTTGAGTGCACTGTCCCTTTAAGAGGTATGTGAACGGAAGTTCAGGGTCTTTCATTTCTTCTTTGACCTTCATGAGTTCATGAGAACTGTAATGAAATCTGCTTGTTTTGTCCTTTGGGTCTCTGTTAAACAGGCACATTGTCTCAGATGTAAATCTGTTGACGTTTGCTCAGTTGTGTGAACATTACAGTTTATATGAAGCTTGTGAATATTCCTCACAGGTGACAGACGTGGCCTTGTTCTGACACAGAAAACATTTCTTGTCTTAAAGTTACCATTAAACGAAAGTCGACTTCTTTTCTGTATCGTGACGTGCATCTGAATGGAACGACTTCTGAAATGAGAAAAGGGGCGGGGCTTTGTTTTGGACTTCTCTTTTTGATTGGTTAGTTGTAGGATGGGGCTGGAGGGGAGGGCTAATAACCCTGGCCATTGGATAGTGAGTATAGTCCTACCTCTTATTTGTTGGTGACATCATGAGGTGAAGAGTTGTTGAGAGGGAGAGAGGAGCTTGATGTTTTTGATTAAAGATTTCAAGTGAAGATGTATTTTGAAAAAATGATGGTGTGCACGGATATATCATTTATAATCATCACTGCAACCCTTTGTTTGATTGTATGGTGACTTTAAACAATCCATTTTCTAGAAGACTGTTAGTTAACTGTGGGAGTGTGACGTGTAGTTCTCTTATTTTGATTCTTATGTCATTCTGTTATAGCTGCTTTATCACTTCAGATGTGAGGTTAGGGTTAATGTCAATGTTATTAGCTGTAAGAATGTGTTTTATTATGTCACATCTCTATGCATTCAAACTTGTGGGTAAGCCTCTAAACTAATCAGCCGTCATCTCTCTGTTCCTTCTGGCAGGTTTTCGAAAGATCAGTCTGGATGACCTGCGGAAGGCCTACATCGTCAAAGACGTGCAGCAGTACATACTGCACCGGCTGGACCAGGAGGAGGCGCTGCGGCAACACCTTACCAAGGAGACGGCGGAGATGCTGAACCAACTTCACATCAAAAGCAGCGGCTGCTTCCTGTACCTTGAGCGCGTTTTGGACGGAGTGGTGGAAAACTTCATCATGCTTCGGGAGATTCGAGACATCCCTGGCACTCTGAACGGACTCTACCTGTGGCTCTGCCAGAGACTGTTTGTTAGAAAGCAGTTTGCCAAAGTCCAGCCCATCCTCAACGTGATTCTGTCTGCCTGCAGGCCGCTGACCGTCCGAGAGCTCTATCACGCCGTTTGGACTAAAAACACCACTCTGACCATGGAGGACCTTCAGAAGAAGACAGACATTCTCTCCAAGCTGCTTGTCGATGGACTGGCCAACACAAAGATCTTGTTTCACTACAGTTTCGCCGAATGGCTCCTGGATGTTAAACACTGCACACAAAAGTACCTTTGCAACGCAGCCGAAGGACATCGGATGATGGCTATGAGTTACACGTGCAGAGCCAAGCAGCTTAAACCGCTAGAGGTGCAGGAGTTTGCCTATCATCTAGTCAACTCCAACCTGCAGATCGAGCCCTTTCATCTCGCTCTGTGGATGGTGTGGAACGGTACGCCCGCTGAAGAATCGCTGTCCAACTCCATACCCAAGGAGCAGGAGGTCCTTCAACTGCTGGTCAAAGCGGGTGCTCACGTCAGCAGTGAAGATGATCATTCTTCATGTATCGTCCAGCAGGCCCTTGAACGCGAGGACTCCATCAGGACTCTGCTGGATAATGGAGCGTCCCTCGATCAAACCGACTCCAGCGGGAGAACTCTGTTAGCCAATGCTGCCTACAGTGGAAATCTGGATGTGGTGAACCTCCTCATCTCCAGAAAATCTGACATGGAGTTGAAGGACAACCACGGACAGACGGCGCTTACTCTTGCTGCGAGACAGGGTCACACCAAGGTAGTCAACTGTCTCATCGGCTGCGACGCTAACATCAACCACACGGACCATGACGGCTGGACCGCCCTTAGGTCGGCAGCTTGGGGGGGTCACTCAGAGGTGGTGTCCGCGCTCCTGTACGCAGGCGCCAGGGTGGACTGCGCAGACGCAGACAGCAGGACAGCTCTGAGAGCGGCCGCTTGGGGAGGTCATGAAGACATCGTCCTCAATCTTCTACAGCACGGGGCTGAAGTCAACAAGGCCGATAATGAAGGACGAACTGCACTGATCGCTGCGGCCTACATGGGTCACAGAGAGATCGTGGAGCATCTGCTGGGTCACGGAGCCGAGGTGAACCACCAGGACGTGGACGGCAGGACCGCACTATCTGTAGCCGCTCTCTGTGTGCCCGCCAGCAAGGGTCATGGCGCTGTCGTGAGCTTACTGATCGACCGCGGAGCAGAGGTGGACCACTGCGACAAAGACTGCATGACGCCGCTGCTGGTGGCTGCCTACGAAGGCCACGTGGACGTTGTAGATCTGCTTCTAGAAGGAGGGGCGGATGTGGATCACACGGATAACAACGGGAGAACTCCTCTGCTCGCCGCGGCGTCCATGGGACACGCTTCTGTTGTCAACACGCTGCTTTTCTGGGGCGCGGCGGTGGACAGTATTGACAGTGAAGGCAGGACCGTACTGAGCATTGCCTCTGCACAGGGCAACGTGGAGGTGGTGAGAACTCTGCTGGACAGAGGACTGGATGAGAACCATCGAGATGATGCGGGCTGGACGCCGCTACACATGGCAGCTTTTGAGGGACACAGACAAGTGTGTGATGCGCTCATTGAACAAGGCGCCCGCTGCTCCGAAATTGACAATGACGGACGCATGCCTTTGATTTTAGCTGCTCAAGAGGGTCATTATGATTGCCTGCAGATCCTGCTGGAGACCGAGTCATCTCTGGACCAGCGAGGATACGATGGGAGAAACGCTCTCAGAGTGACAGCGCTGGAGGGACACAGAGATATCGTGGAGTTGTTGCTGAGTCACGGGGCTGATATTGACTTCAAGGACGCAGATGGCCGTCCGACTCTTTACATCCTGGCGCTTGAGAATCAGCTGGCCATGGCAGAGTACTTTCTGGAAAATGGAGCCAACGCTGAGGCCAGTGACACAGAAGGAAGGACAGCGCTGCACGTGTCATGTTGGCAGGGACACCTAGAGATGGTCAGACTGTTGGTCAACTATCATGCGAATGTGAACTCGTGTGATAATGAAAAGAGATCTGCTCTCCAGTCTGCAGCCTGGCAGGGTCACGTGAAAGTTGTTCGGATTTTGATCGACAGTGGCACTGGCGTAGACCACACGTGTAACCAGGGTGCCACCGCTCTCTGCATCGCCGCTCAGGAGGGACACGTCGATGTGGTTCAGATTCTTCTAGAACACGGTGCAGATCCAAATCACGCCGATCAGTTCGGCCGAACGGCCATGAGAGTGGCGTCCAAAGGCGGTCACGTGTCCATCACTAAACTCTTGGAGAAATACGGCGGCACAAGTCTGAACAGTTGCAACCCGTCTCCCATTCACACACTTGAGCAACAAACGCCGGCATCCGTAAGTGCCAAAGTTCAGTCTCTCACTATAAAGTCCAGCAGCTCTGGAAGCACGGGGGCTGGAGACCGCTGCCGATCCAGCGGACCCATCCGTGCCTTCAGCTCTCCGTCAGAGTCACCGGACTCAACGGTGGACAGGCAGAAGTCCTCTCTCTCCAACAACTCCCTCAAAAGTTCAAAGAACTCTTCACTGAGGACCACTTCATCCACTGCCACAGCCCAGACCGTTCCCATCGACAGCGTCCATGCTCTTTCCTTCATTGAGCAGATCCAACAGCATTCGCTGCCTCGCAGTCGCAGTCGTCAGTCCATTGTTTCTCCGTCTTCCACCACCAGGTCTGTCAGCACTCAGCCGGGCTCTCCCATCGCAGAGTTCGACTGGAGCCACATAAAACCAGGTCTCAAGTCCACTAACGCCTCCAAGAACGGCTACGGCTGCTCAAACAAAGGAACGTCTGGTGAGAAGAAAAAGTCCAAGAACGGCTCTCAGGTTCTGGAGTACGAGCTGACTCGGTTTGACAAGAAACTCGGCCTCAGTAAGCCGGTGTCCGGCATCGCAGTGAAAGATCCACAGTGTGAGATTTTAATGGCTAACTCCAGTTCTCTGGACTGTCCTCAAGCGCACGAGCAGTTTTACATTCACTCACATCAGAGTTGTGCTGAGAAAAAGAGGAACGGCATTCTGACCAATCCCAACTATCATCTGCACGGACACCAGGTGTTTCTGGGGAGGGTTTCGGTCCCCAGAACAGTTCCCAGCAGAGGACATCAGGACCTCTTAGACAGTTACCCAATAGCAGAGACTGAAATAAGCTTGAAACAAGCCCTACAGCTGCAGATTGAAGAATCAGACTGTAAGAAAGAGACGCCGTTATAACTGGTGAGGACGGCATGTTTCATTTGTTCTTTTCTTCCTTGAAGGGATGGTTCACCTAAAAACATTTACTCACACTCATATTGTTCCACATCTGTGTCCATTTCCTTCTGCTGATCATAAAAGAAGATATTTGTAAGAATTTCAGTAACCAAACACATCTGACTCCCAAAGTATTTATCTTCCTTGCTATGGCTGTCAATGGGGGATGAGATCTGTTTGGCTACTGACCTTTTTCCAAATATCTTCCTTTGTGTTTATCAGAACAGGTTTGGAACAAGCTGAGGGTGACTCAATGATGAGAGAATTTGTGTTTTTGTGGGAGCTGTCACTTTAAGTTGAGTTTTGTTTGAAACCATTGACAATGATTATTTGCTGTGGTTCTGTTGCTCTTTCAGATGTCTTCATCTTTGCTCCTCATTCAGAAAGAGACTGTGCCAAAGCCAACGCTTTCATGGACTGTTGTTGGTGTGAAGAAGAAGAAAGCAGCGTGAGAGAAGTGAAGGAGCCGTCAAGTGACGCGGTTGAAACTTGTGCCTGTCGCTGATGATCACAATGCACACGGACGCTTTTAATTTAAAGCTTTATTATTTAATAGGCAGTGGATGCACTTTCTCCCTTTTCTACATTTTCTTTCTTTTTTTATCTAAATTGTATTTTTTGCCTTTTGATGCTTCGTTCAGAAAAGGCTGTACGTTTGTGTTTTATGTTTGTTTTGTGTCGGCCTGTGTACTTGCAAACTGACAGCGATGTGCCACTGGAGTACATTGACAAACATTCTACATTGAGTCATTCAATATTCAATATTCATATAAAACTCACGCTAATGTTTTTCACTCAAAATCAATGTATATAGATCAGTTTTACATGTAGTCTGTGTTTAGGGCGACTGAGATGTTCTGCATTGTGACAAATTCTCATCGTAATGTAAAGATATGTCATTCTCATGACTGTAATGTGTTTGTGGGTCATTCTTATTAGATTCTCATTGAAAATAGCCATAAGTTCTGTAAGACGTTTTTCACATTCAAATATTCATGGATTGTAGACGCCACAAAAAAAAAACTTTGTACTTCAAACTACAACATTCATCAAATTGAGTGTGTAAGAAAGTCACAATTCAAAAGAATCTTTCTGGATCTAAACACAGACTTCACTTTCTTTATGCAGAAGATGTTTTTCTCATTATCATGATTTCCATTGGTCAAAGAGCGGTTGTGTGTGCTTTCTGTTAGTATCATGGTGCTATGTTTTGCTTTTGTTTAGTTTTTCTCATTTGATTTGGCCTGAGCGTGGAAGATCTTATCTCAAGTTGTGAGTGTTTGTGGCGATACAGAAGAGATCCTCCTCCTTCACTTCATCATTTAGTCCCTGTGGGACCTGTTTTGTTATTGTTTATTTTTCTG
>CM017909.1:22559909-22586219 GCA_008369825.1 Triplophysa tibetana | reverse complement strand
TCTCTCTCTCTCTCTCTGTTTCTTACAGTCTCTCTCTCTCTCTCTGTCTCAGTCTCTCTCTCTCTCACACACACACACTCTCTCTCTCTCTCTCTCTCTCTCACACACACACTCTCTCTCTCTCTCTCTCACACACACACACTCTCTCTCTCTCTCTCTCTCTCTCTCTCTCTCACACACACACACTCTCTCTCTCATTCTGTCTTTGTCTCTCTTTCACTCACTCGCCCACCTCTCTCATCTCGCACATTCCTTTCAGATCTGAGTGATATTATTTTCAGCCATATCTCTGGTGAACTAAACCTGACACGTTTCCCTGTAAGAATTCAAAGATAAAGATGATTTGCTCAGGAAACTTGTGTCGTTTCATGAGAACACAAAGTACACATTCAATGAGATATTTTTTACCAGTGTGTTCTAGTAACATGGGATGCATACTAAAACTACACATGTTTCACGAGCTGGCTCATAGCGCCCTCTGCTGCATCTCAACGGTCACTGAATGAACATGGGATAGTTCCCTAACCCTAATTAGTCATTCTACGGACAAATATGCATCTTTCTTCTAAATGTCATTTCCTAATCCACCCGTTTCAAATATCTTCTACATCTTGACCAACAATTAGATCTCAAATCAACTGAACTTCAGATTCTGTCCACCTCTCATGTCATGGTGTTCATGTGCTTGTTGTCTGATGGAGGACGACAGATTTAGCTTTCGTGTGTCTTGAGAAAGTGTTCAAAAAACAAATAAATCACATCTGTCACAGCAGGAATCCTTCTATCATCCGCCATGTTGACTGTTTAAGCCCCGCCCATCTCGGGAATTCGAGTATCAAAATTATTTCCCAACATCCCAGTAGGAAACGCGACATCAGAGGACGTTCTTGTGCCATCTTTACCTCGGGAACTCATATTTCCGATAATTCCGACAGCACGTGAAGGCAGAAAATCGGTTATAAACTTGACCGGTGGGCGGGGTCTGGGTAGTTTGCACTATCGCGGTGTTTTGCTAACATGCGTTGTTTACTTTGTGTGCAGTGCGTAGACCGATCTGCGTATGACGTCACAGTATCGCGAGAGCGTGGGGGAACAACCTCTAAGTTTTAAACCTTCATCAAACAGAAAATGGTTAGATTCTTCAAGCATGTATTTCTGTTCATGGTTAATATTATATTGCTTATTCATTCTAGCAGAGTTCTCTTGTTTCTGTGCTTTTATTTGGATTTATCGTGTTTGTATTCTCTTACACAGAATGATATAACGTTTGACAAAGGAAATGTTTGATAAACTCGTCGTAGCTGTAATGCAGAACAGTCCATTTGTTAGTTAAATGATTTTGTGATGAGACTAATAAAGAAAGAAACACCTCTACATCTGTATTTTGAGCATCGCATATTTATTTATTATTTATTTATACTATTTGAGTTTGAAGCGGAGACTCTTAACTCTTTTACACACACATACAGGTGACGTATGATGTTAAGTCCATTCTTTAGTAACTAAATGTCAATATAAAGATAATTCTGACTGTAGATCTGCAGACACCAGAGGCCTCGTTATGAACACGTGCATATACTCACAGATCTGATTGTAAAGCGTGCGTACACGTAACTAGTAACTTTTTATTTGCACATATTGTGTTATTTTGCTTCCGTGTGACTTATTGCTCCCTTAACTCTCTGAATGTCGCTTTGGATAAAAACGTCTGCTAAATGATTAAAAGTATACTCAGAAATCTATGGCAAGGTTCATATTTATAAAATCGGATTTTGACGTTGCGCCACGCAAGGCTCACCCACGTTTGTTTGTCCTAGTGCTACATGTTTTTTGGAAATATAACTCATTCACGTAAAGAATTTTGCGGTGACAGGTGCTCTCTGATATATCAATGACATTTATAAGACATCATTAAAAACAGGAGATTTTAAACTGTTCAGCTGCGCGCATTTTTCACGATCATTTGCGATGTATAGATTTCACATCTGATAAAGAGCCGTGCGCGCGTTTTCTTTGCGTACGTTTGTTCAATGAATCACACAGACATGATCGTAAAATCAAATTTAAAACGGTTTCAACGCAACAGTCATCATCAAACACACAACAGTCATCATCAAACACACAACAGTCATCATCAAACACACAACAGTCATCATCAAACACACAACAGTCATCATCAAACACACAACAGTCATCTTCACTAACACACAACAGTCATCATCAAACACACAACAGTCATCATCAAACACACAACAGTCATCATCAGACACACAACAGTCATCATCAGACACACAACAGTCATCATCAAACACACAACAGTCATCATCAAACACACAACAGTCATCTTCAAACACACAACAGTCATCATCAAACATACAACAGTCATCATCAAACACACAACAGTCATCATCAAACACACAACAGTCATCATCAAACACACAACAGTCATCATCAAACACACAACAGTCATCATCAAACACACAACAGTCATCATCAAACACACAACAGTCATCATCAAACACACAACAGTCATCATCAAACACACAACAGTCATCATCAAACACACAACAGTCATTATCAAACACACAACGGTCATCATCAAACACACAACGGTCATCATCAAACACACAACAGTCATCATCAAACACACAACAGTCATCATCAAACACACAACAGTCATCATCAAACACACAACGGTCATCATCAAACACACAACGGTCATCATCAAACACACAACGGTCATCATCAAACACACAACGGTCATCATCAAACACACAACGGTCATCATCAAACACACAACGGTCATCATCGAACACACAACGGTCATCATCGAACACACAATGGTCATCATCGAACACACAACGGTCATCATCGAACACACAACGGTCATCATCAAACACACAACGGTCATCATCAAACACACAACGGTCATCATCAAACACAAATAGTCATCATCAAACATCATCAAAACACACAACAGCCATCATCAAACACACAACAGTCATCATCAAAAACACAACAGTCATCATCAAACACACAACAGTCATCATCAAACACACAACAGTCATCATCAAACACACAACAGTCATCATCAAACACACAACAGTCATCATCAAACACACAACAGTCATAATCAAACACAAATAGTCATCAAACACACAACGGTCATCATCAAACACACAACAGTCATCATCAAACACAAATAGTCATCAAACATCATCAAAACACACAACAGTCATCATCAAACACACAACAGTCATCATCAAACACAAATAGTCATCAAACATCATCAAAACACACAACAGTCATCATCAAACACACAACAGTCATAATCAAACACAAATAGTCATCAAACATCATCAAAACACACAACAGTCATCATCAAACACACAACAGTCATCATCAAACACACAACAGTCATCATCAAACAAACAACAGTCATCATCACACACACAACCTTCATCATCAAACACACAACAGTCATCAAAGTCAACAGCTATTCTTAAGAGTTCAGGATACTTCTTCAGTCTTATGCTTTATTAATGTTGATGCTTTGATATTGTGTATATAACACACTCATGCATTTACACAAGCATCTCTGTAACGTCCAGTGCACAGACAGACGGAAGAGATGTCCCTCTGGTCTCTGTGAACAGTGTCTTACTGTAGTATAGAGTAGAGTATTCACCTGTGATGTCATATATCCGTAGTCACCTGTGCACAGACTCTCAGTTGATTTCCTGTAGGAGAGAAACTTCACCCCTGAGAGGCACAACATATGTGACATGGAAAAGAGAGAGAACAGAGGAACATTCAGAGAGAGAGAGAGAGAGTCTGTGTGTCCAAGGGAAAGTCCAAGATAAAAAAATGACAATTTAAAGCTTGAATGCGTGTTAAGCAAGCAGTCGTATATTCTCCTCCGATGTCATTTGTAAAGGGACTGATTCAGTATATTGACCATCATTCTCTCTGCTGTATAACACCAGTGTTGTGTTATTAAGACAGGTCTGTGTGAGATAGCTTGTGTTGTGATGTTTGTGTATGAGTATACTGCGGTTGCCTGTCTAACCCAACCCTTGTCTCTTTATTTTAAGAAATGGTCAGTTTCTGTTTGGACAAAAATGTCAAAATATTAGACAAATGAAATGTATGAACTTCACATATTTCCTGAACACAATCTTTTACTTCAACTATTTACATTTACCAGACGCTTTTATCCAAAGCGACTTACATTGTATTATACTATATATTTGTTTCTGAGTAAATTATGATTTAATTATATACTCACCTCCTGCCCCCAGTGCGCTTTTATTTTATTTTACATTTAGTCATTTGGCAGACATTTTACATTTAGTCATTTGGCAGACGCTTTTATCCAAAGCGACTTACAGTGCACTTATTACAGGGACAATCCCCCTGGAGCAACATGGAGTAAAGTGTCTTGCTCAAGGACACACTGGTGGTGGCTGCTGGGATCGAACCTGCAACCTCTTGATTTACCAGTTCAGTGGTTGAACCCACTAGACCACCATCTCCACCACAATTTTATTACACTGCTAGTTTGAATGCTTGATTCTGATTGGCCAGTCGTGACATTGGCAGGTTCGTTTTTCCAACATAACAACCGCTCTAAGTAATAACACACGGTAACCCGGATGCAGCCAATCATTTTGACAAATGTATTTTTGAAAAATGAAATATAAATATGTCTTTTAATAATATATATGACTTTATATTTGACATAATGGAGATGGTGGTCTAGGGGGTTAAACCACTGAACTGGTAATCAAAAGGTTGCTGGTTTGATCCCAGCAGCCACCACCAGTGTGTCCTTGAGCAAGACACTTTACTCCATGTTGCTTCAGGGGGATTGTCCCTGTATAAGTGCACTGTAAGTCGCTTCTGCTAAATGACTAAATATATAATATTTACAAATGATTTCAACCAAATTGCCTGTTCGTGACATTTGAAACGTCGTTTTTACCTTAAATCCGAAACTAAACGGCATTCGGTAAAAATGAGCTGATAAAATATTTCAAATTCACATTTCATGTCCAGTTTTTTCTCATGTGGTTAGTAGCCGTATAATAAGCTGGATAATACATTCTCCCTGAATGCATACATGCTTGTGTGTTGTTAAACTAGGTCAGTGGAACATGAATGCTGCATTAATGGGTTAAAATTACCCCGATCAGAGGCAGCAGACTGTTTTGATTATAGAGAAACATCAAGGCTTCAGAGCCAATTAAAAGATCTGCACAAACAGAATAACACAGTGTGATTGGACACGGAGAGATTAATGGAATGAGGTCAGGAGACACAGCAGATGATCGGCATTAATGTGGCTGTCTGCTGCTCGACCTGTGCATCTAAACCCGGAATACACACATGTACACCTTAGATGTCCTTTATCAGTATTCTTTTTTTATCAATCGCAATAAACCAACATTGACTTGATTTCTTTTGTAAATTGAACTTTAAACTACTTTATATCACCGCTAGATGGCACATTTTATTCAGCAAAATAAACTCTAGAGACACTTCACAGATAAACTGTGGATTCTGATCTAATGGTTAAGTGAACAAGTTTTTTATCTCGTTTTTAGACGAGCATGAGAAACCTCACATGTAGTGGAATTTAAACCATGCAAATCAAAACTTGAAATATAAAAAAATACACAATTTAATCTGAAGAAAATATGTAGTTGGGAAAAAACAGCTTTTTATGATTTCAGCTTCGCTGACCGCAGCAACCAAAGGATCTGAAAGGTAATCATGTACATTTAGTCATTTATCAGACACTTTTATCCAAAGCGATTTACAGAGACTTCAAGGAGCAATAAAGACATTTTTTCATACAGGAGCAATTATAGAATAGGTTCTAATGCAAAGTAAATAGTTTCCACAAAAGCCTGAGCAATACCTATTGAGCGACAGAGAGAGAGAGGGTCAGTTTATTTTTGTATTTTATTTTTGATCTATATTCATAGATATCAAATAACGCATCACTCTGTGTCTTCAAATTTGTCCAAAAATGTTGAAAAATTGGTTTTAAATGCGTTCACAGCAAGTTTCGTGTGTAAATAAGTGTAGGGGTTCGTGTTATCATAAGCGCCTAACGGTACATTCAATACCTGGAGCGCTCAGTGAGATGATTGACATGACCCGCGTCCAATGAGCACCAGACTCGCAGAGTTTACAATAGAACAGGGAGTAAGAGCGGGGCGGGTTCACACACAGAGGACCAATAGGGGAACAGGAGGGCGGGTGTTTTCTCAGCTCGGGCTTTTGTTCTCCGTGAGGGCAGTAAAGTGAAGTTTTGTCACCGTTATTCTGCGGGACATCCCAGTTCAGACTCGAGAGTATCACACCGGAATTCATTGATTCCCTTCAGGATAAATTTGACTTGTGTTTGTGAGGATTTATTGAGACTTGGTTTTCAGTGTTTTTGCACAATGGAAAGTTCATCATCATCTTCATTTTCGTGAGAGGAACGCTGCGAGTTTTGCTTGAATCTTGACAGGATTTTACCTCAGCCGTGACCCTTTTCTCTCCCGTGGAAAGTTGAGAAGTCGTTGCGAGGATATAGCTGTGGAAATATAAGCGGTAAGAAGACTTTTTTTGCAACTTTTGATGAAGTTCGAAGAAGTTTTTTCCCGAGGATATGATGTTTTGAATGTGAGGTGAATGTATCAGGTTCGGGAAAATCCTGACTGGATTTATCATCATGGCGCTTTCGGGGAGATCTCTGGACACTTTTTACCTCATCCTATTCATTTTATGGACTTTATCGAGGCGTTCTGTATCCAGTCAGGTTCGGCAAGAGTTTAAAGTTCGCGAAGAGCAGCCGGTTGGTACTTATGTGGGCACGATCAAAACCAAGCCCACCTTTACGTACAGATTCAGCGAACACCACAAACTTTTTTCCATAAACGCCACGACGGGCGTCATTTACACGTCCTCCGTGATCGACCGGGAGATTCTTCCCAGTAACATCATTAACGTGGTGGTGCTTTCCAGTCAACCGACGTACCCCACCGAAGTTCGCATCGCGGTTCTGGATATGAACGACAACGCACCCGTGTTTCCAGACGCGTCGATCGTTGTGTCGTTTAAAGAGGACGCGAGCAGCGGGCGGCAGGTGATTCTCGACACGGCCACGGACGCCGACATCGGGAGTAACGGGGTCGACCACACGACGTACCGAATCGTGAGCGGGAACGAGCAGAGGAGGTTTCGCCTGGATATCACCGTCAACCCGAGCGGCGAGGGCGCGTTTCTGCATCTCGTGTCCACTGGGGGGTTGGATAGAGAAATGATTCCCTTCTACCAGCTCCTCATCCAAGTGGAAGATAAAGGTGAACCCAAAAAGTTTGGTTATCTGCAGGTAAACGTCACCATTCAAGATATCAACGACAACCCGCCTGCATTCGATCAGGATCAATACCAGACGAACGTGTTTGAGGATGCTGCCGTCGGCTCTAGTGTCTTGCAAATTATCGCCACCGATTTGGACGAGGGAGCAAATGCGGACATCAGCTATTTTTTAGACGAGGGAACTCCCTTTCAGATAGACCCCAAAGCTGGAACTCTTGTTATAAAAGAGGCGTTAGACTACGAGACGAGGAAAGAGTATTCCCTGACAATTCACGCTGTTGACAACGGTGTTCCATCTCTCTCGGGCAGGACAGAAGCAACGATCAAACTGCTCGATGTTAATGACAATGACCCTGTGGTGAAATTCCGCTACTTCCCCACGACCTCCAAGTTCGCCTCCGTGGATGAGAACGCCCAGGTGGGCACCGTCGTAGCATTGTTGACGGTTTCAGACTCGGACTCGGCCTCAGCCAATGGCAACATTTCTGTCTCGATTCTCGGCGGAAACGAACAGAGACACTTCGAAGTTCACACGTCGCCCGTCCCGAATCTGAGTTTGATCAAAGTGGCCAGTGTGTTGGACCGAGAGCGAATCTCCTCCTACAACTTGACCGTTTCTGTGTCGGATAACGGCAGGCCCGTGGCGCGCTCCTCCTTCGCCAGTCTTGTCATATATGTAAACGACATTAACGACCATCCGCCTATATTTCAGGAAGCCGTGTATAGAGTAGACATCAGTGAAGACATTCCTAAAGGCAGCTACATTAAAGGGGTCTCGGCCACAGATGGAGACTCTGGGCAGAACGCCAATCTGCGCTACTCACTGGTGTCTGGAAACAGTTTGGGCTGGTTCGCCATCAGTGAGAACAGCGGTTTGGTTACCAGCGCTGCAGCTCTCGATAGGGAAATAGCTTCGGAAATAGTACTGAATGTCAGTGCCAAAGACCAGGGCCTGCAGCCAAAAATCTCTTATACCAAACTGACAGTAAACATCACAGATGTCAACGATCAGGTTCCCACGTTTACGCAAAGCACGTATCACGTTTCTTTAGTGGAGCGTTCCCCTTCCGGCACAGAGCTGGTGCTGCTGTCCGCCACAGATTCCGATCTCGGTGCCAATGGCACGCTCCGTTTCTCGTTTGACACTGAAACGCCAACAAGCGTTCAGAATCTGTTCAGGTTAGATACGGCGTCAGGACGCTTGAGTGTATCCACAGAGCTGGACAGAGAAGAGCAGGGCTCCTATTTGCTGCACATCAAAGCCACTGATGCCGGCACACCCCCACTTTTTTCCATCTGCAAAGTTAATATAACGGTTAAAGACGTCAATGATAACAGCCCCGTGTTTTATCCTGTGCAGTATTTCGCCAACATTAAAGAAAACGAACCTCCTGGCTCGTTTGTCGCGACGGTAACCGCTTCCGATCCTGACCTGGGTCGAAATGGCACAGTAAAATATTCCATGACTGCTGGCGACTCTCATAAGTTTCACATCAGCAGCACTTGGGGTAAAATCACAACTGTTATGCCCCTAGATAGAGAGGAAAGAACCGGCTATCAGCTACAGGTCACAGCAACAGATGGAGGAGGTTTGCGCTCACACGTGCAGGCTATAGTCACCGTCACTGTAATAGACACACAAGATAATCCTCCTGTGTTTGGTCAGAGAGAATACAGCTTTGTTATGTTTGAGAAAATGGCGGTGGACACTGTCATAGGCACCGTGTCTGCCACCACGGTTGATCTGAACACAAACGTCACTTATCTGATAGCATCAGGGGACCAGCGCGGTCTGTTTGCAGTCAATAGTGTCACGGGGCAAATCACAGCGTCAGGCCTCATAGACAGAGAAGAGCAGGCGTTTTACCAGCTCAGATTGATCGCCAGAGGTGAGGAGGTGACAGGGGAGACGTTAGTTAACATCACCGTGAAGGATTTAAACGATAACGCCCCCCATTTCATTCACGCGGCCGAGCACGTCAGCGCTGTGGAGAACTGGGCCACGGGTCACCGCATATACCAGGCAAAAGCTTCAGATCCAGATGAGGGCATCAACGGTGTGATTGTGTACAGTCTCAAACACAACCCCAAAGGGCTGTTTCACATCCACGAGAGACACGGATTAATCACCCTCACTGCCCCCCTGGAGGTCACCACCAGCTCCTACCAGTTGGAGGTCGTGGCCTCTGACCTCGGTATCCCTCAGCACACCTCCAGTCTCATTCTCACCATTAGTGTTTATGATGTCAACGACAATGCGCCAGTTTTTGATCAGCTCTCCTATGAGGTCACCATTCTGGAATCGGAGCCAGTGAACAGTCGTTTCTTTAAAGTGGAGGCCACTGATAAAGACTCTGGGCTTAATGGTGAGATCGTGTATGATATTATGATCGGCAACACTAATGACGTTTTTGGCATCTTCCCCGACGGGCAGTTGTACATTAAAGCAGATTTGGATCGAGAAGTACAAGAACGCTACAGTTTATTAGTGGTGGCCAAAGACAGAGCCGTGGAGCCTTTGAGCGCCAGCGTTAACGTCACTGTCCTCCTCGATGATGTCAATGATAACCGTCCGCTTTTTAATAGCACCAGTTATGTCTTCCATTTCGAGGAGGAGCAGCAGCGAGGCTCGCCGGCAGGGCAGGTTTATGCAGAGGATAAAGATTTTGGGCCGAACAGCGAGGTCCGTTACTCATTTGAAACTCCTCAGCCAAACTTTGAGCTTAACGCCATCACGGGTGAGATCACCAGCACGCTACGACTCGACCGCGAGTCCCTCATGAGACAAAGAGGCGCCGCGGTATTCAGTTTCAGTGTTGTGTCCTCTGATCAGGGCTTTCCCAAACCTCTCAAAGACCAGGCCAAAGTTCAAGTATACGTGCAGGACATCAATGACAACCCACCCAAATTCACCAAGGACACGTATCAGGCCTCTATCTCAGAATCGGCCCAGAACATGACACAAGTGCTGCGGGTGTCTGCCTCAGATGTAGATGAAAATAACAACGGTCTAGTTCGCTACGACATCCTGGAGGGAAATGAAGAAATGCAGTTTAGCATTGACAGCACTTCTGGTCAAGTTACTCTAGTGGGAAAACTAGACTATGAGACAACACCCTTTTACTCCCTGAAAATTATAGCCGAGGACTCTGGCATCATGCCCCTGTCGTCCACTTGTGTGTTAAGCATCACTGTTCTGGACGAGAATGACAACTCACCCTCATTTCCCAAATCTACCCTCACGGTGGACGTTTTGGAGAACATGCGCGTCGGGGAGCTGGTCGCCTCCGTGAGCGCCACAGACTCTGACTCGGGTTCCAACGCTGACATCACGTTCAGCATTTCTGCCACAAACAATCACGGCACGTTCAGCATTAGTCCTAACACTGGCAGTATTTTCCTGGTTAAAAAACTAGATTTTGAGACTCAGGCACTGTACAAACTCAACGTCACCGCCAGAGATGGTGGACGGCCACCCAGGTCCACGTCGATTCCTGTCATCATTTATGTCAGAGATTTCAACGACAATCCTCCTGTTTTTACTCCAGGCGATATTTTTAAGTCCATCCCTGAAAATCTTCCCCTCTCCACGTCTGTCATGACCGTAACAGCTCACGACACAGATGCCGACATAAACGGTGAGCTGGAATATTCAATTGTCCAGCAGACTCCGAGGGGCGGTCATTTCCGCATTGATCGGACGTCTGGAGTTATTTACACTAACAGAGAAATCGACAGAGAGTTCTCCAACCTCTTTGAGCTGACCGTTAAAGCGACGGACCAGGCCGTACCCGTCGAGTTCCGTCGCTTTGCTCTAAAGAACGTCACCGTATGGCTGACGGACCAGAATGATAACGTGCCTGTTTTCATCTCCCAGAATGCCTTAGTGGCTGAATCCAACATCGTGATGGGCTCTATTCTCACCACCGTGGTGACCTTTGACCCAGACGAGGGTGCGAACGGAGAGGTGGAGTATGAACTAGTGCGAGGCGACTTCGATACGTTTATCATGGATCGTTACAGCGGAGATATCAGACTAGCGTCTCAGCTGGTGCCCTCGAAACTCATGTACAGTCTGACCGTGTCTGCTACGGATCACGGCACAGAGCGCAAGACCTCACGGACAGAGCTGACCATCATTCTACAGGGTACAGATGGGCCCGTCTTCTCCCAACCCAAATACATCACTACTCTAAAAGAGGGCCAGCCGCCCGGAACCAACGTCATCTCGCTAGATGTGTCCAGTCCACGTGGAGCTGGTGCTAAGGTGGAGTTTTTCATTGTCTCGGTTCAGAGCGGAGGGAAGCCTGTAGGCCGGCTTTTCACCATCGGCCGGCACACCGGGCTGATCCAGACGGCTGCAGAACTGGACCGAGAGCAGGGCTCAGACCTGTACGTGCTGGATGTGTACGCCATTGAAGCAGACGCCAGCCAGCCCCGAACGCAGCATGCAGAGGTGAGGAACGCTTTTTTCATGTGAACAGAAGACTGTGTTGTAGAAAATGTGCTGAAGTCATTTGTTTGAAAGTGGTGGAAAACACGCTGCCTGTTGAATAAGCGAAGTTGCATTGCTAAAGTTCCTGCTTGTTTTCCTCTCTTTTTTTTTTAGATGATCTGGGTTGTATTAAGTATAAATTGCTTTGCACTCGAGAATGTGGGCTTTGTTTTTTGGCAGGCTAGATGTATTGTTTCAGCTCTCGGAGAGCGCAGGTCTTAATCTCAGAGAAAAGTGCTGGCTGTTTTTTTTGACTGATTCTCTGGCAGAGAGCAGGAAACGCTGGGTAAAATCTTCTGCGCGCAAACCAATCTCTCTTATCAGCGGCAACAAATTCAACATATCAGACGTTGTGATTGCAGATTTGAATAATGTGACACCACAGGATGCTATTGTCCGTTTCTTTCTTATTGTAAGAGATGTGTAGGCAAGAAAAGCTGGGCGGAGCGTTTGAAAGGGAAATAAGTGGTGGAGATCGGCGTGTGGGTCTCAGATACCTGTCCCCCACAGAGAGAGAGAGAGAGAGAGAGAGGAATTAGCCAGGCTTTGAGCGCTCCGGGCGATGTTGGAGCAGGGTGGTCCATCAGACCCCGCTTTGTGCCAGTAGACCCTCTAAGTCTTAGTGAATAGAAATGTGCTTTTTCAGAGGGGGTCGAGCAGAGTGAGCAGGAAAGAGGAGAAATCTCCAAAAGTGAAATCCAATCTCTGCCTTCAGTTGGTACATTGCGACGCATCTGCGGTGCTGCCGCTAAACTCTCCCTCGAGGGATAGAGTTAAACTCTGGACTGCAGAACACAGATGAAATTCAACACTGGGCTTGTGGGTTTGTGTGCGCAGTCCTCTCCTCAAATGAAAAACAAATGTGATTCTATATATGTGTTTTGGAAATTTCAACTGGAACCGAAAATGTTATGTTATTATAGGCTTGATGATTCGCGTTTATAAATTGGATTTTTTTCCTGTGTTGCAGAAGAGGAAATGTGCTTTGTGTTATGGTTTTGAAACTAGCTTCTTGAGAGGCGTGTTCTCCTTCCAAAAGGAAAGAGTGAATGCAATTACAGCCAAAACCCTTTTGTTTTCTCTCTTTTGTTTACTGAGGAAATGCAATTGTTTTTGTCAGCTCACGGTGTGCTGAAGAAACTCATCGTCATCCGTCATTTCAATGCGCCTGGACCCAGTTTAGTGTGTGTGTGTGTGTATATATGTGTGTGTAGGTTTGGCTATACTTGTTGAAACATTAAATTTAACATGAAAGAAAAAAACAAAACAAAATTGGCTTACCATTATTTAGTACCACAAAAGTTTTTACTCTTATAATCTGATGTTATTATTATATGCTTAAAACACAATACAGGTCTAAAGTCACATGCTTGCCGTCCAGTTGAAATGTATAAAGAAATGTGTATGCAAAATAAATTCTGAGTCATTTTCACTTATAACATTTATTTATAATGGCATCTGTGAAGACAACAGTATGTCCATTTACAAAATCATGTTAAATTTACAAACAGCAAAACATGTTAAATGGATGATATCTGAACCACAAGATTTTCATAACGTGTATTGTTCATATACAGTATGTGACCCAGTCTGTGAAAACCAGCTGAAGTCATTTTTTGTGATTTACTACAAAAATGCAATCATCCTTCATAATGTAAAGAATATTCTGTGAAATTATAACCTTAATATCCGTAGTATTGTCTGAGTTTGGCCAAGTCACAGATGAAATCATAGTGAAATGAATACTTTGATGATCATTATTTCATTATTTCGTTTCTATATTTTTTGAGGCCTGCATTTCAGACTCGCTGCATCACATACAGTATTCATATTCTGTTCATCCTCATGACATTATTATTGATTGTGATGTTTTAGTGAATTATAAATATTTCATCATTCTTTGAGCAGTATTGCGTTAGAACTTTTATGACTAAATGTGTTTGTGTGAATATGTGTCACACCTCAACACAACAGGTCTTATGATTTGAGGGATGGATTGTAGATTTGATCAAACCACTAGCTTCAAGCAATAATACGTCTGATACTTGACTGGACAAACAGGACTAAACAGGAAGAGTAATAATGTCTTTGTGTGTTTCTGGCATGCAGACCATTGAGAGCTTGATTTGTTTGTTTGTGCACATAGAAACGGATGTTTTGTGAAGTGTTAGTGCTGTTAAATCATGACAAAAGCCATCATCATATAACATCACAAGTTCTGAAACTGTGAGATTTTAAAAAGAGAGAAATGCGGCTGTATGCAGACGCATGCGCTGGTGTGTGAGATTGAAAACAGCTGCGTGTCTTTTGAGCAGCAGTTTCACAAACTCAGCATGATTTTGTGTCCTGATGCTGTCTGTCTGTCTGTCAGTCTGTGTGTGTGTCTGTTAGTGTGTGTTTGTGTCTGTCTGTGTGTTTGTGTCTGTCTGTG
Organism: Triplophysa tibetana; assembly: GCA_008369825.1. Taxonomy (NCBI): domain Eukaryota; kingdom Metazoa; phylum Chordata; class Actinopteri; order Cypriniformes; family Nemacheilidae; genus Triplophysa; species Triplophysa tibetana. Next base: position 22,571,916 of record CM017909.1, on the reverse strand, counting down.
TGTTTGTGTGGGTGTGTGTGTGTGTGTGTGTGTGTCTGTCTGTTTGTGTGTGTGTGTGTGTGTGTGTCTGTCTGTCTGTCCCCGTGTGTTTGCCTGTTTGTGTGTGTTTGTGTCTGTCTGTGAGTTTGTGTCTGTCTGTGTGTTTGTGTCTGTGTCTGTGTGTGTGTGTGTGTGTGTGTCTGTCTGTCTGTCTGTCCGTGTGTGTGTGCCTGTTTGTGTATGTCTGTCTTTCTGTCTGTCTGTCAGCTTGACTTTGTGTCCTGATGCAGTCCGTGTCTCAGCAGGCCGTTGTGTAGAAGATCATAGTGTGTGTGTGACAGTGATTTATGGGTAATGTGTGTTTGCACTGCTGATTGTGGGGTCACTCTACAGGAAGTGACTTTGTGAATAAACTCACTCTATTCATTTTGATTTGAGGGTAAGGGTCAAACCATCCTCTGTCAAATCTTTATTGAATCACAGCGCTGAAAGTGTTAATATCACACTCACACTGACCGTCTGCTGGTGGGATTTGGGAAATAAAGTGATATGTAAACAGACATAAATAAACATAAAATCAAATAAACATAAAATCACTTTATATTTATTAATCAATTTGTTTTTGTTTTATGTGAACAGGATTTGTGATCATATATCTACTAGCAGTCAAAAGTTTAAACATTTATTATTAAAGTTTGAATTGATAAGATCCGACTTAAATACTTGTTTTCTAGACGGACATAAATGGTTTACTTATCAAAATATTGAGAGTCTGGATTACTATATTAAAGCAATTTGGTGTTTTTATATAATAACACTTTATGAGTTTGTTTTTTATTTATATTTAGAGATGTCACTTTGGATAAACGTGCCCATTCAATCTATATATTTATGTTCATATTCGTATCCTACAGTAAATCTTCAGATAAAGGACAACAGCACAAATTTGTGTGTGTGTGTTTGGTCTTTTGAGATTATGAATGAGTTTGTGTGGTCACAGCAGGATCCTGTTTGTGAACGCTGTGTAAAGTGTGTGTGTCTGCATGTGTGTGTCTTCTCTGTGTGTCGTCTTTGTTGTTTGTGTGACAGTTGACAACCATGTGACTTAAATCATGATATGCCTGTTATTTCCCATCATGCATCTCTGCGGGGACAGCCGTGGGTCTATGATTGGACAGCCTTTACACAGCAGTGTGGCATCACACACACCTGGAGACATGAGAGTGTCTTTCTCTTTGGTCAGTAAATTATTTTTAAAATCATTCTCATGTTTCCGAGTGCACGTGTGCGGGTGAAGTGTGTTGTTGTTTCTGGCTGTAGGGTTTAACAGCGTAATAAAACTGATTCAGTCCTGCAACACGAGACGGATCGAGTGTCTTCACAGAGGTTCAGTTTTCATCCGTGGTGACTTCAACGTCTGGATTATTTTACATGTGACGTCTCGGTTCTGCAGTCCTGCGTTTATTAAACAGTCGGTGTGAACGAGTGGAACCTGATCTCAGACCTCTGCTTCAGGTGTTTAGATGTGTGTGTGCTTTTATTGGTCATCTGTTATTGATCAGTTGATCTTCTGACTGTCAGCTGACCCGTCTGACCTGCACATTAAGTCTGTGTGTGACTGTATTAGCTGGAAATGTTATTTCACTGTTTGCATAGTCGCCAGGATTGTGTGTCTGAAAATCCTTCAAACAGCTTCTAAAAATGAGAGCTGGAGCAACAGAAACCTGCTCACAGATGCTAATCTTCTCCATATGGTTTCAGGACATGATGTTGAATCCACATGCGGCTTCGCTCATAACTCAATAACAGTCAGACGCTGGTTGGCTCAAGCTCTTGTTTTATCTACCCCTTTTTTTAAAGGGATAGTTCACCAAAATTGAAAACTGTCTGGGACATCGTTTATGCACCCTTACGCCAGTGTGATTAGCACTGTGACGGTGGCAAGTTTTTACCCCTGCAGTGGCAATGGACCAATTAACCGCTGTGGTGCGGTGCTTGGGAAATATAGATTATTTATATACATTTTAATATATATAATTCATATTTATATGATCTAATTTGCGAGTTGCAACCACGTGGCGATTGGAGAAGAAATATGCATGTATCCTTTATACTGTAGAACTTATATAAATACATTCTGAAATATGATATCTGAAATAAAGGAGAATGAAACTCCGTCCATGTTTAATGCGCACATCAGTCCCTAACACGGCACACTACAGCATATTAAACATTCAAATAAACATCAGTAAATAATGATAACTTAGATTATTTCAGAAAGTTACAAATTAGATATAAAATACTAATTCCATTTGAAACAAATACCTCGCCTTTACTTTTCAGATTGCCATTTACTGTTACTGTTCTTTTTCCTATTTGCTGACGGAAACTAACATGTTGACATTGTCCATATTAAGATGTGTACAGACGCAATAAATGTGCGTTCAGAAGAACGTTAAAATTTGCAGTTGAATAGATGTTTCTACTCATCCGTGGCAAGCAAGAGGGTCAGAGCCGGTTAGGATAATTACGTAGGCTAACTGCTCATTACACTACAAGATCCATTACAGAACCCACTGAATAAACTGGGTTCTGCGGTTTAGGTCCGCACTCGAACGCAACAGCGAAAGCGTTGTTGTTTCCTCCCATTGCAGGACTCTGGCACATTAGTTGCTCTTGTGAATCATGAGCGTTCATGTTTGTTTTGTGATGTGTCTTTATTGGTAATTGCAGAGGCTCAATATAGTTGACACTTCTTGTTTTATTTTGTTTATTTTTTGCTAACAGTTTGTCAACGTTTAGTTTTTTAATGTTGCATTCACTCTCATTCATGTGAACTGTGTGAGTCTATTTAAGAAATCTGCAGTGTACATGTGTCCTGTTTTTGGAGCAACATGTTTGAGTTAACAGTGAAAAAGTCTTTTTTCAAACATTCATTCGTGTTTCTGCTTTTAGTTTAGTTTTAAATATCAGTCTTGATATTTGGATATTAGACACAATGTCTGTGTGACAGAGTTTGATATTTAAGGTGTGGATGTTTATTTGCGTTTATAATAAAGCACTGTTGGATATATGAGCAGCTGGTGTTTTCTCAAGCAATGAAGATAGATCTGTGTTTACTGACGTTTATGGAGCAGTCGCTGTGATGGTTCTATGGAACATTATTCTACATGTGTAGATGGCTGAGGTCTTCTAGGATCTTTCATCATTGCTCTGGTCCTCAGTGGTGCGTTTCATCTATTTCTTCTGCTCATTATGACTCTCTTTGGGGTAATTAAGAGCAAACTTCGTTAGAGCTGTTTCTTATTTATGATGTTGTTTGTTATTAGTTATGTGCATAAATCACAAACTCATTAATTACACAAAGCCGAGAGGACAGAGAAACCCCAGGACGTCTCCAAATGCATCAGCATACACAAAGACTATGATCTTCATCCTCATAAGATATTCTTCTCAATCCCTGTTTACCTCTTACATCTCTCTCTCTCTCATGATTGGCTGGATATTGTCTGTGGAGGATTATGGTGTGATTATTGTCTGAGTTTGTTATCCCATTTAACGGCTCCTCCAGACGTCCATTCATTCTTTTCACAGTGTGTTCACATGTGAGATTTACAAGAGAGAAGAAAGAGACCGAATGAGACAGGAGGCATATTTTCAGGTTTATGTCTGTTTGAAAGATTCTGCAAAGAATTAGTTTGTTCTTGAAACAATGAATGAATGGTTCTAGGGTGCGTTTCTCGAAACAACCACATAACTGGCTGGTTAACCACCACAATAACATGCATCGCCTAAAAACTAACAAGCTACTCACGATTGTTTTCCAAAAACATAGTAACTTTGTTGCATATCTGTCGTTTGAAGCACAGTTGACAACATAGTTGATGATGTCACATAGTTGGTAGAGAAAAAACGTCTTCTAATGAATCTGTTTAGATTGATTTAATGTCATATAATTGCTGTTAATAATGTACACTGCATCTGAAAAAAAAAAAAGTTTTTTTTGCTCTGTATTGTTTATTTCAGGATGTTTAACTCATTCATAATCTTCCTCCTACGTAACTCCGCCCAGGGATTCCCCAGGGTCCTAGAGCACGTAGGTCCACACGCATGCGCACTTTAAAACAAACTTTGCTTCTTTTTATTTGACAAACTAAAAGATGTCAATTAAAATTGTATATTTAGAATGCTGGATATAGAACGCACTGCATGTTGCTTGCCAATCTTGCTCAAAAGCTTGATTTATAATGATGTCATAGTAATAAGGAAATATGCTTCTAACCGCAGCTCTAGACCTGTAGTTCCAACCACAAAACTTTGCGATGCTGCTTGCGATTGATCGTTGGAACAAGGGTTTCGGGAAACACTTGAATGGTTGAATTATGCTGAAATGAAGGAACTTGCGACCACAGTTGGCTAACGGCGCACCCCTGGTCTGTTCACCCTCGTGACTTTCTGTAAATCACAGAACAGAAGCAGAACGTTCTGATTGATTTGACTTTCCTCTTCTCATCACTGTAACACAAAAAACACGCTCTTATTCTTTTATTGTTGAGTAGAACTGATGGGTTGTGTAAGAAACAGGCCGACATTTTCTCTTTCTCAACAGTAATCAAGTCTTTAGAAAACTGTGGTTTCATTTGGGCTTCTTCACGTTTAGTTATTGTAGTTTCTTTAATATCGCAGCGTTTGTAAATGACAGCAGATATTTCCAGGACAGTAGCATCTGATACTTCCCACCGGCTCGTCCGGCAAAAAGCTCCTGTGTTTCGCTGCAATTTTCAGGGAATTAATCTTTTTTAAGCGTGAGCATCAAGTTGCCGTCAACAAGTCTTTAGAGCGTAATGCTCTTAGCTGCTCATTAAGCTTTTTGAGCGTGTAACAGCCAACACTGAGCGCTTCTGTGTCTCCTCTCTGATCATTGACACTTTAATAAAGTCGTTTTAAGTTCAGCCGACTGAATTTTGCACCTTTTCTGCCGTTGCCATGGCGGCGTGGAAGCGAGTAGCATTCAGCGCCGTCCGCGAGCTTTTACATGCAAATGCGGCGAGTGAGAGTGTGAAATGCGCTCAGAGAAAAAGCTTTCAGCCGCATCTGACAGCAGCAGACTAAAGGAACTCTTAAAGCGTGAAAAACCTCTCTCTCTCTCTCTCTCTCTCTCGGGTCAGAAAGTTGCTCTTCATGTTCACTCTTTAACTTCCCTCACACTCCCGCCATATTCACTTCCTCTTCTGGGCAGGCAGATAAAGAGAGAATACCAGAGGAAAACTATGTCGAATCGGCCACAATCACATCATTTACAAGTGAACGGACGATGAGAAAAGCATTTCATTCTGGCCTGTAGACAGAGAAGAGAGAAATGAGGAGAGGTTGGTCCGGTCGGGACGGGTCAGAGTGAAGTGCATGATGGGAAAAGAGCAGACGATCAGTATTGAACGGCAGTGAGGATGCAGGTGGAATAGTTGTCTGAGCTGTTTCATGAAACCAAAGTGACCAATGAACTGATGACAAAGATTCTGAAACTGATTGTTCAATAGAGTAATAATCATTATCACTGATACGTTATTCAATTTAATGTTTGCTATCAGAACCACATACAGTACATTTTTGTATTATTTGTGCAATTGATAACAAGAATGTTTTGTAAACATTAGATCTCTAGGAATCATCCATTAATCCTCTGAACTTTCCTGTGTTTTTATTCATGAGCAGAAATAATCAATTTCCTTCATTCCGATATTTCTTTTTCTACTGATGTCAATATATTTATTGACATTTTTATAATGAAATATCCACTGCCGGTCAAAAGTTTTAGAACACTTACTCACTAGTTATAATGCATCATCTTCAGTGTAGTCACCTGTTGTCTAGAATATAATAAAAGTATGTACACTCTTAATCAAAGATATCAGTGATAGAGGTGGGAATGGTGTGATCCCTCATGATTTGATTCAGAATCTTTTCTTGATATACTCATTATCTTATTTAAGATCTAAGATGTACTGGTGTCAGACTAGTGTTGGTACTTTGTCTTCTTATCTCAGAACTGTCACTTATTATATTTGGATACACCACATCTCCCAGTAAATCCATTCTCATTGATGTGTTCTGAAGCTCTTCTGTGTTTGTGTGTGAGGTGTGTGTCCTCTGTGGAAGCTCTGGCACTTGACTTCTGCCTTATATTGAGTAATTTTTGGAAAAAATTATTTTTGAAATTTGTGAATCAATTTAAGTGGCTAGCAGATTGAATCGATATTCATTGTGAATCGATTTTGTCTCCCAACCCTATTAAAATTGATATTAAATTAATACTTTTCCCCACATTTTAGAATAATGGTAGACTCCTCAATACACTTAATTAATTTTTAGAATTATGTTATTTGTTACAAATAAATGTAAATCTATTCTGCACTACAAAAATAATTTCAAACATGAAGCCTTCAGATAAGATGGAGGGAAACCGTCAGTCCAGTGACTCTACACTTTTGAAGGCTGATGAATATAAACTGACGTGTTCACTTTACATTTCAGAATCATACACACTCAATCATTTTTTCCTTTCAATGTAATGTATAATTTCACATGTTTTATCTGGTCTTTGACTTAAGAAGCTCACCGTATGCAGCGAGTGTGTTTGTGTGAATAGAGAGGCGACACAAGAGGCTTTAAACAAAAGCATTGAGTTGAACACTAGCCCCAGTGTCCCGCTTCATGTGTGTGTGTGTGTTTCTTGTAAAGTTTAAGTGCCACTTCCCCCCGGTCAGTTTCAGACTGTGTGTGAGTGTGATTCTCTGTTTGCTCTCAGACGCTTGGAGTATCGCCGTGGTGACCCAACTCCACCTCCATTGAGTGATGCTTCAGACAAATCACACATGAGGTCTCTTTCATGTCTCAATCAGAATTTGCAGCGAATCAAAACTTTTGGCAGATTTTTTGGAATCAACTAAATGAATTTGGTTCAGTTGAACTAATCCGTTTAAAGGAAACAAAAATGATTTACATTCATTCATTTGGGAGACGCCTTTATCCAAAGCGACTTACAAGCAGGAGAGCATATAAACATTTTGTCAACACGCTTAACAGTTCTTTAGTTCTTGTTTCTTATTTTATGTCCATTTTTTATATCTGAGACACAGTTGAAAAATAATTGAGAACTTGGTGAAATCTCATGAGTTATGAAGAGCAATAAAATGCTTTTATAAAGAGATCACAGATGTCTCAAATAATATCAGATGTAACTTTACACTTTCTATTTCTGTACTTTTTGTAAGTCCACTGGAGGCCTCTTGACCTTAGAGCTGTCAGGGGTCAGAGCAGGAAGCTGTGCAGACCTTTGACCTTTCAGGGAGAGCAGGTCATGTGGTGTATGTGAATAAGTTATCACGCGGCGCATGTACATGCATGTGACTGTAAATCGTGGCAGTGTGTTTGATGTCCGGCGTGGCACCAGAGAACCGGCCGCTGGTATCAGGGACAGACTCTCTCTGGAATGTGCTGCACTGACCCCACATTAATCACATTAACATCCCCAGAAACGCCTGACACAGTTCCCAGGAGAGACCTGAAGGAAAGCGCTTGTTGCTCTTTTATAGCTCCTGAGACTTAACTGAGCTCTCGCTTATGTTTCCGCAAAAACATCAACTCTGTTTCACATTACAGCTCATTTACATATAGAAGTTGTAGATTAGCAGCATCAGTCCAAATTTTGGATTATTTATACAAAAGATTTGTTTTTATGACAGTACTTGTTCACAGCCATGAAGATGATGAAGGTGAAAATTAATGTAGATTGTAGAAGTAAAATCATCTGGATTTGTGTAGATTCAAATGAGATATTCAGTTAGTTTTGTCTCTTTTTCTCAGGAGAAATATGTCACCCTGGAACAAAACCGGTCTTATTTTTTCTTATTTTTAATTTATTTTTGAATGTTTGACAAAACATTTGAAGTACTATTAAGTTAAAGCTTTTCCCACATAGTTAAACAAAACCTTTTTTATGTTGCATGGGAATATTTTTAGCAAAAGCCAACAAAACACTGTGGGTCAAAATGCTTGGTTATCTTTTTTTGCCCAAAATCATTAGGATATTAAGTTAAGATTGTGCTCCATGATGATAATTAGTAAACTTACTACTTTAAAAAAATCAAAACTTCATTTTTGTGAGTGTCTGCAGCAAAATCACTAATTAAAATGTCCGGAAATATGTCTTCAAACGTCACTCGCTGCTGGTGCTCTTTAAGAAATCACCCAATAGAGAGACTTAAACAAACCTGTTTCTTCTGAGCAACGCCTCTGATGGACGAATTGAAAGGCCATTTTCTCAATATTTGGATTTTTTCACCCTCTCATTCCAGAGTTTTAAACCGTTATATCTCGGCCAAATATTGTTCTACCCTAATAAACCATACATCAACTTATTAAGCTTATTTATTCAGCTGTCAGATGATGTATGAATCTCAAACATCCAATAAGACGTATGTAGTGATTTTGCAGTGAAAAAAAATCCCACAGAATTTAGGGAGATTATGGGGCTCATCCCAGTTTCCCCTAGGGGGGTCCGGGGCATGATCCCCCATAAGAAAAATGTGCATATTTTAAAGGTAAATGCGGCAATCTGTTGCATTTTAAGAGCAAAATGATGTGACTCAGTCTATAAAGAATACAATAGCTATAGTATTAATTTAATCATTGGCTCCACAGATATAAATGGTGATCATATGGCACAACAAACGGTGAAATGGAAGTTCAGAAATAGAGCCATCAAAATGTTCTGAAAAAACAAAAGTACAAACATTAAGTTTCAACCAGTAGCATTTCATACAATATGCCAATAATATGCCATTTAAATTCTGAAGAAAGTTAAGTTAGAACCAGTGGTAATAACATGTAAAATCATTTTCTAACGTTTGATAGATAAAACAATAAATTAAATATTACTATTACTAGCAATCCAAAATATATATTACCAAAATCTAATTTTATGTCATGACAACAACGTTTTTCATGCTTGAAGCACGATCGGAGTGATGTGGAAAGGGTTAATTAAACGAAATTAGCATATTAGAGGATATAGTACAGAAGGATCATCATTATAAATGTCATGGGTGGGCGTGATGCTAACAGCTCTGTTGTGTAGACACGCTGCTCATTTTAAATGACAGAAATTGTGTTTGTCAAATGTCCCTAACTGCTATTTTAGCTGTAATAATAAAGAAGCTTAACATAATGATCCTAACACACAGTGCTATCTGTTTGCTCTGTGTACTCTGGTAAAATCATGTTTGTACTCGTGAATAACTGCAGTCAATACTGAAACATAATTTAGATTTTACTCACCTCAAACGATGCTGTATTCTGTGGGTTGGCGATGTCTTTTAAATCCTGGCCAGTTCACGCTTCTGTGTTTCAACCGCGAAAGCTGAAGCGCCAGCGAGCATGTGTTCTAGTGCCTGTTTGTGCGCTGAGGCAACAGAGAGGGCAACCTGGAGAATCAACGGTGCAGAATTTAACATTATAAATAAAAGTAGAGTGGCGGCCCGCCGTGGTCTCATCAATGAATTGGAAACAGTGCGTATGAGAGGCACACGAGACTTTGATTTGCTCTTGATTGAATCTCATTGAGATCTCATGTGTGATCGACGGGAGTATAGATGTGTAGAATGTGATGTCATTTGTTTGATGATGGATCTCTGTCAGGAGAGCAGTGGATAAGAGACTCTTCAGGGTTAGCATTAGCATTACAAGCACTGATTGAGTTTTCTTCACTTGCTTGATTTGAGTGTATAGATGACAGTAGTGTTGTGTTCATACGACACAAGACATGTGATTGATTCTTCAGGACAGAGATGACACTCCTCCGGTGGTCTCGGTGGTCATTCTGAAATCTATCATCAGTAATTAAATCTCACAGTTCTGAGAGTCCAGGGGTTAATAACCACACACACACACACGCACGCACACACACACACACACACAATGTATGTCTCCTTTCACACGTCTTTCTTTCTGTGTGGTTTTGTGTCAGGATTTAGGCTGTTGTGTATGAAGAGAAATTCTCTTCCCGGGCGTTCAGGACCACATTCCTTCAGCGTATAATTACAGGCTTTATTTCAATACGCGGATCAGACCGTCGTGAGCTTTATTTCACTTCAACATGAATGAATCAAACCCTGAGAACTGACCCACACTCACTCCTTTGAGGAATATTCATTTCATATTTGGGGTGGATGGATGGATGTTTTTTCTATGAAGTATGAAACAGAAGATTCCTTTTCTTGATAAAGTCAGCAGGTTGTGTTTGGGACTGCGAGTTGATGTGAGGCCGTCCGTATTTCATTTCTCTTCTCTCGTGTTCTTTCTGCTTAAAATGAGAGGATGACTTCAGCATGAAAATATGGTTTTATTTTCTCTGTCTCAAAACACAGTCTGACTGTTTGGAAAGTAGATGTTACAGATGAGCACATCTTTCCGTCCCTCTCTTTTAGAATCAGCTTTAAATTGCTTTACTGGCATGGGAAAAAAAGTCTTTACATTACTTAAGCATAGAAAGTGTGTGTATGTGTGTGTGTGTGTGAGGACAGTCAGAAGGGTGAGTGTGTGAATGGAGGTCTGACGGATGGTGCTGTTCTTTCAGTCAGTGTGAGGGAAGCCAAGGACACACACACACGTTCAGCTGTTAAATAGTGTGAATTAATGAAGTCTCCTTTCTGAGAATGTCCAACCCCCCCTCCAGAGGCCTGTAAATGAACGATGGAATAAATAAAGAAAAGAAGAGCCACTTCCTTTGCATTTCTATAGTTCACAAATCCAAAGAATTTATGAGTAAAGACTGATTATAACACTGAGTGTGTGCGTACTTACATGTGTGTGCTTGCGTGCGTACGTGTCTGTGTGTGCATGTGACTGTGTGTCTGTTTGTGTCCATTCATGTGTGTGTGTGCATATGTGTGTGTGTGCATGTGTTTGTGCATGTGTGCATGCGCGTGTGTTTCTATGTGTGTTTGTGTGTGCGTGTGTGTGTGCGCATGTGTGTGCGCGTGTGTCTGTATGTGTGTGTTTGGCCATCAGTGAACCCAGACTCTGTTTGAAGAGTTCAGACTCAGTTATCAGCAGAAGACAGAAGAGTTTATTCTGCAGATAAGACTGAAGTCATGAGTGAGGCTGAAGAATGTGTTGTTATTACTGCTGATAAAAATAAAGCGTTCATATGGAACACATGCTGCACATACTGTGTCTTTAAACATCTTTGATTGAAGATCTACTCTTTCAAATGAAATATGAACCCAGAAACAGTCCAGAGCAGCGGAGGTGAGCGTCAGACCTTGAGTGTTTTCTTCTGTGTGTGAAGTCACTGGAATCTGTGTTCAGAAGTGTTTTGTGTGACTGATTCATAACATTAATAATCTTAGAACACATGAACGACGCTTGGCTAGAGGCGGCCGTAACAACGTTTTATCTGCTACACGCACTAGAGTCCAGCTCAGAAACCAACCAGTGTTTCCCAGCGTCTGATGACGAGGTGTGATAGTGTGTGTGTGTGATAGTGTGTGTGTGATAGTGTGTGTGTGATAGTGTGTGTGATAGTGTGTGTGTGTGTGATAGTCTGTGTGTGTGTGAGTGATAGTGTGTGTGTGTGTGAGTGATAGTGTGTGTGATAGTGTGTGTGTGTGTGTGTGTGTGTGTGTGAGTGATAGTGTGTGTGTGTGTGTGTGTGTGATAGTGTCTTTGTGTGTGTGCTAACTATTGGAGACAGGTTACCGTCTGGCTGCAGAAATCTGCATATGTGTGTTAAACTGCTGTCATTAAGAAAGGTTTAGTGAATGTTCATGTGATTGCCTCCACACACTCCTCAGATTTACGAGTAGAAACCTTTGAACTCAATGACAAACATTCTGCCATAAGTGATGATTTGAGCGATGATACCCAGAGGAGGTGCTGTTGGTGTTGCTCAGATGTTGCTCTTCCGTCGCTCAGGAGATTTGACACTTGTGACATTTCTGGATCTTCTTCTCAGGAGAATAATTTGAGA
>CM017909.1:22553173-22558173 GCA_008369825.1 Triplophysa tibetana | reverse complement strand
GTCAGGTACTCCACCTTACTTGAGTTTACATTTGGGTGGTCTTAGTCGGATCAGACCACCAACTGACGTAGATTTGTGAGGGTGTGGTTACACCAGGTGTTTCAGGTCTGGGTGAGCATTCACTTTTACATGTAATGATGAAATTGTTCTCACACTTTCATTTCTGCAATTTATGTGTCTAATACATGCATGAGCAACTTATAAAACGGCAAACACACAGAACAACACGGATTCATGCCATATCACCCCTTTAATATGGAGGCCTGGAGAATATCAGGAAAAGCTTCAATATAACCGCTTCTAGTTTTAGTTCCAGATGATTTCATTGACAAGATGTGTGAATCAGAGCCTCTGAATGGAAAGACCTACACATGTTTTCATTTGAACTACTGAAACGATGTCATCAGAATAATGTCACAATGCAAAACCCCCTCATGGTCCTGAAAACAGACGTGTTTCCTTCATTCTCAATAAGATGTCGTGTGTTCTTGTTGGGTGAAGCTTCAGTCTTGTTTCTGTTTCCTCCTCTGGTCCGTGTGTTTGTTCCTGCAGTCCCTACTGATATGAGAGCTGACACATTTCCTGACCTCTGTGTGTTTAGATTGTCACATGTTTTGTAAACAGGACGGGTGTGGGAAGGTGTTCCACATGAGTAACAGCAGTGTGAGCGCTCAACTAGAGCTGAGATCACATCACACGCATGACACAAACACACACCATCATCTACAGCAGGGCTTTTCAGACTGGGGTCTGGGGACCCCGGGGGTTGCAAGGAGGGGTCCCCCAGAAAAATGATGAAAGTCCAAAGTGTTGATCTGCTTTTTTTCGCTATGGATAGTCTCCAGAATTGTTTACGTTTGAATCTTTCTAGTGAGTTTTCCTCACTATAGTCCTTTTTTGGGACTCAAAGTGAAATTGTTGGTGACTATTTAGGTCTAAAAACAATGGGTTTTCTTTATTTCATCCTATTTATTATTTATCTAACACATTATAAACGCTTCCTTACACAGAAAAAAATAGATTGATATATATTTTAAAGAAGGGGGTCCCTCACAAAAGGTTCATCATATTTGGGGGTCCTTGGAATCATAAAGTTTGAACACCCCTGCTCTACAGTAATGTTCAGGAGATCTCAGTATTCCTTTAGACCTGTTTTAACACAATCTAGACTCAAGAGGACTTCTCTTAAACATCTTGATCATTTCTCCTAGACATCTGTGAAGTTGAATGGAGGTTTCTGTTTATTTGACCTCTACAGTCTACATTTATTGGACAGACTCTCTACACAGAAAAAAATACTTGTAGAATTTACTTAATATAAAATTATAATAGACGTGAGATAACACACTTGATGATTAAGATCATGCCTCCCTCAGCCGAAGCACAAGCAACACTCTTCAAATATCTAAACTTAAAAATAGTACAAAAAATCTCCTACATCTGGAAGATAAATCAACACAAAACAAGAACAACTCTTTCTTTTTACTGAAAAACACTTCAATCAGTTAATCTGGAAAATGAATCTCTTAATGCAGTCAGATGCAAAGCATGATGGGAACTACAGATCAACTGCCAAGGCAGTTATATCAACAGAAAATATTTATGTAGTCTCAACACAAAATAAATAAGTCAACTTATTTTGACCGATTTTAAATGGGTTAATATAACTAAATTGAGATTTACTTTATAATTCGTTCAAATAAAATTACTCAAACAAAATAATTAAAATCTAAATAAACCAAATTAGTAGATTTTATTCCCAAGATCTTTACGTTTATTTTAACTCTTTTGTTGTTAAAAACAGGAACTTAATTATATTAAGTATATTTTTATCATGTCTTTCCATAAAATCTACTAAAGCACAAAAAAATTCAGTGTATGTGTTTCTAAAGTTATGCTTCCTTTCTATTTCTAGTTCTCACAAGCAATGTTTGGAGATTTACAGACTGAAAATACAACTAAGAACAAACTCAAAAGCTCTGAACTCCACAGATTTGAGTATTTATGTTCATGATGTCATTGGTTCTGTAAGGCGATTGATTGATTGTACAGATGAACTGCTCTTGCTTTTATATCAAAATCCTTTAAATCAAGCTGCAGTGTGGTTCCAAGTGCATGACATCAGAGGTCAAAAGATGTGTTAATGGAACATGTTTGTGGTTTTTCAGGTCTGAACGCAGAGTTACACTACGCCATTGTGTCCGGCGACCCACAGTCCCAGTTTTCCATAACGGACCTTGGCGTCCTGCAGACCAGGAAGTCTTTGGATCGAGAGACACAGTCGTTCTACAACCTGGTTATCACCGTCAATGACCTGGCTCCGCCCCCCATGACACGCTTCACCAGTACTGCTCAGGTGTCCATCATACTGCTGGACGTCAACGACTGCTCGCCCACCTTCATCTCTCAGAAGATGGCGTACGTTCAGGAGAATACTCCGGTGGACACTGTGGTGTTTAGCGCTCAGGCCACCGACGCAGACAGCGGGCCCAACAGTTATGTGGAGTATTCTCTGAAGGGCACGTTCGGACACAAGTTCAGCATGGGGAACATCAACGGGGAGGTGATGTTAGTGGGAGAACTGGACCGTGAGGAGATGTCAAACTACACACTGACACTTGTGGCCACAGATAAAGGTCAACCTCCTCTCTCCTCCAGCATGGAGGTCACAATGATCGTGCTGGACGTGAATGACAACACGCCCGGCTTCTCTCAAAACATCTACGACACGGAGATCGAGGAGAACACGCTGACCGGAACAGACGTGCTCCAGGTGTTTGCCAGCGACGCAGATGAGGGAACCAACGGCCAGATTCGCTTCTCCATCGCCGCCGGGAACGTCAACCCAGATTTTCGGATCGACTCTGTGACGGGAGTTATTTCAGTGGCCAAACCTCTGGATCGGGAGACGCGGGCGTCGTATTCTCTGGTGGTTCAGGCGTCAGACCGCGGCAGCAGTCCCCGCACAGATCGATCTACAGTCAACATTGTGCTTTTGGACGTCAACGACTGTTTGCCAACGTTTGAGCTGTCACCTTACAGCATCACTGTCCAGGAGAATTTAGGGAACCTGCCCAGAAACATCTTACAGGCAAGTGCAGGAAACACATCGAGGCCACTTTCACAGACACGCTTTAGTTTAAGTCCGTAGTTGAATTAAGATATTTAACTTGCTTTTATAAACATACGTTAGAAGAATACATCGCTGGTGTGCATCTCCAGACACGGAGATATTTGAAGATATTTCTGGATAAGTTATATTCAGTTAAGACAGGTCAAACGTTCATTTGAGTCTGGGACAAGCCTTTAGCCCTGTCTGTGAGACCGGCCCAACTGTCTTACTCTATTATTAATACTTTACACATTCATTAAATAAATTTATGACAAGACTCGTTGGAATGCTTGACTCTGATTGGCCAGTCGTGACATTTGCATGTTTGTTATTCCCAGATAACAACCGCACAAAACTAATAACACATGGTAACCTGGATGCAGCAAATCATATTGACAAATATGTTTTTCTGACAAATTAATTATATAAATATGTCTTTTAAAAACATACATGACATTATATTTACAAATGATTAAACCAATTTGTCAAATTGCCATTTGAACTTCGTTTCTTACCTTAAAACTGAAAGTAAATGGCTCTTCATTCAGTAAAGATGAGCTGATAAAATATTTCAATTTCATATTTCATCTCCAGTTTTTTTCTCATGTGTAAAGTAGGCGTGTAATAAGAGAGATAATGTACAAGCAGCCGACAGATATCGCCAAATACAGAGGATATTAACAAGAAACATCTCAAGTAAAACCATTTAAATCTAATAGAAAAATAATAATAGTGACAATAGAAAAATTGGACATGTCATTGCATTTGTCTCACTCTAGAATCACTAAATGTGTGTATTTATGAAAACCTTGATTGTCTGTGAGAAGGATCTTTTAACTCCAGTTTCAGATTTGCTCTGTTCTACATTTTGTCACTTTAGAATTATAAAGTTCCATCTGACATTTTATGTAAAATGTTACATATTTTTATAATGTGACAACTCATTTACATTATGTGTAGTTTTTTCTTGACGTTGTGTACATTTTGGGATTTTTATGGAAAACAAAAAGGTTTTATCTACAAAGTCAAATGTAATGTCAAACTTTGAAGCTCAATATCTCAGAACTGATTGGAATGCAGATAGAACTTAATTATACCAATGTTGTGATGTGGATATAAGAATATTGTGTGTTTGTGTTGTTTGTGTTGTTTGTGTTTTGAGATGTTTGTGTTGTGTGCGTTTGAGTTGTTTGTGTGTTAAAATGTTTGTGTGTTGTGTGTTTGAGTTGTTTGTGTTTTAAGATGTTTGTGTGTTTGAGTTGTTTGTGTTTTAAGGTTGAGTTGTGTGTTTGGTTGAGTTGTTTGTGTTTTAAGGTTGTGTTGTGTGTGTTTGAGTTGTTTGTGTTTTAAGATGTTTGTGTGTTGTGTGTTTGAGTTGTTTGTGTGTTAAAATGTTTGTGTGTTGTGTGTTTGTGTTTTAAGATGTTTGTGTGTTGTGTGTTTGAGTTGTTTGTGTGTTAAAATGTTTGTGTGTTGTGTGTTTGAGTTGTTTGTGTTTTAAGATGTTTGTGTGTTTGAGTTGTTTGTGTTTTAAGGTTGAGTTGTGTGTGTGGTTGAGTTGTTTGTGTTTTTAAGGTTCTGTTGTGTGTGTTTGAGTTGTTTGTGTTTTAAGATGTTTGTGTGTTTGAGTTGTTTGTGATTTAAGATGTTTGTGTGTTGTGTGTTTGAGTTGTTTGTGATTTAAGATGTTTGTGTGTTGTGTGTTTGAGTTGTTTGTGTTTTAAGATGTTTGTGTGTTGTATGTTTGAGTTGTTTGTGATTTAAGAAGTTTGTGTTGTGTGTGTTTGAGTTGTTTGTGTTTTAAGATGTTTGTGTGTTTGAGTTGTTTGTGATTTAAGATGTTTGTGTGTTGTGTGTTTGAGTTGTTTGTGATATAAGATGTTTGTGT
>CM017909.1:22521656-22548073 GCA_008369825.1 Triplophysa tibetana | reverse complement strand
GAGAGAGAGAGAGAGAGAGAGAGAGAGGGAGAGGATTGTATGTGAATGCCAGCAGTTTTAAATGGATGAAGTGAATCAGGTGTCAGTTTGATTGATGACATGTACACACGTGTGAATCTGCTCATGTGTGCTGACGCAGCAGACCTGATCTCAGAACACTTTCCAGTTGCTAACGTGACGCTAGCAACACCAAGGTCATGGGTTTGATCCCAGTGATTGCACATACTCAGCAAATGGATAGTGTCATGTATGTAATATATGTCACTTTGAATAAAACATCTGCCAAACACACAGAGATTTTATGTGAACTTGTATGTTGTGTGTGCACACGCGATCGCTTAAACAGCGGAAACATATAAAACTCTCATCATCTGGTCATCAATCAAACACGTATGATATCGTTGGAGAAGTGTTTACAATTTTTTGGCGTAGATCCACGATAACCACAAAACATTGTGCTCTTGTGAAATAAAGAAGCCAAAAGGACGTGTTCACTGCTGTTTCTCTCTGTTGTCAGAAGCGCTTCAGGTGTGCGTGTGATGTGCTGTCTGTGGTGACACTGAGGATATTATTAATGCACCAGACACTATAATCCCTGAACCTCCTCAAGAGAAACACTCTACGCTGCTTTTCAGTGCTCAGAACGGACTTACAAAACATGTTCTGGGCTGATCACCTGTTATAAACTCTGAGATGACCATTCAGGCGGAAATGACCACACAACCTTGGTGATTGTCAAAAAACAATTGGGACGGGGAACTTTCCGCGGGTGGTGGAAGAAAAATGCAGAAATTCTGCATTCAGACAGCAATAAAATCAATGTACCCTGTAAATGGTGAAAATAACTTGCGTCCCTACGAGAAACTATTACTGTCTGAATAGGGCTATATAGTTTGATCTCTGAATATGAATAATCATTTTTTTTTCTGTTATTCTCTGTGTTACATAGGGATGTTCATCTCGCTTAATTTCCCTAACACTTGTTATCCGAACATTAACCAGAAACTGATACAATTTTAATATTAATTGAACACACACACAGCGTGGTTATCACAGAGAAGCACACATTTAAGATAAAAGAGAGAAACGCAGGTCAAATATTATACGCACTATAAATTCCTTCATGTTATATAAAATAAATTCAGGAGAATGTTACATTTAAAAGTGATATTAATAAATTAACTTTAAATTCTAAAGCTGATGTTTAATATTATCATTAATAATCTAATAGCAGTTGAAATGTTGTAGAGGACTTGTCAGGTCGCCGCTTCCCTCTCAGCTCTACCATCAAGGATGTTATACTGCTGGCTGCGGTAACCTCTGGACATTGAGACAAGACAGCCAAGAGAAGAGTACTGTTCTGTTGTTGGAGGTGTACCTGGTTCTGGTTGATCTAACTAATGCAGTCTAAACCCTCAAGAGGATTTATATTATGGAGGTGTAGGTTATGCAAAGGTGAAAAGATGCATCTTTAGTCTAGATTTAAACAGAGTGTGTCTGCCTCCCGGACAGTACAGACAACACTATTACAAGGTTTAGGCACCAGATAGAAAAAGGATCTACCACCTGCACTGGATTTTGAAATTCAAGGTATTACCAACTGACAGGATGCCTGAGAGCGTAATGCAGGTGGAGGACTGTAATACAAGAGAAGTTCGCTCAGGTACTGAGGAGCTAAACCATGTAGGGCTTTATAGGTCATCAGTACGATTTTAAAGTTAATGCAGTGTGTAGTAGAGTAGGCGGGGCGAGACCGTGGTTCGAGGCCGGTAAGTAATTGTTAATTAGCGCCAGTGGTGCGCGCACCGGCCTCGCATCACGTAGGAGATTGGGAGCATATAAATAAACAATGGCGACCGGACCGTGGAGAGAGAGGACCGGGCCCGAACTTGTGTAACGTTCGTTTGTATTTGTAGTTATGTTTATGATATTTCGCCGGCGGTCGTCCGTGAGGGGCCGCCGGCCGTTATTACTTCCGTGTTTCTGTTTTGTGGTTTGTTTTGTTCGCCGGCAGTCGGCCGTGAGGGGCCGCCGGCTGTTATTATTTGATTAAATGTTTTAAATGTTTGCCGGTTCCCGCCTCCTTTCTTCCTTATACTACGAACCTCGTTACACAGTGCTTGATAGGTAACAAGTGCAATGTTGATAGAACCGGGCTAAAATTAGTTTTTGTGTAAGAACTCTACCTGCTGCGTTTTGAACTAGCTGGAGTTTTTATAACAGGCCCATAGGACAGCCACGTAATAATGCGTTACAGTAATCCAGTCTTTACAGCATGAATGCATGAATTAGCTTCTCTTCATCTGATAGTGACAGCTTATTAGATATATGCTCAAGAAAGAAAAACAGGATTTTACAGGTGTTGGCAACATGAGTCTCAAATTGCAGATTACTTTCTAATAAAATGCCAAGATTCTTTCCTGATGATGAGGGTTTTATGGAACATCTGTCAATAGTTAAGCAGTATTCTTGGTTGTTACGTATGGCGGTTTTTGGTCCAATGAGTAACACTTCTGTTTTGTCCGAATTCAGTAATAAAAAGTTACACATCCAGTTTTTTATATCGACTATGCATTCCATTATTCTGTTAAACTGCTGTCCTTCGTGAGGCTACGAGGAAATATAACCTTGAGTATCGTCAGCAAAGTAGTGAAAGCTAACCCCATGTTGCTTTATTATACCTCCTAGAGGAAGCATGTATAGTGTGAAGAGCAGAGGCCCTAAGACTGAGCCCTGTGGTACACCGTACAGGATTTGTGATTAGCATGACACCTCGTTGTTTATTGCTACAAATTAAAAAACGGTCTGATAATTACGATTTAAACCATTTTAAAACTATTCCATTAATGCAGACGTCATTTTCAAGTCTATGTAAGAGTGTGCTGTGGTCAATGGTGTAGCACTAAGGTCTGAAAGCACCAATAACGAGATACAACCTCGGTCAGATGCCAATAGCAGATCATTATTAACTCTGATCAAAGCGGCCTCTGTATTGTGATGTGCTCTAAATCCAGACTGGAATTCTTCATTGATGTCATTCCTTTGGAGGAAGGAGCATAATTGAGTTGAACAGCTTTGTCAAGTACTTTAGAAATGAAAGGTAGAATGGGTATATATAGTACATTAGGTCTGTAGTTAACTAGTTCTCTAGGATCTTTTGACAGGGGGCCTTATAACAGCCACCTAATATGCTTAAGAGACATGTGATAAGATGCGTAAATAATGCTAAGAAGAGGATCTATCATTTCTGGGAGCATTTCTTTCAGTAGATGTGTAGGTATAGGGTCTAGCATGCATGTTGTTGATTTAGATGATCTAATGATTTTAGACAGTTTAGTAATATAAATAAGAAGCATAAAAACACAAGCAAAGATTTTTTCCGTCAGAAGGTTTTTCCGTCAAATAAAAATCGTGGTTCTACTAGCTTGGCTAGTTTTGATTGAATAAAGTAACATGTTTACATGTTGTGGGGACTGTCTGGAGCCTGTTGACAGTTAGACCCGCCGACATGTGGAACCCGACAGTTAACACCTGGTCACACATGTCAGCATGCTCTGTGAGTTAACACATGTATCGCAGATTTTTTTCACCATACAGCAAAACAAAAAATCATGTATGATTATTTAAGAATGTATTATTAACTTATTATAATTATTAATTAATAAACATACCTTTTAAATCGTTTGTTTCATCAAAATGTTTACTTCCGGTTAACAAAATAAACACAACAGTGTTTAACAAAAAAATGTTGAAGCTCCAGAAAGCTTCCATCGTTAAAGTCTTCTAAATGACTCATTCCAGTGGGTTAAGAAATGTCTTCTGAACTGTATTGTTTCAATACTTCTGTGAGAGAAAACCAGTTTTATTTTGAGCTTTTAACATAACACCAGAGAACCAGTGACATGTACTACATCAGCTCAAAATATGAAACGCCTGAATGTGTCATTAGAAGAGTTATTCACTTAAACTGAAGACAGTTATTGAAATGATCTGAGAAACAGTACAGTACACGTCTCTCTCTCTCTCTCTCTCTCTCTCTTTCTCTTTCTCTCTTTCTCTTTCTCTCTCTTTTTCTCCACTGCTCATCTCAGAAACTAGTTAACTTATAGTCCTATTAGTGAATGTAAGCCTGTAATGAACAGAAGTTTCCTGGTGTTAATCTCTTTGTCTTTACAGTGAGGATGAGACGATTTAAAACAAAGTGAGCGTGTGTGCTAACGCCTTATAAAACATGTGTTATTAATCACACTAATCTACAGCAGACACACACACACACACACACACAGAAACTGTACTGCTGGATTCTGCTGATGTGTCTTTTCTCTTCTCTTTGTTTTTCTGAGCACTATTTTCCCCATGATGTTTCTGTACTGTACCGCAAATTAATTTGAATCACACTCATTGACAGAGAGAGACAGAGATAAGAGAGAGAGAGAGACAGAGAGAGACAGACAGAGAGACAGAGAGACAGACAGACAGACAGAGAGAGACACACCAGGAAACTTCTGTACTGTACCGCAAATTAATTTGAATCACACTTGATTGTGTGTGCAGTGTGGACACAGTCGCTCTTCTCTCGGTGTCCATGTTTGTCTGTGTCTGCCCGTCTCTACAGTGAGCTGCTGATCACTGAGTCTGTACATGCTCAACACTTTTCTTAGTTTAGGATCTGAAAGGCTTGTGAGGTATTCTGACACTTTATATTCTCTCTTTAGTGACACATAGCATTCCAGTTTACTTTGCTGAGCTGTTGCTTCTGTCCAGTGTTTGAGATATTTCTCTTTTTGTCTTTTGATCATTTGGTTCTCTCTCTCTCTCTCTCTCTCTCTCAAGATTCAAGATTCAAAGGAGCTTTATTGGCATGATAAAAGAAAATTTACATTGCCAAAGCACAAGATTAAATATACACATGCACCAATACAGATTAAGATAAAAAATAAGATGGAATAAAATTAAAAGTCTATAAGTAAAAATATATATATAAACATCTCAATATAAACAGAAAAAGAGTTTTAATTAAAGTTCTCAATGAGGGTGATAGTGTCAGTTTGTGTGTGTTGTTCTGTCAGTGTTGTTTTGTGTTGTGCTGCTTGTTCTTTGCTCGTGGCAGGACTTGACATATCTTGAGCAGGTTTGAGCTTCTTGAGCTTGAGCTTCTTGAGCGTCTCTCTCTCTTTCTCTCTCTCTCTCTCTCTATCTCTCTCACTCTCTCTCTCTCTCTCTCTCTCTCCCTCTTTCTCTCTCTCTCTCTCTCTCTCTCTCTCTGTCTCTCTCTCTCTCTCTCTCTCTCTCTCTCTCTCTCTCTCTCTCTCTCTCTCTCTCTCTCTGTCTGCCAAATGTTTGCTGTGTGTCTCACTGTTTTAAAAAGCAAGATTACATCTATAAAGTCGTGTCCCCCTCACAGCGTCACAGATATATATTGACACATTCCAGAGCGTTGTGAAGCGGCGGCTGAAGGGACACGACACACCTCTGAGATCTGTTAATCTGCTAACATCTCAAAGCATCTGTGGTCAATGATTGAACTGGTGACAATCTGTCTGGGTGAATCTCAGGAATCGTATTACACATAAAACTTTGTTGTCTGTTTCAAAACTTGGATTTTATCACTGTAAGCTCATCCCACGAACACATCTAGATATCTCATCCAATCCTTTGTTTCACATATCAGCGCATGGTCGTGACTTCACAAATTCATTGCACAAATGATTGGAGGACAGTGTATCTTCATGTCCTTGATTTAATTTGGTGAATTGTGATTCTGATATTTGTATTTCCCCTCATTCATTATTTCCTCAACTTTTCCATTACAGCAATGCAAAATATATCCATATAAACATGACTTGACTCGTGTGTGTGTGTGTGTGTGTGTGTGTGTGTGTGTGCAGGCTCTCCGTCTCTAAGCAGTTCTGGGACAGTAATAGTTCTGGTCGGTGATGTCAATGATAATATTCCAACATTCAGCTCCATGTCTTTCCATACGAGCATTCCTGAAGACGCTCCCACCGGCACAGACGTCCTGCTGCTCAACACCTCAGACGCTGATGAAGGACTCAACGGAGTCATCAGGTAACACACACACGTTTCACAAACAATTTATACAAGATTTTATATAAGATGAAGAGAAGCAAAAGATTTCATTGTGAAAGCAGACGTATGTGTGATTGTAGTGTGTGTGTCTGCATCACAGTGACAGCAGAAGATTGTCTAACACACAATGTTTCCTGTCAGTCATGTGTGACCTCCTCCTGTGAGCTCATGAAGCGGGTGGGCAACATGTTCCTCTCTTCTAAACTCATGCTAATGAAGATGAGAATGAGCAGTGACAGACAGATCAGAGGCCGTCGGTCAGCGAGGGTCTTCACAGTAACAGCACAGTTCTCACAGATCATGTTCCGCATCTGAACGGACGTTGCGTGCCGGGATGTTATCGTTTCAGGCTTGTTTTTCGCACGTAGTTCTGTCATTTGTGGAACTCTCGTCTGGGAGACGCGGTGAAGTTGCCGTGTGTTCATGTTGCTGTCAGAATGAGTTTATGTCTGAAATGAAACGCTCACCATTGATGTTTTTCATCAAGACGCTTCTGCTGAGCTCCTATAATCCGTCTTTAGACAGCGTTTGACTGATATTTGAATGTCGTTGCTATCACATGTGTTCTAGTTCACGGTAAACTGGAATCATTGGGACTATAAGATAAAAGTGTGTCTTCTGTAACATCAGCTCTTTTGTTTTGTTTTGTGTTTGATTGACAGTTACAGTCTCAGCGGTGGGGACGGTCAGTTCTCTATAAACCCGTCTACAGGTCTGATCATCACCAGTTCTCGGCTGGATCGAGAGACACGAGCGAGTTATGTGCTGTTGGTGGTGGCGGTGGACGGCGGACAGCCCACTCCTCTGTCCAGTTCTGCCAGCGTGTCTGTGGTGGTCTCTGACGTGAATGACAACCCTCCACGCTTTCATCATCATCCATACGTCACACACATCCCTGCCTCCACCTCTACAGGTGTGTTTTATCCTTCTGTGTGCTGGTGGTTAACGGGTGGGTTGATTTGTATCTTACCGTGTTCTTGTTGTGTCGTTCTCAGGTTCGCTGGTGTTTGCCGTCACAGTTACAGATGAAGATTCAGGCTCCAACGCTCAGCTGCACTATTCACTCACAGGCAGAAATTCTGAAAAGTTCAAGATAGACCCGATCAGAGGTGCGATCATCGCCAGTGAAAAGCTGTCTGGGAGTTCAGAGGTCACCTTCACCGTCCACGTGAGAGATGGAGGCGTCAACCCTAAAACAGACAGCACCACCGTCACCGTTCGCTTCGTCACCGGAGGAAACTTCCCTCTAATTAGACTCAAAGAGAAAATCTTCACTTTCCCAGAAAACCAGCCCATAAACACTGTTGTTACCACGGTGACCGGAACATCAGCCAGGGCGGGTACTTTGTCATTCTTTATCGCGAGCGGAAACCTGGATCAGGCGTTTCATGTCGATCAGCTCTCAGGAGAGTTGTCTATAAAAACTCCTCTGGACTACGAGAAGATTCAGAAGTATGTTTTATGGATCGAGGCACGAGATCAAGGTTTCCCTCCTTATTCAGCCTACGAGAAAATGGAGATCACAGTGCTGGACGTTAATGACAACCCTCCTGATTTTGACCGAGAGCCGTTTCACGCCGAGATTCTGGAAAACCTCTCAGCTCAGCGTGTGCTGATCGTTTCCGCGGTTGATGGAGACGACGGACCAAGCGGACAGCTGGAATATGCCATCATCGATGGAAACAAAGAAAACAGCTTCAGCATCAGCAGGGGAACAGGTGAGATCCGCAGCACGCGTCCTCTGGATCGAGAGAAGGTGGCTCAGTATGCCTTGAGAGTGAAGGCGACTGATCGAGGCAATCCTCCTAAAAGCACCGCCGTCAGAGTCTTGATTGATGTGCTGGATGTTAATGACAACGCTCCCAGATTCTCCAAAATCTTCAGCGCTACTGTTCCCGAGAACGCACCGGTGGGCTTCACCGTTACCAGGGTAACCACCACAGATGAAGATGCAGGTGCTAATGCAATAAGCCGATACTCCATCGGTGACACCAGCCTTCCGTTCATCATTCACCCCAGCACCGGTGACATCACCATCAGCAGACCTCTGAACCGAGAGGACACCGCACTATACATCGCTAAAGTCACGGCGCACGATTCAGGGTGGACGGTCAGCACTGATGTCACCATCTTCGTGACTGATTTGAATGATAACGCTCCTAGATTCAGCAAGCCCTCATATTACCTGGACTATCCCGAGCTGATGGAAGTGGGATCCATCGTGACCCGAGTGTTCGCCGCAGATCCAGATGAGGGATTCAATGGGAAAATATTCTACTTCATCAGATCCCAAACCGAGTATTTCAGAATCAACTCCACGTCTGGTGAGATCTTCATTAAACAGCCGCTCATATATCAGAACTCAAGCGCTCACAGTAATGTCAATGTGAACCGTCACAGTTTCATTGTCACGGCTTCGGATCGCGGTGTCAAGCCGCTCATAAGTGAAACTACAGTTATTGTGAATATAGTTGATAGTAACGATAACCCACCCACGTTTGAATCCGCCTTTTACTTCACTCCCGTCACTAAAAGTGTAAAGGTCGGCACCAGACTTCTGAAAGTCACAGCACGTGATGAGAAAGACTTTGGACTAAACTCTGAAATCCACTACGTGGTGTCTGGAGGGAACAGCTCCAGTAAGTTCCGCTTGGATAAACAAGACGGATCTGTTTCAGTAGCATCCTCGCTCACGGCGGACACAAATAAAGTTTACTTGCTCCAGATCACAGCGAGTGACAGAGGAAACCCTCCTCTCTCGGCAAAGACCATGGTCAGGATCATTGTGACAGAAGAGAACCATCACACTCCAGAATTCTCTCAGAATCAAGTGACGGTCACCGTGTCTGAAAGTCTGAGTGTGGGCACAGCCATCCGCACGCTCTCAGCCAGAGATAAAGACAAAGACAAGCAGATGAATGGTCTGATCTCGTACAACATCTCCTCAGGGAATGATGACGGCTTGTTTTCTATCCAAACGCAGACGGGGGTTTTATCTCTAGCCAAACCTCTGGATTATGAGAGGAAACAGAAACACGAGCTGAGCGTTTCGGCAACAGATGGAGGATGGATCTCAAAGAGCAGTTATGTTACAGTTTACATTCAGGTGACTGATGTCAATGATAACTCTCCTGTGTTTCACCCTGTTGAGTATTTCCCGGTCGTACAGGAAAACGTTCCCAGCGGCACCACTGTGGTGAAAATGAACGCCACAGATGAAGACTCTGGAGCCAATGCTCTGATGGTGTATGTCATCCAGTCCTCAGACAGTGATCTGTTCATCCTCGATCCAAACACAGGGATCATCAGCACACAAGGATTTCTGGACTATGAAGCCAAACAGGTTTATCACTTGACAGTCAAAGCCTTCAATGTTCCAGATGAGGAGCGATGCAGCTTCGCTTATGTCAACATTCAGCTAAAAGGAGCCAATGAGTACGTCCCTCGCTTCGTGTCCAAACAGTATTACTTTGAGGTCTCGGAGGCGGCGGCTAAAGGCACGGTGGTCGGTGAAGTGTTTGCTAGCGACAGAGATTTAGGAGAAGATGGCGTGGTGTATTATCTGATCTTCGGCAGAAGCAGAAGGAAGGGCTTCAGCATTAATAAAAGCACAGGTCAGATCTACGTCTCTGAAGCTCTGGATCGGGAAAAAGAAGAAAAGATTTCTCTGCGAGTCCTGGCGAAGAATGCGGGCAGCATAAGAGGAGCAGATATTGATGAAGTGTTGGTTAACATCACAGTTCTGGATGCCAATGATCCTCCTGTATTCACTCAAGAGCTTTATGATGTTCAGGTGAATGAAGGACTGGCTCCTGGAGGTCTGGTGACGTTTGTCAGTGCCGAGGATTCAGATTCGGTCCCCAGCTGGAGTAGATTCACTTACGCTATCGCTTCTAACAGCGACAGAAACACTTTCAGTATAAACCCTCAGACGGGACAGGTGTCTGTGGCCGCAGAACTGGACAGAGAGAGCGTTCCCGTGTACAATCTCACTCTTCTGGCCGTGGACTCAGGTTCACCGGCTGCCACTGGGACCGCCACTTTAATTGTGACTCTGGAGGACATTAATGATAATGGACCCACGTTACTGAGCACAACTGGAGAGGTGATGGAGAACCAGAGAGCGGGAACACCCGTCATGACTCTCAGCTCATCTGATCCCGACCTCGCACCAAATCAAGGCCCATTCTCCTACAGTCTCATCAGCACCACCTCCTCTTACTTCAGTCTGAGCACGTCAGGAGAGCTGAGCACCAGCCGAGAGATCGACCGCGAGCACATCAGTGATTTCTATCTGTCTGTTGTGATTAAAGACTCGGGTGTTCCTCAGATGTCCTCCACAGGAACTGTTCACGTGAAAGTCAACGATCAGAATGATAATCCCTCCGAGTCTCGCTCTGTTGAAATCTACGTCCATTACTTTGAAAATCTGTTCCCTGGAGGATTTCTGGGGGTGGTGAAGCCGCAGGATCCAGACGCACAGGACAGGTTTCACTGTTCTCTGACTGCATCGGCACCTTCTGTTTTCAACATTCCAGCAGGAACCTGTGACCTCAAATCAGTGGCTCGCTCCATGGACGGCACCTTTGATTTAACGGTGCGCAGCAGCGACGGTGTTCATGAGGCTGTTAACAGTAATGTGCGTGTTTTCTTTATCGCCTTTAACAATGCCACGGTGGACAACAGCATTCTCATCCGACTGGCCTCTCAAAGTGCCGCTGACTTTCTGACCAATCACTACCTCAGCTTCTCACGCATCGCCAACTCTCAGCTGGCCGGTCTGGGCACTGGAGTTCACATCTACGGTCTGTTTGAACTCAACAACAGCACTTTCCTCATGACGGCGGTCAAAAGAAGTCACGGACAGTACGTCAATCCCAGCGGAGTGGCCACCTTCTTCCAGAGCATCAGAGACATTCTCCACAGACAAACTGGAGTTCTGATTGATTCGGTGGATTATGATCCATGCACGCGCAATCCGTGTCAGAACGGAGGCCGCTGTAAACGACGTCTGGCCGTGGAGCCGGTCATGAAGACGGAGGAAAGCGTCCCGGTCATTCTCGTGTCAAATGGTCCTCTGAAGCCGTACGCCTGCGACTGCAGACCCGGATACGCCGGAGCTCTCTGTGAGATGGACATCGATGAGTGTCAGCCCACACCGTGCCACAACGGAGGAACGTGTCATAACCTGGTGGGTGGATTCTCCTGCTCCTGTCCCGAGGGGTTCACTGGGATGGCGTGTGAGAGGGACGTCAACGAGTGCCTTTCCAACCCCTGCAAGAATGGAGCGATGTGCCAGAATTTCCCCGGAGGATTTAACTGCCTGTGCAAATCAGGATTTTCAGGTAAAGTCTGTCATCACTTTTATATTTGACTGGAGCACACGTGTGAGGCAGAGGTCACGTGCTCTGAGAGAGTTTAAGGCCAAGACAAATATTAGCATGTGTGTGTGAGTAAGAGGTGTGAGTTGACTCAAACACACAGCGCAGAAGAGATGAACATCAGTTTACTGTAATGAAGAGTGATGATCAATCTCAGAAACCACTCGCAGTTCACTGCTTGCGTTGTGTTGTTTGTACTTAAAATAACTCAAAGTCCTCTCCATCACAGTTGTTTACAAAAAGTGTATTTCAGCATCCTGTGTGTGCGTGTGTGAGATGTCTGTGTGTGTGTGTGTGTGTGCGTGTGTGTGTGTGTGTGCGTGTGTGAGGTGTGTGTGAAGTGTGTGCGCGTGTTTGATGTGTGTGTGTGTGCGTGTGTGTGTGTGTGTGCGTGCGTGTGTGTGTGTCTGTGTGTGTGTGTGAGATGTCTGTGTGTGTGTGTGTGTGTGTGTGTGTGTGTGCGCGTGTGTGAGATGTCTCTGTGTGTGTGATTGTGCGTGCGTGTGTGTGTGTGTGTGCGTGTGTGTGTGTGTGTGTGTGATGTGTGTGTGTGTGTGTGTGTGTGTGAGATGTCTGTGTGTGTGAGATGTCTGTGTGTGTGTGTGTGTGTGTGCGTGTGTGAGATGTCTGTGTGTGTGATGTGTGTGCGCGTGTGTGATGTGGGTGTGAGATGCACGTGTGTGCAAGCTTGTGTGTGTGTTATTGTGTGCAGTGAGATGTATGCATGTGTATGTGTGGTTGTGAGTGCATGTGTGTGTCTAATGTATGTGCGTGTGAGATGGATGCGTGTGATGTGTGTGTGTGTGTAAGATGTGTGTGAGATGCGTGTGTGTTTGTCCAGGTGCAGTTTTCACTGTGTTTTGTAAATGGAGTGATAACAGACGTTTGGTTTCAAGAGTCATTAAGATTGTGATCAGAATAAATGAGTGCAGTGTGTGTTCACATCAGAGACCTCAGATAAATGAAATACACCTCTTGACTTTTTGTGTGTGTGTGTGTGTGTGTGCACTTCATATGAACTCAAAACCATTGTACATCACACACACACACACACACACACACACACACACAGAGCACAAGAGGAATGAATTGACGGATCTGTAATGTGTGTTGATCATTTGTACTGTATGTTGGGTCATTGTGTTTTCCTCATGACTCTCACAGAACCTGTGCCGCTGATATATGTGTGAAGTTAATCGTGACAGATTTTCTCTTTCTCAGAAACTTTGTCCAGTTTACAGTGTGTAAGACGTCATGTAGTTTATATGAGAAAGATGAAGTGTGTTAGAAGTGAGGGCAGGGGGTTTTGGGAGTCGTGTGTGATGTCATTCACCTCATTGTTTGTCATTGATATCGTTTCATGAATTCAGGGAAAACCTGTGAGTCCATCATCAATTACTGTGAGTGTAACCCGTGTTTTAATGGCGGTTCCTGTCAGAATCGAGTGGATGGATATTACTGTCATTGTTCTTTTGGTAAGTTATCATTCCAGCCGCTCATCTGCTGCTCTGTCATGACAATCTAGAACACAAACATGTGTGTTTCACGTGAAGTTTCTTCTTCATTCTTCTGTTGTTTTGTGTTTTGTGTGTTTTTGTCATGTGGATGAGCACACAGACGGTCAGTGAATGATTTTCTCTCCTCAGGTGTTTTCGGGAAGCACTGTGAACTGAACAGTTATGGATTTGAAGAGCTGTCATACATGGAGTTTCCCAGTCTGGACCCCAACAACAACTACATCTACATCAAGTTTGCCACGCTGAAGGAGAACGCTCTGCTCATGTACAATCATGACAATCAGACTGGAGATAAAGCCGAGTTTCTGGCGCTGGAGATCTTAGAAGGTCGAGTGAGATTCTCCTTTAATCTGGGAAGCGGCTCATATAAGCTCATGACGGGCGTCAGGGTTTCAGACGGACGCTTTCACACCGTCATCGCCAGACGTGCAGGGATGGTGAGTTCACTTCACTCAGAAAACACTATAGCAGCGTTTGTCAAGTCTGCAGGACTGAGAGCAGAGTCTGTGTGTGTGCGTCTGTGTGTGTGTGTGTGTGTGTGTGTGTGTGTGTGTGTGTGCGTCTGTGTGTGTGTGCGTCTGTGTGTGTGTGTGTGTGTGTGCGTCTGTGTGTGTGCGTCTGTGTGTGTGTGTGTGTGTGCGTCTGTGTGTGTGTGCGTCTGTGTGTGTGTGTGTGTGTGTGTGTGTGCGTCTGTGTGTGTGCGTCTGTGTGTGTGTGTGTGTGTGTGTGTGTGTGTGTGTGTGCGTCTGTGTGTGTGTGTGTGTGTGTGTTGTGTGTGCGTCTGTGTGTGTGCGTTGTGTGTGTGTGTGTGGTGTGTGTGTGTGTGTGTGTGCGTCTGTGTGTGTGTGTGTGTGTGTGTGTGTGTGTGTGTGCGTCTGTGTGTTGTGTGTGTGTGTGTGTGTGTGTGCGTCTGTGTGTGTGCGTCTGTGTGTGTGCGTCTGTGTGTGTGTGTGTGTGTGTGCGTCTGTGTGTGTGCGTCTGTGTGTGTGCGTCTGTGTGTGCGTCTGTGTGTGTGCGTCTGTGTGTGTGTGTGTGTGTGTGTGTGCGTCTGTGTGTGTGCGTCTGTGTGTGTGTGTGTGTTGTGTGTGCGTCTGTGTGTGTGTGTGTGTGTGTGTGCGTCTGTGTGTGTGCGTCTGTGTGTGTGCGTCTGTGTGTGTGCGTCTGTGTGTGTGTGTGTGTGTGTGTGTGTGTGTGTGTGTGTGTGTGTGTGTGTGTGTGTGCGTCTGTGTGTGTGTGCGTCTGTGTGTGTGTGCGTCTGTGTGTGTGTGTTTGGTCTGTGTGTGTGTGTTTGGTCTGTGTGTGTGTTTGGTCTGTGTGTGCATCTGTGTGTGTGTGTTTCGTCTGTGTGTGTGTTTCGTCTGTGTGTGTGTGTTTCGTCTGTGTGTGTGTGTTTCGTCTGTGTTTGTGTTTGGTCTGTGTGTGTGTTTTGTCTGTGTGTGTGTTTGGTCTGTGTGTGTGTTTGGTCTGTGTGTGTGTTTGGTCTGTGTGTGTGTTTGGTCTGTGTGTGTGTATGTGTGTGTGTGTGTTTGGTCTGTGTGTGTGTTTTGTCTGTGTGTGTGTTTGGTCTGTGTGTGTGTTTGGTCTGTGTGTGTGTTTTGTCTGTGTATGTGTTTGGTCTGTGTGTGTGTTTGGTCTGTGTGTGTGTTTGGTCTGTGTGTGTGTTTGGTCTGTGTGTGTGTGTGTTTGGTCTGTGTGTGTGTTTTGTCTGTGTGTGTGTTTGGTCTGTGTGTGTGTTTGGTCTGTGTGTGTGTTTTGTCTGTGTGTGTGTTTGGTCTGTGTGTGTGTTTGGTCTGTGTGTGTGTTTGGTCTGTGTGTGTGTTTGGTCTGTGTGTGTGTTTGGTCTGTGTGTGTGTTTGGTCTGTGTGTGTGTTTGGTCTGTGTGTGTGTTTGGTCTGTGTGTGTGTTTGGTCTGTGTGTGTGTTTGGTCTGTGTGTGTGTTTCGTCTGTGTGTGTGTTTCGTCTGTGTGTGTTATGTATGTGCGTGTGTTTGGTCTGTGTGTGTGTGTGCGTGTGTTTGGTCTGTGTGTGTGTGTGTGTGTGTTATGTCTGTGCATGTGTTTGGTCTGTTTATGTGTGTGTGTCTGTGTGTGTGTGTGTGGATGTGGGTCACTTCAGCGCTTCTGTCAGGTTGTTTTTTTCTCATTCAGACGTGAGCTTGAGCAGATGTTAAAGTCATACGTGTTTTCCCCTGTGTAGAGAGCTGAAGTCAAGGGCTCTTTTGTTTAGTGAAGATGTCCTAGTTTAGCTCACAGCGGTCAGATGTGTCTGGAGTCTGAAGCTCTTGTGTTATCTGCAGTGGACCCATGACGTGGTTTTGCTCTTCAGTTGTTTTCTTCTGGTATGTTGAAACAAACACGCTTGATGAATCAAGAAGAAAAGTGCTTGCCTGTGTATGTAAGCGTGTGTTTTCACAGAATGACCTTTGACCCTGACCGGGTCCCGTCTCAGATTGTCTGACTACTGTAGTCTCGTAGAGTTCAGGATGAAACGACGACGCAAACCCACAGCGTTTAGTCACATGATACTGCTTCTGTTCATCTAATGTTCATTTTCAGAAGCAGCTCGGTGTGTGTGTGTGTGAGTGTTTGTGTGTGAGTCTGTGTGTGTGTGTGTGTGTGAGAGTGAGTGTGAGTGTGTGTGTGTGTGAGTGTGAGTGTGAGTGTGAGTGTGAGTGTGAGTGTGAGTGTGAGTGTGAGTGTGTGTGTGTGTGTGTGAGTGTGTGTGTGCGTGTGTGTTCTGTGTGTGTATGTGTGAGTGTGTGAGTGTTTGTGTCTGTGTCTGTGTCTGTGTGTTTGTAAGTATGAGTGTGTGAGTGTTTGTGTGTGTGTGTGTGTGTGTCTGTGTGTGTTTGTATGTGTGAGTGTGTGAGTGTTTGTGTGTGTGTGTGTCTGTGTGAGAGATAATTAAAAAGAAAAACTTATTACAATCATTCAAACATTATCCAATATATTAATACATTAAAATGTTCATCAACAACTTCACACAAAACTTCTTTCACACACCAAATCATTTCAAAGGATGTCAAATGATGAATTTCTTTGTAACACTGAAAATCAATAACAATTCTAGATTTGACCATATTGAATAAGACTTTTTGCTTGGCCCAACACAGTATTCAAAAGTTGTTTTTGAGTAAATTTAAAACCACAAATACAAACCTTGTTTCACCTAAACATAGAAATAAGTTTAGTGAAGCAGTAAATAAAAACTGTAACCTAAAACAATCCATAAAAGCATGAAGCAGAACTGTGAGGTGATTTCATCTTGCTGAAGTTGACAGAAGCATCGAGGTGACGGTCAGACGCTGGATCTGAACCTCTGAGTGTTTTATTGTTTCTCTCTGACTGAAGTCAAGTGTGTTGAGGTTCTGTGGACATCTGCTCGGTTTGCGATGATGTCACGTGATGTTTGTGTGGAGCTGCTGTTGGTCCTCTGAGATGTTTCTTCTTCACAGAGAATCTGTATGTGTGAGCTCAGGAGGATTGAACAGATCCTGTGTGGCGTGTCTATAAACTTCTGGAAACATTATATCATTATGTTGTGTTGTGTTGTGTTGTGTTGTGATGCAGGCGGCGTCTCTCACCGTTGATCTGTGTGGAGAGGAACAGGAAGCAGGATTCTGTGCCGTCAGTAATGTGGCCGTTCACACAGACTGGTGAGAACCACAAAAGATCATCAGCGTGTGGTCCTCTCATGAAGACGTCACTTCTCACCATCAACCTTCATTCTGTGTGTTTGTGTTCATCAGGATTCTGGATGTTCAGCCCAACCGTGTGTCTGTGGGAGGCGTTCGGTCCATTGAGGCTCTTCTGCATCGTAAAGGTCAGGTGGCCACGCATGACTTTGTGGGGTGCATCATGGAGTTTGCAGTAAACGGGCGACCTCTGGAGCCGTCTCAAGCTCTGTCTTCACACGGCGTCCTCGACAGGTCTGTCAACAAAAGACATCTCACGCCATCATTGCCGTCAGCTGACCGAGGTCATGTTGAGGGTCTGAAGCTGTGTTTAATTGTGTGTTTGCTCTTCACAGATGTCCCAGGTTAGAGGGTGCGTGTGTCTCTGAGCCCTGTCGACACGGCGCTACATGTGTGGACATGTGGTCATGGAGAAAGTGTCAGTGCGCTGAAGGGTTCACCGGAGTCTCCTGTGAGAAATGTGAGGGTTCACCAGCACTACCTGTTTACAACTCAATGATTCACATTCAGAATAATGATCAAACACTTCAGCACAACACAAATCCTTTCGTTTATAAAATGTTGATGTCACAACCATATAATCTCTCTCTTCTGTCACGTTTGTTTAACCCATTACAGTGAGTCACGTAGCTCCGCCCACTGTCAATCCCACAGTGGTGATGTCTATGTGGTACATTTCCAAAATGTATCTGTCACAAAAGCAAATACTGTGCAAAGCGACACAATGACAGCCAATCAGAAGACACGTGATGTTTAGGGATTTTGAAACTGTTGATTGTGATGCCACGAAGGTCATGTGACTCATCTACAGTCCTTCTCTGTGTGTCAGACATCACAGCAGATACGGCTCTCTCTCTGGACGGTTCTGGACGTCTGGACTACAGTTTGAGTCAGAGCCGGAAGAGAGATGTGTTAGTGTCCAGAGCGCTGCAGGACTACACACCTGATCACAGCAGTCTGGAGATGAAGTTCCGCACACGCAGCCCGTCTGGAACACTGATCCACGCACAAGAGACCTCCAACTACACAACTGTCAGGGTGAGAAAGAGAGAGAGAGTGTGTACTACTGTGTGTGTGTTTGTGTGTACAGTGTGTGTTGATTCTGAGCTCATGGCCGATTGTGTGATGTTCTCTACACACACACAGTTTTTCACAAGAGGATGTCAGTCATCTCACATTTGTTCTCCAGAAATCAACGTTCATCTTTTTCTGTTTCATGTTTTAAATTAGTTTCCTCTCATCTTCATGTTACATTAGATTCATCAGATCATCACATGAATATATATCAGCTCTATTTTATTATCAAATATTAATATTGATTAGAAGGAGAGAGAAACTGAGAGCTGAGCTCAGTGAATAAAGAGAAACATTCATCCGTCTCTCTCTCTCTCTGTGTCAGCTGAAGAACGGTCTCCTTCAGTACGTCTCTGACGCCGGTGTGGCCGGGAAGGTGGAGAGGATTGTGGGAGATGTTGTTTTGTCAGATGGTCAGTGGCACACGCTGATGCTTCAGAGAAACGGCTCGTCTACACTCCTGCGGATCGATGACTTCAGCTCTAGAGTCATTCTACACAACACGCAGGACTTTGGAGGGATTGAAGTTCACACGCTGTCTCTGGGAGGAGTCCCGAGCCGAACCCCACAGCTAAAGACCGCCCCAGGTCAGTGTGACACTCTTCAGGATTACACACATGTGTTAGTTTGCACATGTGTGTGCGTGAGTTTATGTGTGTGTCAGTTTGAGAGAGTCTGAATGTTCCTCTACAGAATCTTTAAAGTGCAGCAGAACTGTAATCCATGTCAAACCCTTTAGACTTCAGAAGCTTTGAGACACATCAGATCATGAGGACAGCAGAAGAGTGGTGCGAGAGGTGTGAGAGAGAGAGAGAGAGACTGAGTGAGAGTGAGAGAGTGAGAGAGAGAGTGAGAGAGAGTGAGAGAGAGAGAGAGAGAGTGAGAGAGAGTGAGAGTGAGAGAGAGAGAGAGAGAGAGAGAGAGAGAGAGAGAGAGAGGAGAGAGAGTGAGAGAGAGTGAGAGAGAGAGAGGAGAGAGAGAGAGAGAGAGAGAGAGAGAGAGTGAGAGAGAGAGAGAGAGAGTGAGAGAGAGAGAGAGAGAGAGAGAGAGAGAGTCTCTCTGAGGCAGTCAGCTTGTTTCTCTTTTAATAAACAGAACCAAATGTTCTTGGTCTGAATGGGGCATAAATTCAATAAACGTGTATTTAGATTGTTGAAGGCTGGTTGTTAGGCAACATGATAGTGCAGGTCTGAATTAGTGACATCAAGATTTTTCCCAGATGGAGTTTTGCTGAAAGGTTGAATTTATTTGGTTTGCAGGGTTGAAGAGAAGAGTCTGTTTCTCTTCTCTTGATGTAAAAGTGGTCATTTGTTGACATGTTTCTCAGGGGAAGAATTTAGTTCTGTGTTGGCTGACGTTGCAACAATCAGAAACCCAAACAGAAACCCTCTCTGTGTAGCGTTAAACTAAGGGACTTCCATTTATTCAAATCAATCTCCAGTTTCATGTAGTCAGATTTAACATCAGTGGCTTCAGTTCGCAGCTTCATCAGGTCAAGAATCCCACACGTCATCACGTAAACCAACCAATCATAGTGCACGTGCTGTGTAGGGGTGGGTTCATTCTGGCCTTGTGAGGCTCAAACTAGACTGACCGTTCTCTCTCTGCTGTGTGTTTGTTTCTAGGTTTTGATGGCTGTTATGCGTATGTGAGATATAACGGAGAGATGCTTCCCTTCAGCGGTGAACACAGCACCGTCTCCATCTCTAAAACGGATCCCTCTGTGAAGATCGGCTGCCGTGGTCCAAATCTTTGTGAAAGCGGCCCGTGCTGGGACGGCCTGATGTGCGTGAATCAGTGGTTCACCTACCAGTGTGTCCCGCCGGGCGACTGCGCCTCTAACCCCTGTCAGCACGGCGGCAGTTGTGTCCCCGGCCCCCGTGGAGGATTCGCCTGTACGTGCCACGAGTTCTACACGGGCAGAGCGTGCGAGAGCCTCGTGGCCTGTCTGGGCGTCCGGTGTCCGCAGGGGACGGACTGTAAGCTGGGCAGCAACGGAGGCTTTACCTGCAGCCCGGGGGCCGCCGCCGCCGGTGAGATGAGTCTGCCAATCTGGGCCGTGCCTGCCATTGTGGGCAGCTGCGCCACCGTCCTCGCGCTGGTGGTTTTGAGTCTCATCCTGTGCAACCACTGTAAGGGCCGCAAGAAAGCCAAAGTGGCAAAAGAAGAGAAGAAACCCAAGGAGAAGAAGAAGAAGAAAAAGAAGAAGGGAAGCGAGAACGTGGCTTTCGACGACCCAGACAACATTCTGCCGTACGGAGACGACATGGCGGTGCGTAAACAGCCCGAGGGAAACCCCAAACCTGACATCATAGAGCGGGAAAACCCCTACCTGATCTATGACGAGACCGACATTCCACACAGCAATGAAACCATTCCCAGCGCCCCCTGTGCTCCGTGTGTGGGGCCGGAGGGCGATATGGAACACTATGACATCGACAACGCCAGTAGCATCGCCCCGTCAGACGCTGACATCATCCAGCATTACAAACACTTCAGGAGCCACACGCCCAAGTTTTCCATTCAGCGTCACAGTCCGCTGGGCTTCGCCCGTCAGTCTCCTCTCCCGCTGGGCGCCGCCAGCTACAACTATCAGCCCACGTACACCCAGGGCCTTCGTTCCACACCCCTCAGTCACTCAGCATGCCCCACGCCCAATCCCCTGTCCCGTCACAGCCCCGCCCCCTTCACCAAGCCCTCGTCCTTCTATCGAAACACTCCCACCCGCGAGCTCAACCTGGCGCGGCGCGATGGCAGTCCGCTCGATCTCCATGCTGACGCGTGCCAACCCGGCATGTTCAATTACGCCACCAGGCTGGGCCGCCGCAGTAAGAGTCCTCAGACGATGGCGGGTCACGGCTCTCGTCCAGGGAGTCGCCTGAAGCAGCCCATCGAGCAGATTCCGCTAGAGAGCGGGCCACCCGTGGGTCTGTCTATAGAGGAGGTGGAACGGCTCAATACGCCGCGACCCAGAAACCCCAGCATCTGCAGCGCCGATCACGGACGCTCCTCGTCTGAAGAGGACTGCCGCCGCCCGCTGTCTCGCGTCCGGAACCCCGCCGACGGCATCCCCGCACCTGAGTCTTCCTCCGACAGCGACTCTCACGACTCCTTCACCTGCTCTGAGATGGAGTACGACCGAGAGAAAGCCGTCTCTTACGGATCTCGTGTGCCCAAACTCTCGCAGGTCAACGAGTCGGATGCCGACGACGAGGATCACGGCGGGAGAATGAGACAGAGAAGATACTCCAGCCGGCGGGCGGAAGGCGGATCGGCCAGTAACCACAACACCCTCTCTGATCATCATCATCATCATCATCACACTCTACCACACAAACTGGGCCACGGATCCAACAACTTCAACTGGGACAACCTGCTGAACTGGGGTCCGGGCTTCACTCATTACGTGGATGTGTTTAAAGACTTAGCGCAGCTGCCGGAGAATTCTGCTGCGAAAGACATCGAGATGAAGAGCGGCGACGGATCCATCACTATTCTGAACGAGGGCGAGGCCGAGCAGTACGTATGAAGGATCTTCTTGAGCACAATCCTGAAGAAACGATTCTTTTCTATATTAAATGAAGACGAACTTAAATGCAGTAAGGCAGAGCACTGAATCCACAAACTCACAATGATTTGTGTTATGGTTCTGGATTCTCTGTGAAACACACGTGAAGTGAATCAGAGAGTGCTGAAATCAGCGTGAAGCCTGAGCTCCGTCCATCTGGCTGATGTTCTTCTGTGTTATTGACTCGACCTCTGTGAGATCTTCACACTCCAGCCAAAACACTTCTGCCAAGAACCACGGCTGTTTCTCTTCCTGAATCAAAAGCATGAGATATGAGAGAAATCAGACCTCTGCCTTCTGGATATTTGAGGATTTACTGACTGCGGACACCGTGACTGTTTGGGTTGTGTCTTGCAGGCTTTGTATGAAGATGTTTGTTCGTAAGACTATGAACATTTTGTATTAAATGAAGCTCATTGGAAGTCAGTGTTCTCAGTTAGATGTTTTTTTTTATTATATAAATGTCTGTTTCTACTTTTTTTACCGTGTATTAACTTAAAGCTTCCACAGTGTTTTATGGAGATTTTTCAGATGCTGGAAATGAGGTTCTTACTTTCAGCTGAAGTAAGATAAAACTTTTTTTTACATGTGTTACTTGTGTCAACAGTATTTTCCACTATTTTGATAAAACTATAACATAATGTCTGATTTATACATGTAAAAGCCAATAACAGAAAATAAAATATTTATTTAAAAAATGCAGATATCGATGTGAAGATATTAAAGGGACTGATATCAGGTCGTCAGGGGATTTTTAGATGATGTTTGTTAAACTGCTCCGTGATGTCCTGCTGAAGGAATCTTTAGCACTAAAGTTTAAATAAAGTTTGAGATGATTGAATAAGAGCTCTGAGGTTTTGGATGAGAAAGAGCCCTGATTCAGCCAAACACAACACCACCCTTCACACACACACACACACACACACACACCACACACACACACACACAGAGAGCTGTAATTTCAGGAATTTGAAAGTAAGAAATAGCTGTATATTTTGCTTGTAGAAAATCTTCACATGTTTTTTTAAATGTCGTTGCCATAAATCTGGACATTATTAATGTTCATATTGTTAATTCTCATAATGCGGTCATTTTTTACCCTTTAAATGTTTATATAATAAGGTTTCAATTTAAAGAGCTCATCCCACAAAGA
Source organism: Triplophysa tibetana (assembly GCA_008369825.1). Classification (NCBI taxonomy): domain Eukaryota; kingdom Metazoa; phylum Chordata; class Actinopteri; order Cypriniformes; family Nemacheilidae; genus Triplophysa; species Triplophysa tibetana. The sequence continues at coordinate 22,525,596 of CM017909.1, read as the reverse complement.
ATCTTAATTTCCCTTGAGCTTCCGGAGATAAAACAGCATGATAATCTATAAACACATACTGTAACTTAAAGAACTTAAAACTCCCAAGATTTTGAAAAAAAAAATTCACTTGAGGGATTTTGATGTGGATGTCTGAGTTTACACAAACATAACAGACAAATGCTGCTTTTCTGTGAAATGTGTTCGTTGTAAACCTGACACGAGTTTGCCAATGGGTCCTCACATGAATGCAAAAAATTGTTTATAATGTTTAATTTTTATACATACTGTATGTCTTAAATTAGAATTAAATTTCTTCCTAGCAAACAATGTTGTTAAGTTCTTAAAGACACACACAGCTGATTCATGCATGTAGTGAATATACACCACCGCCTGCAGAAATGAGGAATAAAAGATATGAAATACATTTAGAATATTCAAGTGTCCTGTGTGTCCCGTATCAAAAATCCACAGGATCCACTGACAGAAAAGTTCATGTTCAAAGGTTTTACTCGCCTGTGTGAACGCTCAGATTAACATTTGACTTGAGAGATTGATGTACAGTCTCCATTTAATCTTCAGAAGTTAATGAGAATTGTGATTATATAAGAGATTTGGTGGCAGTGTTTTTACAAAAAAGAACACAATTTGGCTTGAATTTGGTTAAATAAAGATTCAATTACAGTTTTTCTCAATTGTTTACACACATTTTCTGAAAGCAAGCCTCATATTCTCAGAACTCTACACACAAATCCAAAAAAAACACACACAATGGGCAAAATCCTCTCAATTCTCCTGCAAAATGAAACTTTACATTCAAAACAATGTTATTTCTTCTCAAAATGGGATTTTGTTTTCAAATGACACACAAACCATCATATGTAAATACATTTATAAGAGCCAGCTGAACACTGATGTGCTCAATGTAAAACACTTCTTCTCCATTCATCACAATGACTTAGGCCTTTTTTGGGTTTAGTGTTAGTACACTTACTACAGACAGTACAAACATACGTGTGTTGTAAAATATTTGAGAATATTGTTTTTATACTCAGAACACACAAATACACGGTAAAATTTTATTTTATTTTTCCCGCAAAAACAATGTACACAGTGTACATCCCATTCCCAACCAACACAAAGTTGCACATACACTACATACAAAACAACAGAAGAATTTACTGTATACAGTGTTGAGAGTATGCATCAATTGTGGGACTCACTTGCACATAGTTATATTGCAATTCTTTGACTCTTTCTGAATTTGGTTCAAATGGCACCCTGTAACCCTGCTTCATCCTGAGATGATTTCTGCGCAAGACACGGTCCAGTGTTGATAAGCTTACCCTATCAATATTTTGAAACATGTCGTTGTTTTCTATTATTTTTCTTTGTATTTGCCGTAATGTTATGGCGTTGTTTTCTAGGACCATGTTCATGATTTCAGTTTCGTGTTCAGGGGACAGAACACGTTCCCGACCACCTTGTGTTGGTAATCTTTCAGTTCTGCCAAACAAATAGTAAAATACTGTAGGTATACATTTCCTAAATACTTGAAACATACTTTACAGTATTTTTACAGTCCTACAGAACAGTCCACAGGCAATACCGTACTGCTGTACTCATTGAGTACTGTATTGATATGCAGTAGTGCAATCTTCTAGTGAGAGTAGATTTCTTACCTGTTCTCATTTCGGAAAGTCCGGATGATGGATGCTACAGTGTACCTGCTCAAATGTGTCTGTACTCTTTGCCGAGCCTCCCTCATTGTTAGACCACATGATCACCCAAAATGGCTTGAGTCTCATCAGAGATTACAGTCCTTGGCCTTCCTCGTCCTCCCTGTCCTCCCCGTCCTCCTCGTCCTCCCTGTCCTCCCCGTCCTCCTCCTCTTACTCTCACTCCTCTGGCTCTCCCTCTGTTTCCAATGTTGGCATCGATTGCTCTAAAACAGAAGAGCTCACCTGTTGCCCTTTTATGCTAAAGCTATGATTGCTAATTGTAAAACTGTGTGACGGGTGTTTGCCCTTGTGATGAGTCAGTGTGCATATTTTAATGGCAGTGTGTTCCTTGTGAAAACAAGATATTTTCTGCATGAAAATTGTGCCAAAAGCAGATAATTGTGTGTAGTGTTTTGAAAAAAGTGTGTTTTAGAACTGTAATTTGAGTGTAAAGCAGGAACTGTGCTTGTAGTTCAGCAGAATTGGTTCAGGGGGTCGGTGAATGAGTTACATGTTGTGGTCATTGTGTCTCAAGTACCAGAATTTGTGTGTAAACACTTGAGAAAAACTGTAAGTTAAATGTTGAGATGTAGAATGAGATCTCAAACTCAGTTTGTGTGTTCAGGGTCAATTGAGAATATTTTGTTGAATTTTGCATAATTACAAATACTGATTTTTGACAAATCATCTGTCTGTCAGTTGTGTGTTTATGTTTGTCAGTGTGTGTTATTCATATAGTCTTGTGTTTATTGATTATCATTAATCCAGATTACATTTGGTCATTTAGCAGATGCTTTTATCCAAAGTGACTTACAAAATGAGGAACAACAGAAACAAGGGCGACAGATGATGTAAATCATGTTTGATTAAATCAAATAAATAACTGCATGTGCCAGATTATTCTCACCACAGGCTCTGGAATTATGACAGTAAAATAAATAAACCTTTGGCTTCCTATAGAGAATATTGAGTGTTTCCAGCTCATGTTTGCAGCTCTGAACGCCATTGAGACGCTGTGTTTAAAATGTGTAAAATAAATCATCTGAACAGCTCAGAATACTGTGGTGTAGCATGTAAATACTATAGTAAGTATATATACATGGTCACTTATCATCATTTCCCCAAATGGCATAAAATCAAATCAACGCTATTTTGATATTTCTGGCCTAAACACACGAGTTTGGTTTCTCCATGAGACGAATGCACTAACAATAATTCATGAAGACTGAATGAGTGAAAATGTCAGAAGAACATTCATGAGATTGTTTGTGCTCCGGGTCTGAGTCTCTCTCTCTGACACACACACTTCATTAGCTCATCGTCTGTTAAAATAACCAGCAGAATCTCTCATTTCAGTCCTCAGTCACTTTCTCTCTCCGTCTTTGACACATTTTCCTGCGTATTTAAGCAAAAACAAAAAATCTTGCACGGTTGGCATTCCAGCCTGTGAAACGGGAGAACACTGAGCTCTTGGCAGCAGCTTTAGACAACATTAATTTCCACAATAACATTCATTGGTTAATTGTGTGTCTGTGTGGTGTTTAGCCGCAGGGTTTTTCCCAGGCTCTCGTCTCTTTTCTCCAGCTCTCGTGCATTCATGCTGTCACTGAGACGCTCAATGCATTGCTCTTCATGCTAATTGTCTCTCAATAGCATCGACTCCTCCCACCGTCATAATGCACCTTAACATTAGCACATCAGCAGAAGTCTCTCGCGCAGCCTGCGATGGATTCATTTCACCATCTACAGCTGACAAATACACTGAAGGTCAAAGCAGATCATAAAAACTGTGATTCACGATAGATTAAACACTTGATGAAGCATCTGAACACATTCAAAAACTACTTAAACCCCGTCTCTTCTGTGAACCCTCTCGCTTCTCTCAACACTTATTGCTCTGACTTTTGTTGATCTAGTATCTTTTATTAGTACCTACTGTATTATTGCTCCTGTACGACAAATGACTTTAAAAAAAATAAATGTAATATATTAACCTTGACTTGTAATAATGATTGTAACAATTGACGGGAGCAAAAACATGTTACTGTACAGTGGCGTATTAAATCTGGTATTGTAATTTTTCATTTTAATACAAATGAAGGAAAAAAATTTGTTTGTATCAATGTTCCATATATAATCACTATTCTGCAACTGAAACAACAAATATAATCAAAACCATGTGAGTGGAAAGAGAACAGAATTAACCAATAACATAAAAAGATTTGATCAAAAACAACACA
>CM017909.1:22504920-22521556 GCA_008369825.1 Triplophysa tibetana | reverse complement strand
CACACAAACATCAATCACACACACACACACACACGTGTGTGTTTGTTAGCCGACAGAAGTGAAGTGTGTTGCTCTTCTGAATGTTTAAATCAGACTGGAACTCAAAGTGAACGACGTCACGCGTGACTGTCCTGTCAACACTATGTCATCTGTCATGTCTGGTGTGTTCAGGGTCATGATCACAGATGTGTGTTTAGTCTCTGCACCCCTGTGATGTCACACTACATCATCATGTATTATTATAGTGTTCTGATCACATGTCATTCTGATGCTGAATGCAAGACCTCACATGTGACCTTCTGTGTCTTCTTCATCCCTGAACATGTTTCCTTCAGGTGGTGTCATTCATCAACATAACAACAACACTCATCCTTCACTTACAGCCTCTCACACAGTGTGTGTGTGTGTGTTACTGTACCTGTCTATAATCACTGTTGACCTCATGAAGCATCTCTGTAGGACACAGTCTTTGGCTGTTTTAGAGGCTTTGATGATGTTTTTGGGAGTTTATCAATCGATGTTCATGTTTCTAGTTTTACAGTTTTTTTGTATTGCTTACACACTAAAATTAAAAGTAGTACACTATTAGCAAAACCTTACAGTCAAGAAGCAAAACATCAGCCCATATTAACACAACTATAAGCACATTGTCAACCTCACACTTGTTGCAACACTCTACACACAGTGATTTGCAAAACACTTAACACACTTAACATACATTACACACAAAAATCTATCATGAAGTCATTTCCATGCAATACCAAAGCACTGACTGTCACATTACTGCACCGTCAAACCAATTGGTTCAACACAGTCATCAGGTGTGCAAACGCTTGTGTGCTTAATTGTAGGCAAACCAATCAGGTGTATAAGCACTATAGCAGCAGGTGAGTTCAGCGGTCTTCAAGCACAACGGAAAAAGTCAGAGAAAGAGTAAGACGAGGAGAAGAACGAGGAGGAGGAGGAAGGGGAGGAAGAGGAATCAAAAGAGGAAGAGATGGAGGCCATGCTGGAGGTAGAGGAAGACAAGAAGGTGCTCAAAGAGGAACAATCTGACAAATGAGATCCGCGCAACACTTGTTGACCACGTTGTCAACCACAGCCTGACGCTGAGGGAGGCTGGACTGTGAGTAAAGCTAAATCTAAGCCGATACACAGTGGCTAGTGTGATAAGAACATTTCGACTGGAAAATAGGTGTTGTAAAAATATCATCATATCAAAAACATCTGCACGGTTTCAGTAACATCCACATTTCACTGTCATATATCTTCCACCATACACTCCATCCCTCAACCCTATAGAACCCTATAGGTGGAAGGTATATGATCTCGGTCTCCAGGCTGAGGTGCCTCTCATCCAAGCCATGGAGGAGGCCTGTGACCAGATGGAGGAAGCAGCAATGCAAGGATGGATTCGTCACTCAAGACGTTTCTTTCCAACATTGCCTGCGATGTTGATGAAACTCTCTGGCCAGATCCAGCTAGGCAAAGAGACAATGTCTAGTTTTTTTTTACAGTAAACTTACAGTAAAATACGTAAAGTGACATTTTGTCACAGTATTATGAATCTACGTGTCAATATTTTGGGCGTGTTGAGAAATAAATGAGTTTCTCCAGTCTGCAACATTGGTCTTGTGTAGTGCTTGGTGGATTTACATTATATTTGTATTCTGTTGATTGTAGTCAACTCTAATCATAGTGAAGTAGAAGTGCTAAAAGTGCTTTAGGTTTATCACAGCAGTGTGTAACTCGTACAAACATAGTATAGTAATGTGAAACGTGTGTGTTCAATATGGTAACAAAGTGTGGTTTTTAAACAGAAGTGTATAGTTTTTACAAGAGTGTTTAATTATGCAAAGGATCTGTAGTGTTTTGCTAATTGTGTGTGTGGTTGTGCTAATTGTGTGTAGTGTTTGGAAAACACGGGCCCTGTTTTGAAAATCCTGCTAAAGCAATCCAAAAAAACTGTAATATGGTAACAAAGTGTGCTTTTTAAACAGAAGTGTATAGTTTTCACAAGAGTGTTTAATTATACAAAGGATCTGTAGTGTTGTGCTAATTGTGTGTAGGTTTGAAAACACTGGTCCTGTAAAGACAATCTCACTTGGCACTGAACTTTGAGCTTTATCATTTCACAGGTATTATTTATGCTCTAACAGCAACTTTACACACTGACTTAAGGTTGAATAATGTGATCACGAGGAATGTGCTCTTTAAACTTCTACATCTGCACATTATTCAAAATCTGATTTATCATCCAAATACAACATCAGGAGTGTGTGTGGAGGGTTCTAGTCGTTCCTTTTATCACTTATTGAATATCTCATTCCCTCCAGAACACATGGACTCAAATGTTTTGCGTGTGATGGTTCATATTTCAAGATGTTTTTGTTTGTAGCAGGTACATGAGACTTCTGATCATCCAAAAGAAAACCAAACCTATCAGAGTCACGCTTACATCTGGAAACAATTGACATAACTGGAACATGAAAGCGTTTAATGCTGATACCATCACACACTCTTCAAACTCTCACTCGCTCTCTCTCTATAACTCTATATCTCTATCTCTCTCTCTCTATCTCTCTATCTCTCTCTGTCTCTCTCTCTCTATCTCTCTCTGTCTCTCTCTCACTCTCTCTCTCTCTCTCTCCCTCTCTCTCTCTATCTCTCTCTCTCTCTGTCTCTGTCTCTGTCTCTCTCTCTATATCTCTATCTCTCTCTATCTCTCTCTCTCTCTCTCTCTCTCTCTCGCTCGCTCTCTGTCTCTCTCTATCTCTTGCTCTCTCTCTCTCCAGCTGGAAACAACACAAACCCGTCTGATCAAAGCTATAAGAATTTATCCACTATGTGGAGATCACTAATACATTTATAATTAAGGCTGTCAGACATTTAATCGCATCCAGTGTGCTTACATGATATATATCTGTGCTTATGAACACAAAACATACACATACTTGTTTAATATTTAGGAAATATTATCAATTTATATATACTAAAAATTGAAATTCTAAATAAACGTTTAAAATATATGCATTTATGTGTATGTGTTGATAAAAACTATATTAATATATAGGATGTATGGATGTAATTCATCACGATGGATCTCTTGACAGCGCTAGTTTTATTGTAGGTAACACTTCTCAATAAGGTGCTAGTAGTTGACAGTATTAAATGCATTAGCTAACAATGAACAATTGAGTTTTCAACATTTATTAATTCTTATCAACATTAGTTCATGTCACTTCAGTTATTCATGTTAGTTCATGGTCCATTAACTAGTTTTAAGTGACAACCTTTGATTTGAATGAAGTATTGTTCATAGTTAGTTTGTGTTTGCTAATGTGATTATGAGAGGAGCAGTTTAATAACACAAAAATGTATTTTACATTTCTTTTAATAAAATACATGAGACTATATTTATGCATGATTAAACCAATTTGCCTGTTCGTGACGTTTGAACGTCGTTTCATCCTTTAAGACTGAAACTAAAGGTCTTTTCCTCACAGAAGGTCTTTATTCAGTAAAAATGAGCTGATCAAATATTTCTCATTTCATGTCCAGTTTTTTTCTCATGTGTCAAGTAGACGTGTTATTAGCGTGATAATGTTCAAGCAGCCGACTGTTATCACCAAATAAACCCCTTCAGTGTGACACAAGACCCTCAGCTTCACCTGATCACACTGTCTGGGATTATTTCTGTGATAACCACCGGCTGCCTATACATTATACCTCACATAACAAACATCACCTTATTGTGAAGTGTTACCTGATGGATGTTATTGCTGTATACTTTTGACACGCCTATGAATGTACATCACGCCTCTAAACGTGATTGGTTCCCTGGATACACGAGACTGTATAATTTAACAGATCTCAACTACTGTACAGTTTACATGAATGTGGATGTTTGTGTTTACAGGTGGAGCTGCTGTGATATAAACTGTATAGCTCGTATTGTGACATTTTGTGTTAAAACATTTCTCCTGAAGTGTGGTTATCATTTGAACATTTATTTGCAGTTCTCTTTTAGTTTTTTTTATATTCATGACGATACTGAACAGTAATGAGAATCATCTTCATAAAGGCAGTATGAACCCCATCAGGATGTCTCAATATGTATAAATCATCATTTTCAGTAAATCAGTCAAAACTCTTTCAGGGGAAATATGATTCTTGAGCACTTTTAGAAGATTCCTCTCCTTCAAATGATCTCAGCAGAAGCAGAAAGTTTCCGTCACATTCATGTCCTCTCAAGCTCAAGTATTTCTTAAAGTTTGTAATGAAGTTTTCTTAAATTCACCTTTGAAGAAGTTCTGCAGGTGGCTTTCATCACACCTCCGGCTCTCAGAACTCTATATGGGTTTAAGAAAAGCCGCTTATAGAAACCTTCAAACGCTCAGAGAAGCCGTCATCTGTGTGAGGTCTGCAGTCCATTCACTCGTATCATCTCACAGTCAAATCCATTTAGCGTCTGGAGGATGGGTTTGCTAAGATAACACCTATATCATCCACAACATTTCCATCCAAGAGTTTGACTGAAAGCTGAAGACATGATATGAAGTTGAGCTTCTGAAAAGCACAACTTTCTTCTGACATCAGAAGAGTCCAACTGAACATTTTCACGAGATCACAGAGTTGTCAAATATCCCAACTCTTCAACAAATGACTTGTGAAATGTTCTCTCATTGGACGTCGCTGCGGATGAAAGCATCTACTCTGCTAAATAAAGAAATCAATGTCATGTTTCCTTCTTAAACTCTAAAGTGGACGCTTTAAGAGCTCACGGTGACACTTTTACATTACCCAGAATGCCCTCTGTCTGAACCGAGTCTACAGCTCTCTATAAAATGACACAGTTCTCATGTAATCATGTAATAAACGATGATTACATCATGGAAATCATTACAAACAGACGCTGGCATGACACGATATCTGAGCAGCGGTCTGGAACGACACGCATGACTGAAATTAAACATGGAATTAAGTCATTTCTGCAAGTACACTTCATTTTACAGATGACCTTTGACCCCTGTGGGACTCCACACTGTGATTCCTGTGGAACGTTCTTAAATGAGTAATGAAGTGTGCTGTTTATTGTTTTATGGTTGTATGAGATCTAGTTGTGACGTTCGCGTGGTTTTTACTTTAAAAACATCAAAACAATATGATATAGGCCATTTTCTACACAAGTTTTGAGGCCAGCTCGACAAACGATCAGTTTTAAATGGGCGTGCTGCCACGATGAAGACTTGTAAACAGCCGCTGCTATAATAGCGTTTGCGTAGTTAACTTTATTTAGACCCTTCTGTGAATCTGGTTAGAGACGTAACGTTAGGTCACATGTTAGCTAACATTAACACAGCATCAGTATTATCTGGAGACCTCCTGTGATTTATAAATGACCTCCACACATCAATATTTCATCAGACGCAATCGCATGAGATGATTTTACTCAAATTTACTGACTTATACCCCGGATGTGATGGCAAGGGTTTGCGTATAGTTTGTATAGTCTATAGTTGTATTGTGTTTAATGATATATGACCGTACCTGTCAGCATTTGAGGTCAGTGATCCTGAACCGGACAAAAGATGACCGCGATCACGGGTCTCACAACTCTATACACAACTCTATACACAACTGGATCCATACACAACTCTATACACTACATGAACCATACACAACTCTATACACAACATGAACCATACACAACTCTATACACAACATGAACCATACACAACTCTATACACAACATGAACCATACACAACTCTATACACAACATGAACCATACACAACTCTATACACAACATGAACCATACACAACTCTATACACAACATGAACCATACACAACTCTATACACAACATGAACCATACACAACTCTATACACAACTGGATCCATACACAACTCTATACACTACATGAACCATACACAACTCTATACACAACATGAACCATACACAACTCTATACACAACATGAACCATACACAACTCTATACACAACATGAACCATACACAACTCTATACACTACATGAACCATACACAACTCTATACACAACATGAACCATACACAACTCTATACACAACATGAACCATACACAACTCTATACACAACATGAACCATACACAACTCTATACACTACATGAACCATACACAACTCTATACACAACATGAACCATACACAACTCTATACACAACATGAACCATACACAACTCTATACACTACATGAACCATACACAACTCTATACACAACATGAACCATACACAACTCTATACACAACTGGATCCATACACAACTCTATACACAACATAACTCGGGGGACCATTTGGATCATCAACCTGACCTACATGTCTTTGGGTTGTGGGAGTAAACCCACGCAAACTTCACACAGAAATGACCTTCTTACTGTGAGACAACAGTGCAAACAGATGTTTATGAAGTAAACACAGTGTTAGATGATCCAGTCCCTGACTGTGTGCAACATAAACAATCATCTCAACAATATCTCACATCATCCCAACACCACAGACCAAGCGTCCATCCATCATCAATCTCCTCAAGCCTGTTCTGTAAACATCCTTAAAACAACATATAATCACATGAGAAGAAAATGAGACATCTGTAAAGGCCTGTATAATGAGAAATCTAACAATGATTGTGATCGTTTCTCTTAAAGTACAAAAAAATGACCCACTAAAATATGTTGTTCTTGTTTCAAGCATAAGCTTCACATGATTGTGTTAGATTTCTCTGACATCCACACATTTGCTTCTGGAGTGAATATATCTTGTTTTAAGAATGTTTCGAGATGGTGCTTATGTTCAGTGTAAAAAACAGATGTTTATGTGAACAGACGGCGGGTATGGATGAGAGGTTTCCACTGACCCACAGACATCAGCTTCACAGACCAAACGTCTCACTGCTCCGCTACACAACAAACTCAAACAGACACACATGAGGAAATATTACACGAGTCATATATGAACCTGACGAATGATATGAGCTGAAACCTCTACACACACACTTACAAACACACTTCCCGCTGTATGATGGACACACTATTCACACACTGTTTAAACACACATACACGCATGCACACCATCCCACACACACACATATACTACACACACACTTACGAACACACATTCCATACAAATCAGATACTACACAAACACACTTCCTAATGTATGATGAACACACTATTCACACACACACACACTTACGAACCCACACTCCATTCACATCAAATACTACACAAACACACTACCTTCTAGACACACTCTTTACACACATAAAAACATAGACACACACACACACACACACAGAAAGTTGTGAGATGTGTAGATGAAGTGGTTTTAGCAGAACAGAATCTTCTGTGTGTTCTTCAGTTGTGTAGAGAGATGAATTATGATCTATTGTTTAGAAAAGTAAAGCGTGATATTGTGAAGTCACGGAATCGTTCATCATCACTGTTCAGCACACATTTGTCTAGAGCCTTTCAATGTTTTTCTTTCACTTACAGTCATGACATGCTTGTGTTTCTAGTTTATTGAAAACCCCCAGAGACAAAACTCATCTAAACTTAAAGAGAAAAACAAACCACAGATATTTATTGCCATGAAACCTCAGAAGATGCATTTCTGCTGAAGTCCAACTCCACAAATATATCCTTCACAGATCACACAATCCCAGAATGCACTGTGACATACCAGAGATGTAATGATACATCATGGCACAATATACTGCATTAGTTTGGTGTTTTAACTGCGTTAAGAAGTTCTCTCATACGGTTCATAATTCTTCTTTTAATATTCCATGCATGCCAAGATAAAGTTTATCACTTTGTTTCAAATATTGTGAACCCAGTCTTGTGTGTTGTATCGAGTGAGCTTTCCTGTATCTCAGTGGTAAGAGCATTGTGTTAACAACGCAAGGTTGTGGGTTTGAACCCAGTAGATTGCACATACCTATGTATAAATGTATAGGATAAAGCAATGTAAGTTGCTTTGGATAAAAGGCAAATGCATAAAATGTAAATGTCAATGAGTCTTTTCATCTACATTTACATTTAGTCATTTAGCAGACGCTTTTATCCAAAGCGACTTACAAGTGGGGTAGGTAATGGAAGCAATTAGGACAGCATAAGTACAACAAGAGCATAAGTGCAATCAAAAAGAAGAGGTTTCATATAGCCTAACACAGTATACAGAAACATTCATTCATACATTTTTTTTTTTTTTTTTAGAGTAGAGAAGAGACGAGTAGAGAAGAAAAGAGTAGAGAAGAAACTTGAGTCAGAACAGAACAGTAAGATGTTGGCGGAAGAGATGGGTTTTCAGGCGTTTCTTAAAGATGGCAACAGAATCTGCAGATCTTGTAGCAGCAGGCAGATCATTCCACATAGGTGAAGGTGCGCGAGAGAGATTTTCTACCTTTATGGGATGGCACCACAAGACGCCGTTCGTTTGCAGAGCGTAGGGATCTGGCGGGTACATATGTCTGCAGTAGTGAGTGAAGATAAGGTGGTGCCAAACCAGTGGTGGTCTTGTAGGCCAGGAGCAGAGTCTTGAATTTGATGCGAGCGACTATAGGGAGCCAATGTAGCTTAATGAGTAGAGGAGTAACGTGTGCTCTCTTCGGTTCATTAAAGATGACTCTTGCCGCAGCATTCTGGATCATCTGTAGAGGTTTGGTTGTGCAAGCTGGAAGTCCTCCCAGTAGTGCATTGCAGTAGTCCAGTTTGAACAGGACTAGAGCCTGTACTAGGACTTGCGTAGCATGCTCTGATAGGAAGGGTCTAATTTTCCTGATATTGTAGAGGATGAATCTACATGACCGGGCGATGCTGGCAACTTGATCTGTGAAGTTGAGCTGGTCATCGATCACCACTCCCAGGTTTCTTGCCTTTCTGGAAGGTGTGATGGTTGATGAGCCCAGTTGAATGGAAAGGTTGTGATAAGTCTTTATATCAGCCGGGATTACAAGCAGTTCGGTTTTTGAAAGGTTCAACTGCAGGTGATGGCCGTTCATCCAGAGTGAGATGTCGGCTGTCATGTATACAGAGAATAGCAACGGACCAAGCACTGAGCCCTGAGGCACACCTGTGTCGAGATGTTGGGACTCAGACACCTCACCCTTCCAAGAAACTCTAAATGACCTACCTGAGAGGTAAGACCTGAGCCATTGTAGCACCATTCCGGAGACCCCCATAGCCTTGAGAGTGGACAGGAGGATGTGATGGTTAACAGTGTCAAAGGCGGCAGATAGATCCAGTAGGATGAGAACAGATGAGTTAGAGGAAGCTCTTTCCAGTCTCAGGGCTTCGATAACAGAGAGCAGCGCAGTCTCAGTGGAATGACCGCTCTTGAACCCAGACTGGTTGCTGTCCAGGAGGTTGTTCTGGATGAGGAAGGATGAGAGCTGGTTACAGACAACACGTTCTAGAGTTTTAGCAGCGAAGGGGAGTAGGGATACCGGTCTGTAGTTTTCTAACAGTGCAGGATTAAGAGTAGGCTTCTTTAGTAGTGGGGTAATACGGGCCTCTTTGAAGAGAGTAGGAAATGTGCCAGTGGTGAGGGACGAGTTGATAATGTGAGTCAGAGAGGGTACAACTGATGGAGAGATGGCCTGGAGGAGATGGGTGGGGATGGGATCTAGGGGGCAGGTAGTCGGGTGGTTAGAAGAAATTGCCTTGGAAACTTCCTCTTCAGATAGGAGAGAGAACGAGGGGAACGAGCATGTGTCTGGGGATTGACTGTGAAGGAGGTGAGGGGGTAGGCGGGCAAAGGAGGGCAGAAAAGGTTTTAAAGAGAGTACGAGGGTCAGGAGAGTTGTTGATTTTAGTGTGGTAGTATTGGGTTTTCGCAGAGGAGACATCCGCAGAAGAGGAAGAGAGAATAGACTGGTAGAGAGAGAGGTCAGTGGGTTCTTTTGATTTGCGCCACTTTCTCTCAGCGGACCTGAGAGAGGCGCGATGCTCACGGAGAACATCAGATAACCAGGGGGCAGAAGGAGATGCACGAGATGGCCTAGATCTCAGAGGGCATAAGATGTCTAAGCAGGAGGTTAGTTTGGAGCAAAGGCTGTGGGTGGCGGTGTTAGTATCAAGGAGAGAGAACTGTTTAGGGGGTGGGAGAGTAGCAGAGACTGCAGAGGATAGGCGGGAGGGAGAGAGTGATCGTAGGTTGCGTCGGAATGTGACCAGTGGGGAGGCATGTGTAGTGTCTGGAGAAGTTAAGTCGAGATCAAGAGTGATGAGGAAATGATCCGACGTGTGCAGTGGGGTGACCTGGGAGTGATGGGTGGAGCAATAGCGTGTGTAGATGAGATCAAGTTGATTACCAGATTTATGGGTTGCTGAGGTGGGGACTCGCTTTAGGTCAAACGACGCAGTCAGGTTGTTGAAGTCAACAGCCTGTGGTTTTTCCAGGTGGATGTTGAAGTCTCCAAGTACCACCAGAGGAGTACCATCCTCGGGGAATGATGACAGAAGTGTATCCAATTCCTCCAAGAAGAGTCCAAGGTGCCCTGGAGGGCGATAGAGAACTACAACATGTATTACAACAGGGTGGATGACAGTGACAGCATGAAACTCAAAGGCGGTGTTGTTGCATGAGGGTGCCAGCTGTTTAAATTTCCAGTCGTTAGGAATAAGTAGACCGGTTCCTCCGCCCCTCCCTGATATGCGTGGGCTGTGGGAGAAAGTGTAATTATTAGAGAGGGCAGCCGGTGTGGCAGTGTCCTCTGGTTTGATCCAGGTTTCAGTAAGTGCTAAAAGAGAAAGACCAGAATGTTTTGCAATAGCTGTGATGAAATCTGCCTTGTTTACAGCGGATTGGCAGTTCCATAAACCAATTGGAAAGTAATAGAGGTAGTGTTGGATGCTGAAAGAGTACGCAGGTTCTAAGACGAGCAGCGACTATATACACAGCACGAGCAGATTTTGTACAGCAGAATATAATAAGAAATAAAGTGAAACTGTCAGTAGATGAAGTGATAGATCTGACGTGAGTGTTGTGAATGTTGTGAGTGTTGTTGTTCAGTTAAAGCTGAAGCGGGATGGGTCTGGTGTCGGTCACGAGCCGTTTCTCTCAAACATTCCCTTCAACCCGCAAATCTTGCTAACATGACCCAGAGGAGTGCTGCGACCCCGCACACAACCTCACACGCCTCTTCATCATCATCATCTTCTGCTTTATATCACTGAGCTGTTAGTGAGGAATGAGCTCTTTGTCTCACATCACACACCTGTCATCAAATGCTGACCACGACCGGCTCAACTCATCTGATGCTGGACTCACTTCTCTCTAATATCTCCATTCATTCTCACACATCAATAAATTAAATGAAGTGCAAATGGCAGAGTTTACTTGAAGATGAGGTAACACAGCAATCTCATACTAATCTTGAGTCTATACAGTAGTGTTATTTACGTCGTCTCTTTGAAGAGTATTTAGTTTGATCAAAAGTGTAAAAGATTATTACAGAAAAGACTTGTTAACGTGGGCAAAGTGTCAAACGGAGCTCAGATTTATCAAGTCTGTAATCTCGAAGATCAACTCACACATTTTACACTTCATGTTATTCTCCTGAGCATTTAAGGAGAAACATCTGACACTAAAATGAGACTTAAATAGAACACAACTGAGAACTTCCCATGGCCTTGAAACACAATTCCTAGAGAAACAATAGACATCTATTTCTGCTGACAGTGTGTGTGTGTGTGTGTGTGTGTGTGTGTGAGTGTGTGTGTCAGTGTGTGTGTGTGTGTCAGTGTGTGTGGGTCAGTGTATGAGTGTGTGTCATTGTTGTGTGTGTGTCAGTGTGTGTGGGTCAGTGTATGAGTGTGTGTCATTGTTTGTGTGTGTGTGTGTGTGTGTGTCAGTGTGTGTGGGTCAGTGTATGAGTGTGTGTCATTGTTTGTGTGTGTGTGTCAGTGTGTGTGGGTCAGTGTATGAGTGTGTGTCATTGTTTGTGTATGAGTGTGTGTCATTGTTTGTGTGTGTGTGTCAGTGTGTGTGGGTCAGTGTATGAGCGTGTGTCATTGTTTGTGTGTGTGTGTCAGTGTGTGTGGGTCAGTGTATGAGCGTGTGTCATTGTTTGTGTATGAGTGTGTGTCATTGTTTGTGTGTGTGTGTGTGTGTGTGTGTGTGTGTGTGCGTGTGTGGCCGTGAGCTCATGAAGAATGAAAGGTGAATGAGATTATCAGTAGCAGATGTATGAATGCATGTCCTCGCTCTGACAGGAACAGGAAGTTCTTACAGTAAGCAGTGATTGGCTCTCAAGGTCAAACTACTCTAATGGTTTGAAAAGGAAACAGTGAGTTGAGAAATGAGTCGAACCGAACCAAACTCTTCATGAGCATCACACAAAAGTCATCTCACACACGACAGCGTTTGAAACGACTGTCCTCATGGATGAGAGCTTGAAGCGGCAGATAGAGGACTGAAAGTGTGTTGTAAGTGTTTTGTGTATTAAAGTGATGAATGTGTTAAAGACAGCAGGGAGGAAACGCTTCTGAACGCATCAAGAACACAAAGACCGAGACCTCACGGCCAATCACACGAGCCCTCCAGCACACATCACTTCCAGAACGCTTCAGTGTCCCGCTGTGTCATTGAGAATGATCCGGAACAGTGATGTCATCAGTAATTGGGTGGGCGGAGCGCGATCTGTGATGCCAGCTGCTCTGTTAATTGCTTGTGTGACAAAAACAGCGAAAGACACAAATGAAAACCCCAAACACCCCGCGGGCGAGAGACACCTCAACCCCGACTCTCTCTTTCATTAGTTTCACACATGTCAGGTCAGACACAATCCTGAAAAAAAGCTGATGCTTCATTACTAGAATCATTTCAGAACCAGATTAACTCCTACAGGTGAATAATCTCTTTTTTAAACAAATTCACTATTTCAATGAGATGAAATGTAAAATCTACTGATGAAATGTGTCATGAGATCTTAAGGTCTTGTGCTGATTTGTGAACATACTGCAGTTTAACATCCAAAATTAATATTAAAAGTGAAATCCTCTCATGAGCTGCCGTTAATCTCAGATTTACCGTATTTACCATTCATTCATGTCACACCATTAATCTTGACTAATCTTTGTAAAATAAAAGTTTTTGTTTTTGTATATAATAATTATGTATTTATAAATACATACACATTCATGTATTTATTTAAGAAATGTTTACACATGTATACATTTTTATATTTATACATAATTTAGATTATTTATAAACATAAATATTTGACATATACAAATATCTTTTTTCTTCAAATGAAACATGGATGTGTGTGTATTTATATAAACATAATTATTAAACACACATATTTTATGTAAACAAAAACGTTTATTTTGCAAACGAGTAGTCGTGATTAATGACAGCCCTAATTCATTTGAACAATATTTCCTGAATAATCTGAAAATATCCATTTGAGAGGAAAATCCCACATGACATCTCTTTTCTATCTCAGTTATTTAAGTCTCATGTGTGTCTCAGATGTTTCTCCTGAAAGAAAGAGTCAGACATGTGTCTGTCAGGAGACCTTGAGAAGAGACGTCAACAATGAGTCAAACTGAGTTCAGTCTGCAATCAACTGATCTCAATACTATTGAAGATTATTATCAACTCAAACATTTCTCATCACATTTCCACAAATCCAGATTTTTTGACCTCAACAATTTATATTCATGATGATACTTGAATAAAACACAACTGAGAACTCACTAATGTCTCTTGAAAGAGCAATCTGAGGTGTGATGACACAAACTATCACACAACATTATGATTTAAATGACATCTCTCTAACACACACAGACACACATGCTCACGCACACACACACACACACACACACACACACACACAGACACACACAGACACACACACACACAGACACACACAGACACACACACACACAGACACACACAGACACACACGCACGCACACACACACACACATTGTGTGCTAGATCAACAATAGTTGTTTTTGTAACAGCTGATGCTTTAGGTGGCGTCAGGGTTTATTTAGACTCCTGTGTGTGAAGCTTCGGTCAGGCGTCTCTCACTACTCACACATATGAGGAGATAACATGAAGCTTCACACACACACACACACACACACACACACACTCACTCACACACTCACACACACACTGTTAAAACAAATCCTCCTCACTCGACCTTACACCTTTCTCTCTTTTTCTCTCTCTCCTCAACATAAACATATCAGCTGAGATTTAAAAGACATGTGAAGTATGTGAGAGGTGTCTGTCTGTGTAAATCTCATCCACACATGAACTTAAATCATCATCACACTTCATCTTCAGTCACATGATGTGAGGATTATGTGCAGACACCGCTAACAGATAAATAACATTAACTTCTAAATATTTTACATAAAAGTCAAACATGCAGTTTGAGATCTGAAGAGCAAACTGATTCATGTCCACACACACACACACATGTCCACACACACACACACACATGGACATATAATGTGAACACACATGTCCTGAAACACAAACAACACTTTATGGCGTATAAATGAATCTTATTTGAAAAATGACAAAAGAGGTTTTAAAATGATTCTATATGATGTATGTATTGCTTTACAGTGAAAGTGTCTGGTGTCTAATTCAACTGTTTATAAAATAATCAAGAAAGATCAAAATTGAACAATTTTGTGCATATGTTCCCAACTCATAATGCTTTTGTATTTAGTTATTATTATTATTCTTTACATGTATATATATATATATATATATATACTTTTTTATGATTTTTTTTCTCATTGTTACATGTCTATACTCTAGATGTTGGATGCTCTTGTTTTAGTGTTTTTTTGTTGGAAAATAAATAAAAAAAGATATATAGAAAAAAGAATAATCAAAATTAAACGATTGCATTTCAGCATTTTTAAACATTTATACGTTTACAAACTTACTATTTAATATGATATATATATATATATATATAAACACTCAACAATAACTAAAACAAAAAGTGTGACTTTGATGATTATTTTTGTACTATTATTGACATTTTGAATTTTTGCATGCTTTATGTTTACCCATATAAATAATATTGTACTTTATTGAGGTAAAATATAGACCAAATATTATAGTTTTCGCATCTTAACAGAATAAATATGAAAATATACAGCAGTGTTTAGGCTACAGTAATTCATTGTTTTCATTACTAGAAAGTCTTCTTCAATATTACAGTTTATTTTCATGTCCGTTACATTATTATTTATGATCTTTTAAATGTCTTTTGATTCTCGAATCTGAACCGGATGCACGCGCTAAAAACCTTATAATTATAAGAATTGTTAAATGAGATGATATTAGATAATAGACGAGTATTCACCAGTTTTCGCTGAAAGAGGAGATGGTTTCTACTTCTCAGATCAACAGACATGAACTAAAAGGTCATTTGTGCCCAGATTTAACACAGACAAGAACCCCGATTGCTGCTTAAAACAACAATTACGACCAAATTCATCAAACATCGTGTTTGGTTGTTCTTGACACCGTGTTGAAAATAGAAGCTTGAACGTAATCTAGCGGTAAGATTTACTTTAACGAATAAATCGTTTGTTTGCGACCCAGAGAGAACGTTTAAATGTGTCGTGTGACAGGAGTGTGACTGGACTGCGTAAATGAAGCGCAGCGGGATGAACTTGAATAAAATACTGTACACATACACACGCGCGCACACACACACACACACACATGAATGCATTATAAACCGTTATGTTCAATGTAAAATGTTTTCAAATTAAAACACATATCATGTCTTCATATGTCTGTATTTATAATTGTTTATGTCAGGAAAACTAACTTTGTTTTCTGTGGTGAAATGTAGTGGGCCTAACCACGGTTTTTTGGAGCATAAGCCTAATAACTGTTGACAGAAGTGTGTTTTAAACACAAGGTTATTTTGGGACCTTTACCACAGTATCCTCAGGTTGGTTTCTTCTGCAGTTAAATCATGTTTTGTTGTTGTTTTAAAGCATGGTTAATAATAGTTATGTGTTGGCATTCATCTTGACAAATCAGAATTAAATCATTTAATCATAGTTCTCAAAAACTGGTTTTCTCTCTTATTTGATAGTATGAAACCAAGTTAAATGTTTTGTAGCACGATACTTTTTAAATACAGATGGACAGCTCAAGTTATGAATAATCAAATAATCCAGCTGTTATATTGTGTCTTTCTATTTGTGTTTGTTAGTGTGTTAAGTGTTGTGTTGATGTTGTGTATGTTGAGTTGTGTGTTTGTATGTTTAGTGGTTTAAGGGGGTAGTCTGAAGGCTTGTGTAGATTTATGATGTTTCAGGTCTCTCAGCAGTGCGCCTGCTGCTCTCTTGTGTGACCCCACATACCACAACTGTGTGTGTGTGTGTGTGTGTGTGTGTGTGGACGCATATCCTGAGAGGAACAGGGCAGATTTCCAGGGCAGTAAGACAGGAAAGTGGCGACAGCGTCAGTCTTTTACTTCATTTAACCCTCTATTAAATCAGACCTGATCTGATTACAACAACATCTGATTTTATGACTCCGTTTAACATAAACACTCCTCAAAGCTTTATTGTCTTTTAACAAGATTAATTGCTCTTCTTCA
>CM017909.1:22497420-22502420 GCA_008369825.1 Triplophysa tibetana | reverse complement strand
ATATGATGATTGTGTTCTAGTACACTTTCCTACATGAGCGCCAGAATAAAAATCATCCACTGAAGAAACCTCAGAAATGTCTTTACTGCAAGTCTCTCTCTCTCTCTCTCAAATTAAAAACAGTACTAATGTGAAAATATTAAGTCGTAATGAAATCTACAGTAAGTCACTGGCTTCTTAAGAAATGTACAAGCATTTAGATTTTCTAAATAAAAGATTTTTATATATTCTGTCCATGTGAAATAAAAGCACTTTTTAAAGTCAATGCTGTGAATTCAGTTTGTTGTATAGTGTCTTTTTCCTCTCTGCTCTTCTGATTTAAATCATCT
The DNA here is from genome assembly GCA_008369825.1 of Triplophysa tibetana. Classification (NCBI taxonomy): domain Eukaryota; kingdom Metazoa; phylum Chordata; class Actinopteri; order Cypriniformes; family Nemacheilidae; genus Triplophysa; species Triplophysa tibetana. The sequence continues at coordinate 22,502,091 of CM017909.1, read as the reverse complement.
TTTGTCTATGAACAGATGTGTATGCAGCAATAATAAGGATATTAAAGTTAACAGTCAATTTGAGATGCCATTAAATCAATATGCCAGTGATTTTGTCTTCATGTTATGTGGCTGGAGTTTCATCTTATATTTTGTTGTGAATGTGGATGATGTGAGTGACAGAAGCTCTTATCACTGACATCATCGCTGTGCTTTCTGATGGGTGTTTTTCTTCTCTATGGAATGTTAGTGGAAATAAAAGAGCTATAAATATAACAGACGTTTATGAGTGTGACAGTATTATCATCTAACTGAAGGTCACAGAATCTGTCCCAACCCTCACATGACAAATGACTCTTCACAACACTTCTCTGAGACCTTTCATTTCTGTTTGTTCCAGACGCGTCATGAACCCACAGGGTGGGTGAGGTGAGAGACAGAGGACCCAAGTGCAGACAGGGAAGTAAGGGGTTAACAAGACTTTAATAAATTATAAAATACAAAATAAACCCCCACGAGGGGGTAACATAACAAAACATGACATGACAACAGGAACATGGACTAACTAAACTAAACTCATAACAACACTTGACATTAAACTACAATAAACTAGACTAATATAACTCCAAGGAACAAGAACTCACCCACATGGCGCGCACACACAAGAGACAAACAATGAACCAGCACAAGACACGAGACACGAGGCCAATATAAAGGAAACCAAATCAAGTGGGGACAGGTGCAGGGGATAAACTAATTAACACTAACTAGGAAACAGGAGGCCAGGAACAATGACAAGACCGGAGAGAGAGTATGGCAACCAATAGATGCCAAAATAGTCTCTCTCCAACATGAAACAAGGGATCCTGTCTGTGTCCGCCTCAAAACCAACAAATACCTGACATGGTGAGCCGGAATCATGACAAGACGGTTGTCAATCAAAGGAATGAAATAGGCCTACTTGACAAATCATTATATTGACTTTATATTTTAATCTCGTGATAAAGTTTGACTTTCTGTTAAGATGATGTCATATTACGATGCTCTACTGTACACACACCCGTGTCATGTCTGTTATATCTCTCTAAGATTGCAATGAGAGTTTCTCCTGAGATCAAGATCTTAAACTTCACACAGAAATAAATATTCTGTCATCATTTACTCGCCCTCAGGTTGTTTCAAACCTGTTTAAATTGTTTTGTTCTGTTAAACACGAAGAAAGATATTTTGTTAGCAATTTTTAGATCTGTGACATCATCCACTACCGTGGTAGGAATACAAATATATTGTATATTTAGTTTTTCTGTTGAACACAAAGTGAGATATTTTGAAGTTTTTAGGAACACAAACAGTTTAGAGCACCTTTGACTACCATTTAACTTTTCCTATATGGCAGTCAATGATGTCACAGAATTTAAAATCGCAGACATTCTTACAAATATCTTTCTGTGTGTTCATCATAACAAACTTATTCATGTATGAAATGACATGAGGATGAGCAAAGATTGACAGAATGTTTACTTTAGGGTGAACTTTCTCTTGTCCGACAGGATTTTCTTCCAGGCATCTCAAACACTGGGGGGGAATCAAAATGTGTTTCAGCTCTTGTAGAAGCCGGCGTAATAAATGACGAATTTCACCACACATGACATGCTGTATAAATCTAAAGCATTAAAATCATACGAGCGTGTCGCAGGTTCACTTCTGCCCACAGTCTGTCCTTTAAAGAGCATTCAGCACATTTTCACAGATACTGTTCAACTCTGTTAACCTTAGTTTAGTTAGTTTAGTTTATATTTAGTTCAGTTTTTATTTTCATGCTCATGGTAGTTGAAGTAATTAACTTTAAAATGACTCATTTGGCCTCTCAATGTATTTCATTTGAGACTTTTGATAAGTTCGTGTTTCCCTTGTGATATTTCCAGCATCATTCTGTACCTGAAGATCATTACGGGTTTTAAAACATTCACTGGATGAAGGAAAGAATATTATATTCTCTTAAATGTTTTTTTCTGATCTGTTGAATGTGTTGAGTGAGAGTCACGTGCTGTAGCGCCTCCTGTCGGCCGAAACTCTGCACTCACTCACATTCACTTTCTGCTTTGTTCAAAAACACTTTTTAGTTTTTCATGTAAAAATGATTTCTATCCGTGTGGTTATTGATGATGAGAGGGAGGTTCTTCATTTGTTCCTGTCACTGAATGATCATGATGATGATCAAAGGTCAAGAGTTCAAGCTCACAGAACGCACATACTGATCAAATACACATCCTGAGAGAACTGTAAGTCAGTAAAAGCATCTGCCAAATGTAAAAAGGTAAATATTTGAGTTGGTTTTCTGTAGAGTTGCTCCATATAGTACAGTGAAGTTACAATGATTGATGTTTGTGTCACTTTACAGGAAAAAGACTCTCAGATTGTTTAAACTCTGTGATAATACACCACAGTAACTACAGTATTTAAAGAAGAAAAACATCAGCCCAGATCTGAGTATATAAATCAAAATCAGCGCCCATTAAAAACTTAAGAAAACATATAAAAACTCCTGGAACTCATTCAAACTGCAGGTTAAAAAGCATCTATTTCATCACAAGGACACGTCAGCTGTCAGGACAAACTCTGGTCATGTGACGCAGAACTTTATTCTGTCAGAACCTTCATCAGCTTTGATTCATTAGCTGGAAATGAGCAGAAGGACGCCGCCGTGAAATTATATGAAACTGTAAAGATCTTAACCTGAAGCCATCTGGATTCACAAGAGCTTTCGTCGATGGATGATGTTGTGGAGCTCTCACACCTGTTGAAAAAACAAGCATATGCTGGTTTGGTATGTTTTGATGGTGATTTTAAACTGGTCATGTGCTGGTTTAAGCTGGTTTAAGATGGTGAAACCCGCATCAAAACATACCAAACAAGCATATGCAGATTTCATCTCTCAGGGAAGTTGAACAGACACTTGAATGAGAATCTCTGCAGTTGAGCGTCTCACTTGTGTCTCTCACTGAGACGTGTGACGTCTGTGTTTGGCAGGACTCAACTCCTTCTCATGTTTGATGGCTATCGTGCGGCTACCACGAGTCCAGAGCACGTCTGTGGCACGTCTGCTTTATTTCACATCCTTGTGTGTGTTTTATGAAACGTTTGGCTGAATCACATTATTGCCGTGTGAACTTCAGTCAAACTCTGTGTTTCATGTCACGAGATCTCAGTGATGATGTTCAGCTGTTTAGAGACTCAAGAACACACAGTGGTGTTGTGTTCAGTGAGTAGAGTCACAACACAAATAATGTTTATTTCCAAAGTGATAGCTGAGAGATTTAAATAATAGATAATAATCTATTAACTAAAGGAAACATGGAGAGTTTATTTCGAGCAACATGGACAGACTTTGACGGGTCAATATGAATATTTTGGTCATGATCATTTTTTCACAGATTTATCTTCATGAAGCCACACGACTGCCAGCGGCAGAGAATGTGAGAGATTCTTACATCATTTCATCGAGAGAAACATCAGAAGCTGCTGTGTGTTACAGATGGATCATTAACACAGAAAGCAGCCAGCGTTTGGCTTCACTTTAAACATCAGCGTCGTTTCATGCTCAATATCTGCTCAATCTCTCATCTTTCCACATCTGCTGAAGGAGGATGACAGAAAACGCCTCATCACGACTCATGCTTTATATTCTCAATGTGGATGACATCAGACGATGACAATACTACGGTCCATTGAGATGTATTGTTGTTTAAACAGTTTGAAATGACTCTGAACTTCTGGTGTTTGATTCAGATGTGTATCTCCAGCTGATTCTCTTCATAAACTCTGTTTGATCACGTCTGTATGATTCTTTCACGAGCGTGGAGTTAATCTTTCATTTGACTCTCTGAATCTCTGGAGCGACGGCAGATGAAATAACACTGAATCGCTTGCTTCCCAGATGTTTGATCCAAAACGCTGCCAAGTCCAAACCTCAGGCTGTGTCTCTCTGAGCTTCTTCCAAACACAATCCACATGCAGACCAGATCCCAGCATGCTCTCCTGAAACACTGAAGGTTTAGCGTGAGGGATGCGTGAAGCAGCGATTCTGTCCGGTTCAGACTTCACATCTGTGTGTAAAGATAAAGCGTCGCTTACTGTTGCAATGATGAATGTTGAGGACAGTAAGAGAGACATCTGAAAAGTCTGCTTGTGTAAATCAAAAAGAGTCCAAACTAGTCCCGAGTTGTGTTGAAATAATAAGCGAATGATGTGATGTGAGCGAGATGAATCTGTGGAGATGAGATGTGAAGAATGTGTTTGTGATGACATCAGGACTATGACATCACAGATGATGATGATGATGATGTCATCCTCACAGGACCGCTCTAGAACATCTTCACGAGACTTCATTATTTCGTTGTGGTGCGACTCGTGTGTGATTTATCCGCTCGCTGTTCTTCTAACACAAATATTTTGGAGAGGATGAGAAACACTCGCTGTAACGACACAATGAGGAGTCGTGAATACATCAGCTCGTCACGTGTCCAACACCTGGAAAACACTTCACAAAAAAAAGACAAATAATCCACGATAACACAAACTCACAACAAACTAGAAGTTGTGCAGGTTCATGTTTTGTTATGATGCCTTACAAAAAAAAATATATGTATACTTAATGTTGGTTTTACTCTACTTGGGACGACTGAAAGTATA
>CM017909.1:22442420-22492420 GCA_008369825.1 Triplophysa tibetana | reverse complement strand
TCAGTGTGTTCATGAATCTCTGACTGGGGCGGCGGTCGAGAACCACGTCACAAACATCAGATGCCATAAAGAGAACAGAAGAGAAATGCATGAAGCTTTAGTGAAGTTCTTGATTTCTTAACATTTCAATCTTTATGAAACAATCACATGAACAGAATCACGTGAAGGTGACGGATTATTAATCTTGAGCAGAAGTTTGTTAAATGTTTGAACACACAAGCACATACATCATGTTTATTTTCATTCACATGTGTCCACGAGGAGCACAAGAGCTGAGCGGAGATTCAGGACGGGTTTAAAACACCTTCATCATATGTTCAGCAGTAAACTGTGTCAGATTTAAATTGCTCCGGTCATGCCCCCCCCCCTCAAACAACACGTGTGTGTATCATGATGGAGGAATGTGATGTTTACTGGCATGTTTCAAGTATGACCTACAGATGGTGGTTTCACGCGTGCGTTGTTGAGGTTCGCTGTAGCTGCTGTGACACCACTGTAATGTGGGAGGTGACCTTTGACCTTCAAACACTGTTGCTCCTGGATTAAGGTCAAGAAAGAGGTCAGTAGGTCAATGAGAAGCAGACAGAGCCTTCCTCAACTGTTTACAGACCACAATACAGATTCTTTACATTCAGTAGCATGTTTAAAATATTGTGCAGATATATTAATAAAACTCACATTTTTTTATTTGTAAATATAATTAAACTCCTGATATATTGTTTTTCTTCAAATAAATCTTTTGTGCTCATGTGTGGAATCACAATTCAAAATAAACCCATTTTATTCAATTTAATGAAATGACTGACAGTGACAGTAATATGTGAACAGAGAAGATGAGACTGTGTGTGTTCATGTGTCTGTGTGTGTGTGTGTGTGTGTGTGTGTCTGTGTGTGTGTCTGTGTGTGTGTGTGTGTGTGTGTTCATGTGTCTGTCTGTGTGTGTGTGTGTGTGTGTGTGTGTGTGTGTGTGTGTGTGTGTGTGTGTGTCTATGTGCGCATGAGTGTGGGTCTGTATGTGCGTCTGTGTGCACGTGTCTGTGTGTTAATGTGTGTGTGTGTTCATGTGTCTGTGTGTGTGTGTGTATTCATGTGTGTGTGTCTGTGTGTTCATGTGTGTGTGTGTTCGTGTGTGTGTGTGTGTGTGTGTGTGCCTCTGTGTGTGTCACATGAATGTAATACTCTGAGTCTCAGGGATGAATGGAGTTTTGTCGTCTTACAACTGTAAAATGTTTCCTGATCATTCGTCATCTTCACATTGAACTGAGGGCTTAGATTTGTGGGCTGAACTGGACGTGTGTGTTGAGGGTTTAACATGTGTAAAACACACACACGCCTGATCCACACACAGCCTCAGTTTACGGAGACATCACACCCCCTACTGGACACAGTCTCAAACACACACTCACAAAACACAACCAGTGATTTTTTTCTCCCGATTTACTATTTCTTTTACAAAGATCCATCATATTCATCAGACAGCAGTGGTTAAGTTCAGAAACTGATATACTGGGGTTGTGTGTGTGTGTGTGTGTGTGTGTGTTTGTGTGAGTGTGTGTGTGTGACTCATGTTTGGGTCACAATGAAGCTGTTGACTGTGTTTGGATTATCACGGGGGCTTAAGGTTTCCATCGACTGCCCGCTGCGTCTGAAAACACCAGAAAACATATTAAAAGTGTGTGTGTGTGTGTGCGTGTGTGTGTGTGTCTGTACACGTGTTTGTGTGTACCTGATGTTTGGAGACTTTGTTAAGCAGGTCTTCATACAGAGTTTTCCATCGGAGGACCTCAGTTTGGAGATCAGACTCCTCAACATCCCACCTGTGAGGAGAATATGACATAGGTTCAAAAATAATGACACAGATTTTCCTTAAACATTGTTTAACGAAGTTTCATCAGCAGAATGATGACAGACACGTTTATGAAGAGAACAGAGACCGGCTGTCTGTGAGATGATCCGGACAAAGAGTTTTCCTGACAGCGTCCAGTTCCATCTGTAAGGTGTTCACCTGCAGCTCCAGGGACTCCTTCTCACCTGACAGACACTCTTTAAACCTACACACAGACACACAACACATAACACACACAACACATAACACACACGCACAACGCACACACACAACGTGAGTTTACATCTACAGGAAGTGAACAGTCGTAATCTTGATATATGTGGAGATGAAGAAATGAACCTCTTCACACAGCTCATCCACTGGCGCTGCTGCTCACACATTTGCTCAAACTGTTGGGCCGTCTCTTGGAGTTTGTGGAGACTCTCTGTGTTCTCTCGCTGCAGGTTCTCTATCGTCCTCTGGTGGGCAATGCTCTGGTCACACAGGTCCTGCTGCAAAGCATCATGGGACATCTGCAGCTCCTCCAGCTCCAGTGATTTACTGACAGATCACAAATACACTCATGAGGATGACCTGACACAGTGTTATTCTCCAGCTCTATAGGAGGGGTTTACAAACTGAACACAGAGAGAGTGCTAAACGGCAAAGCAAAACATTTAAAGTGATAACAAACATGATTGTGTTGACATGACAATATTAAGTGTTTGTGTCTCCTTCCATTCTACATACGTTCCATCCTTTATATTTCTAGTGCAATGTCACACTTCATCATAGTGTACACATTTGAATTGTTTACAAATAAATATAAAGATGATAGATATTTTAGGAAGGAGACCCTCACAGAAAGTTCCTCATATTTGGGGGTCCTTGGCATCTTAAACTTTAAAACCCTGTTATAATAGCACCTTTGATTTTAAGAGGACAGTAGCTGTACTCATGCTGCTGCTCATCAGAAAACTCTTCTGGACGACTTCATCAATACCAAAACTACTGATGGGAAATCTTTCTTCTCAATTTGCTGTTGCTCGAGTCTCTTGTAAGGAGCATTATTTGAGTAATATGAAGAGGTAACTGACGCTGTAGACCACAGACAGTAGGATTGTTGTGTTGATTTCTCACCTGTTTAATTGCATTTGTAAGTCTTCTGTGAGCTGTAGCTTTGACTGCACCTCCTCAAAGAGCTTCATCTCCAGGACCTCCGTCTGCTGAGCTCTGAGCTGGGCCTCCTGATGCAGCTCGTCCACCAGGCCCACCAGCTGTGTCTCTGAGCCCTGCAGCTGCTGTAAATCACAGCTCATCTGCTCCAGCTGCAGATACAGTGACCTGTCCTCTGTCACAGACAGTCCATGCTGCTGCATGACATCACTCTGTACTTCAGACAGTATTTATGATAAGAAAAACTGTGATACTGTTTACAATAATAACGTTTGATTTTGGCTATGAAAGTACCTGCTGCTGCAGCAGTTGTTCATATTTGATGCTCAACTCAACATACAGCTGCTCTTTATGATACAAGCGCAATGACAGATTCTCCATCTCTGCCTGCAAAGCCTGCTGCCTCTCACTGCACAGGAGCAGTTCTCGCTGCAACACAGCTACAACACACATGCACACAAACACACACACACACACAGGCAGACTACATTACTGATACTGTGCACACTGCAATACTGCCGCAACACACACACACAATGCATTTGCTGCAACATTGCAGCAGCACACACGCCACAAAACCTCTGCAACACGCACTCTGCCCTCAACGCAACACTGTAGCAACACACTTTGCACTTGCCACAACACTGCAGCAACACACACGCTGTTCTCGTCGCAACACCACAGCACACTGTACTCACCACAACACAAATGCTGCACTCGCCGCAACACTGCAACAATGCACATGTTGAGCTAATCACAATACTGCAGCAACACATGCCACGCTCAATGCAACATAAACTGCATACTCACCGCAACACACATGCTGCGCTCGTCGCAACACTGCAACAATACACAAGTTGCACTTGTCGTGATACGGCGGCAACACTGCTGAAACATACATTGTGCTCTGGCCACAACACACATGCAGCGCTCGTCACAAAACTGCAGCAATTCATGTTGCACTTGTCGCAATACTGCAACAACACACATGCTAAATTGCTGCAACTTGTTGCACAGGTCGCAGCACTGCAGCAACACACGCAAGCGCATACACTGCATTTGACACACTATTAGCTTAAACTCTGCGGAAAAACATTGCATAGAAAAAAAGGCTTTAAAATAGTACTTGATTTAAATGAGCAGTGAAACTGTGAGTAGCTTGCAGTTATGTCACTGCAGCATGATAAGAACAAAACATTTCTATCACAGAAGCTGCGCCTCTTGAATGTGGACATAATGAAATAGAAGATTAAACTAAACAAAAATGAGATGATGAAATGTGACATATAGCAACATAAGAATTAGCATAAGCGGTTCCTGCTGGGCTCGCTGCACTATTATCCTTTTTAAACAACTTGAGCCAAAAACAGTCATCTCATATTCATCTAAACTTAGTTGCCATCACAGTTGAAAGTCTTTCAGCACATTATTACCTTTCTCTTGAGACAGTCGGATGCTTTTGGCAGTGAGATATTGAATCTGACCATAATCTTCATCTCTGTGAACTCTCAAAAATCTCCTCATAACCACAGAAGTGTTGTGATCTCAGTCCGTCACTGCTGCTCTGAAAACATGACCGCGGGTTTCTTTCACTCCAGGGTGCTAAATATCGCTCTGTCTCTTTAAATATTTAACCTCATACATAAATACAGAACTAACAGTCAGTACATTCAGCAAAGTCTGACATTTCACAAAACCACAACAAAAGAAAAACATATTTTTAGAAGTGTAATGTACATATACATCATAATAAAACTTCGAACTGATGAAAACATAAAAGAAGAAAAGAATAATGTAGAACTTCAACAATCCTACAACAATGCCAATGTATCTTTGTGCAATCTGTGGTTTGTATTACTGTATTTCTTTTTGGTTTTGGGATGAATGTGATCAGAATAAGTTTTTGTGACATACTCAAGTATCTGCATTATTCATGAAATATAAAGAAATGGTTTGATAAGGTGAAATACAGGCATGTTGGAGCAGGCCGTGAACCAGAACACATTCCATAAATTCAGAAAGAAAAAAACCTGCCCGAGGGATTTATCATTATCTTCCATTTAATGATTTCTTTGACATAAATGATTGAGTAGAAAGAGCTTTGACTTCATCAAGAACAACAGGTGAAGTGAGAAGATTTTTTCAAAAATGAAATTTATTAAAAAAAGACAAAGGAGAAAAGTCACAATGTTCCTTCTGTCATTTCTGCACAGACTGTGATAGAAAATAACTCAACATGAAACACTGATGACGACCCATTTAACTGACTTATTTGATTTGAAACTTGGGAATCCTCTGGATGATGGGAAGTCGTCTGTTTGGGAAGGGACGACATATATGACAGATTGGTGAGATGGAGAGCAAGTTATTACATTGGATGAAAACGTGAACCAATGAGACGGGGAACACGTTTTATATAAACAAGACTCTCTGCACTCTCACCACGTCCAGATTAGTTTTGAAGGAGCTCACGTGACGTTCACATGATCCTGTCTTTAGATTTGAGCTGATGCGGATGTCTGCTAAACTGAGAGGGAATATGAGCTAGTCTACATCTAAAACAAATGAACACTCTGGCTTTATGTGTTGATAGTTAGCAGATTAATGGTTACGGTTTTTCCTCCTTTGGTGAATAAATAGAATCCTTAATTTCTTGAGAACCAACATCTTCTCAAGACTCTTAATGCGTCAGTACGCAAGTTAAAAATGAAACAGAACAGAATCATTCAAGTTAACATGACAAACAGGACTCAGCGTATTAATCTCAATTCTACAATGACACGCTGAATACAATCAGTGAAAAGCTAACAAACGAATAAATAACATCTGAACTCAAAAGGAAAAAAGGCTGGTAACACAATAACATCGGTGCTGCATAGCAGATGAAGATGGTCTCAATCAGGTCCTGAACTCACAGGCACTTCTGATTGGAGCGTTTCTGGCTGAAGTGCAGTTTTACACCAATCTTTGAACAGAATCAGTAATTTGTTCTAATAGCATCACGCCGGAAACGAAAGGATTGGACTACACTAAACGTGGATGTCGTCAGTGTTTTGTTCGACCACCTGAATTCATAGAGCACATGTGCAAGAAAAGAGAAAGGACTTGCCTATGAACATAAACAAGCAAACAAAACCCATGCCTATCTGAGGTCAGACGTATCTGACAAGAAGAAAATTATTGCACAGATTTCTTGCGTCTATGGGTTGGGCGGCGTTTATAAATAAAAAGCATAATAATGTCAGAGTAAAAGAAACTTCAGTGTCAGAATGAGAAAGAGTCCCGACGCTTCACCACTGCTGCCAACTGAAATCATCGTTGGAGCCGAACACCAGGAAAAAGCCCATGATGGTGGCGAAGATGACGATGTTTCCCGTCAGAACGAGCGCACAGGCTCCCCAGGCGATCTGAAAACATTCAATATTCAGAACAAATCACACAGAATCAAACACCTCTGACAGGCCGCTACACCAATAATAAACATCACTTTCTCTCCATATCTACAAAAGCAGAAGTATCTTCTGGTGGTTTAAAAGTGTGGTAAAATAATGTGTAGGTTTCTATTATGCACTGCTATAAGAGACTCTCGTTTTACGTTTCTCTTTCGAAGGCATGAATGTCATCTCTGGGTGAAGTGATTCTTTAACACAAGGGCTTTGATATTTACCACACCAGCACGAGCAAATATGATGGGCAGCCCGAAGGCGGACACGACGATGCCCGTGGTGAGGAATATGGCCAGCTCTTTACAGGCATTACTGGCCGAGTCCGTGTCCTCCACCACACGGCGAGAGATGCAGTGAGGGATGGGTGACAGAATGTAGAAGAAGAGCAGGAACAGAGGCCAGTACGCACTGCACACAAAACACCACGCACACGTTAACAACATCAACACATTATGTGAAGGAACAGAAAAACGAGGAGGACATGAAACTCACTTATAGGTGGGCAGAGCGCAGCCCAGCATGAGGAACATCAGTCCAATCGCTCCACCAAAAGACAAACTGATGAGAGCTGAAACACACAAACATGTCACAAATGTTACAAATGAATTATAATACAAATATGTGACTGTGGAACACAAAAGCAGTCTTGTGGGTCAATTGAGTGTTGAAATATCTGACTGAGGTACAGCCGTTTAAAACTCAGGAATCTGAGAGTGCAAAAAAATGGAAATATTGAGAAAATTGCCTTTGAAGTTGTGAATCAGAGGCACTGTGGCAGACCATCCACTCACAAAAATAAAGTTTTTCTATATTTAAGGCAGGAAATTTACAAAATATCTTCATGGAACACAATCTTTACTTATTATCCTAATGATTTTTGGCATAAAATCAATAAATTTGACCCTTACAATGTATTTTTGTCTTTTCCTGGAAATGTCCCCGTGCTACTTAAGTGATGCAGGGTCACATATAAACAATACAATAACAAAATCAGAAAGAAAGCAGATGAACTGCCATTAAATAATCAACCATGGTTTTATTAAAGTAAAAGTGTAGCAACTACGCGTATGTTTGTTGGTGGATTGTTTATTATTTGTATACAGTTTAACTATGTGGAAAAGAGAAAGAAAGACAGAAAGAAAGAAAGAAAGAAAGAAAGACAGAAAGGAAGGAAGGAAGAAAGACAGAAAGGAAAAGAGAAAGAAAGACAGATAGAAAGAAAGAAAGAAAGAAAGACAGAAAGACAGAAAGAAACAAAGACAGAAAGAAACAAAGACAGAAAGAAAGACAGAAAGAAAGGAAAAGAGAAAGAAAAGAGACAGAAAGAAAGAGATAAAGAAAGACAGAAAGGAAAAGATAAAGAAAGACAGAAAGAGAGACAGAAAGAAAGAAAGGTAAAGAGAAAGAAAGAAAGAGATAAAGAAAGACAGAAAGGAAAAGATAAAGAAAGACAGAAAGAAAGACAGATAGAAAGAAAGACAGACAGACAGAAAGAAAGAAACAAAGACAGAAAGAAAGGAAAAGAGAAAGAAAAGAGACAGAAAGAAAGAAAGAGATAAAGAAAGACAGAAAGGAAAAGATAAAGAAAGACAGAAAGAGAGACAGAAAGAGAGACAGAAAGAAAGAAAGGAAAAGAGAAAGAAAGAGATAAAGAAAGAAAGAGATAAAGAAAGACAGAAAGGAAGAGATAAAGAAAGACAGAAAGAGAGACAGAAAGAAAGACAGAAAGAAAGAAAGAAAGACCGAAAGGAGACAATTGTATACTCCCTAATATATCCAAATGCATCTTTGTTTATAAATGTGTCTCCTACACTCTGTTTGAAGTGTTATACTCACAGATAAATATATTGTGTGTGTGTGTGTGTGTGGGGGGATGTGTGTTTATATAAATCTGCGACCGCTAATAAAAATAGTTCCGCGTCATCACAACACACACACATACCGGAAACACACGCGCGTCTTACCTTTAATTCCCGCCATCGCGTAGATTTATAAACACAACAATTAACAGATTTAACAATAACGATGTGAAGAAACTCCTCGAGCTGATAAGACTCCGCACTGCGCGTGCGCTTAACACGAGAACTTCCGGTAACCGGAAAACCAGCCACTGAAACCGTGGTTCAGCTGTGCCGCCATTTTGTTGAGGACGAGCTTTATAAACTTCTCAGTTTGTGACGTCTCCACAATTATTTCAACAAAATTAAGCCAAATTACTAACTGACACGACCACAAGTCCTCATCACTACACATAATTCTACTGAAGTCTGAACTTGCTTTATTGAAACAAACCTTTTGAACTAGACCACTGATAACGTTATTGTGCTTTTAATGCAGAAAAATTGCAGCTTTTCTGTTAACATGTAACATGTATGTTTTTATAGGACAGTCTTGACTTCTACAATATGATGGCGAGGTTGACCCATTACAAAACGCACTGAGCTGTCTGCTTTTATATTATTTATTATAGTAACAGTTATAGAAGTGTACAAAATATGCAAAAAAATGAGAAAAGAAAAAAAACAATTACATTAAATATAACTTGGGGTACAAATGTGAAAATAGTAACAATTTATGAAGGGGGGGAATACGTTCATAGAATACATTTTTATTTTTTTGCTTTTGTATTTTTCATATTGCTTAAAGTATGTCTGTATTGTTTAATTTATTTTAGAAACTGTTCAAAACTTGGCTTACAGCTTTAGCACATTTTGTCATATGAATGTGATATTTACCAAATAAATAAAAAATTGTACCGCAAGATATATTGTACTTTTAGAATCAAATGTATTTCGTAAAAAAATATAAAGATGACATCATAAAGTTCGATTTAATTTTAAAAACAAAGAGACGTCAATCCAAAACATTTTTGAATATATACAACTAAAGAAAAGATATCTCACGGATTCTACAGAGATGAGCTGAAGTCTTCTGTGACGTCACACGCCAGTCAGACTGCGCAGTTCAGCTGCCGAACCATCCGGGCTGTCATGGCCGCTGTTAGATGCGCGAGTCTGGAGTGTTTCCCGGAAAACATTTTAATTGACATTTTATCTTATTTAAATGTGCGAGAACTCGTGCGCAGCTCCAGGTACGAAGCATACAGCGGCTGTTTTAAAATATACGAGTGATTGTGTGGGAAAGTATACTTGATAAATGTAGTACATCATGATCGTCAATCAGAATCTGTGTGTTTACGTACGCGCATAAACATGTGTTGAACATTTGCGTGTGTTGATGTACGTCATGCGCGTTGCCCTTTTAATATGTGTGTGTGTGTGTGTGTGTGTGTGTAGGGTGTGTGGACGCTGGAAGCAGCTGGTGAAGGATCAGAGATTGTGGCGTTATGTTGATCTGACCTCATGGAAAGGGGTGAGAAGTTCATTTATCTGGACTGTTAAGTTTCATCTTTACTTCCGCTGATGTGTAACAGGGCTTCTGGACAGCACGCTCTGCTTTTTATGTTCCACTTGTTCAGATTTATCTCCATCAACTCACATAAGACTCATACAGAAGTACTCAGTGTGGCCCCCAGGACTGGGGTTAAGCAAGACCCAGCTTTACAAGAAATATCTTTATAGTTATGGACTCCTAAACAAAAGTCACTAACTTGAGCAGACGTTGCAGTGAGCAGTTAAAGGAGTAGTTCAGTTTCAAAATAAATGTTGATGATGATTTCCTCTCCCTCATGTCATCCAAGATGTTTATGTGTTTGTTTCTTTAGTGGAAAAGAAATGAAGGATTTTTCTCATATAGTGACTTCAATGGACTCCAAATGCTTGAAGGTGAAAATGACAGTTTGAGTGACGCTTCAAAGGACTTTAATCCACCAGACCATAAATAAAGGTCTTATCTAGAGAAACCATCGGCCATTTAAAATATAAATGTATATGCTTTATAAACACAAATGCTCGCCTTGCTCTGTTCTGAAATGTGCGTTCATGGCTCGAAAAAAAATACGTAGTCACAATGAAAAGGTCACGCTTGATGTAGGCGGAAGTACAGAGTCAGTGTTTACAAGTTTAAACAAGTTTTCAAAGTAGTTACATGAAGTCATGAACCCGCATCTCAGAACAGAGCAAGGCCAGCGTTTTTGTTTATAAAGCATATACATTTATATTTTAAATGGCCGATGGTTTCTCTAGATAAGACCTTTATTCATGGTCTGGTGTGGTTTAAAGTCATTTGAAGCGTCACTGAAACTGTCATTTTCACCTTCAAGCATTTGGAGTCCATTGAAGTCACTATATGAGAAAAATCCTTCATTTCTTTTCCACTAAAGAAACACACACATGAACATCTTGGATGACATGAGGGAGAGTAAATGATCATAAACATTTGTTTTGAAAGTGAACTACTGTCTGACTGAGAGCTGATCTGTTTTTACTGAAACACAAAGGTTGGATTGGATATTCATTTTAACTTTGCACAACCTGCTCATCCATTCAGATGTTTGTTATTTGTGTGTGTGTGTCTACACTGAATAGGTGACATCTCGAGTGTTGTGGATTCTGCTGCGTCAATATCTGGGTCGTGGCCTGCGATATCTGCGTCTGCGCGGTCTGCTTTTGTCTGCACGTGGCGGTGCCTTCCTCACTGAACCTTGGCTGCAGGGTCTGACCTCCAAATGCCCTCGTCTGCGCAGACTCTGCCTGCTGCACACAGACCTGCGTGGCTTACACAGCTGCTCTCTGCTGCCCCCTACTTTACAGGTGCTGGAACTGCATCATTGTGAAGTCCCGTCTGCTTTCTTTACCCAGAATCCCTCTGGATCAGAAACCGACAGAACTGCCTCAGAAAACGAAGCGCCTTCATCCGCCGGCCGGAGCATGGCCATACAGATGCTCGTTCTCGATACTGTACCGTCCTTTTCTGACCTGCACCTGCGGAGTCTCTGCGCATGGCCTCACCTGAGCCACCTGGAGCTGAGGGATCTGATCCGCGTGACTGTAGCCGGTCTGAAGGGATGCGTTCCACCCGGGGTGCAGTCGCTCAGCCACCTTAAACACCTGGAGCTGGAGACATCCAAGCGGACTCAGATGGTAGCGCTGGGTCTCGGCGGGGGCTGGCCCGGTCTTGAGGGTCTGGGTTTGGGCGGCAAAGAGGTCGGTCCTGGTCTGCTGTCTGTCGGCCGTCTGCCAGACCTGCGCTCATTGCGTCTGCACACGTGCAGATTGGCGCAAGTGATGGTGCTCAGAAGCTGCAGGTGAGCCATCGAGTTGAAAAGTCGAAATGTTTTGATGCTGCGACTGGACTGTGTCTTTAAGCACTTTTAATTTGACATTTTGACAAGTTTAGGTTGTTTTTGATAACAGATCACTGTTAAACACTGGCAGTACATCTTAGTAATAAGGTTTCCGTACTTAATATTTCTCTTCTCAGAATTGTTCTTGTCACACCACACAACAATTTACACAGTTGACGTGAACAGTCAATGACTGAAAGTTTGTTTTCTGAAAAGGATTGGTCTTTTATCTGACTGTCATGTTGACTGCGCAGGTGTCTGTCACAGCTGCGCAGGCTGGAGTTCAGTGAGGTGGAGTTTATAGAGGAGGAGGTGAGCGAGGAGGAGACGGACGGACTGAAGAGTGAAGATGATCCTGTGATGAAGTTTAGACGTGTGTTATGTCAACTGCTCCCCCGATGCACCGTGTGTGTCAACAAATGCACAGTCACAGTAAACAACGACTGACACACACACACACACAATTATACTGCAGAGACTTCACACACATGTGTTTGTGCCTTTTAACAGACAAGAATAAAAACATCTTTTTCAGATCTGGGACTTTGAGCTGTTTATAGATGCAGACTAAATTAGTTTTACTTGAAATAAAGTTGTTGTTTGTGAATATTGATTGCAGTTTTAATAATTGTTGGTTTAGGGTGAATCTCATGTCTGGCCACATCACTTCAGAATCAAAAGAAAGCATTAAGAAATGATATTTTGATTCATGTAAAAGGTTACAGGGACTTTTTTGTATTGTTGCATTTCTTTATGAGAACTAAGCAATCTTCATAACTGTAATGATGTAACACATTGTATTGTGTGTTTTGTGTTGTACTGCCTCAAATTTTGTAGCAATGAAAATGACAAAGAACTCGGAATGCATTTTACAACGATGATGAGATTCAGACATGACACGTTTTTAACTTAAGTGGAAATATTAAAATCGTTTTTGTAATAAAGAATCTTTTTTTACATAAACCGTTTTTGTCTATTGTGTTTATGTTAGAACACAAATAACATCATTAATTTACTGTGGTTTTACTTCTCGTGTGTTTTATCCTAACGGCGTCGAGGTACAACACATTTAAAGCGTGTAACAAAGTTCTAGTCCTAATTATTATGAGTTTGTGAAAGAAATTCACGTTCTATGGCAGGGGTCGAGATATGAGAGGTCTTGTCGTGTCAGTCGGTTATAGATGTTTTTGCGTCAAAATGAGGTATTTTAGCATTTTTTGTGCTTCAACAGATGACTAGCACTTTTACGCAGCAGTGTAAAATAAATGTTAAGACTGTGTGTGTATCATGGGTTCGAATAGCTCAAAATGCGCGTTAACGCACAGGTAGCGTGGCCGAGCGGTCTAAGGCGCTGGATTAAGGCTCCAGTCTCTTCGGAGGCGTGGGTTCAAATCCCACCGCTGCCAAACTTTTTCGCAATTTCTAGACTGTGTGTCTATCAAAGCATTATAACCGCTTTTGAAACAGGCTCTCATTAAATCCTTAGTGTTTCGAGTCTGACGTCATAACTCAACCGTGCTTTTAGGGCAAGTTTAACAATCATAGGATGTTTGGGTTAGGTCGTAAGCTAACTTAACTACCTATGATTGTTTAACTTGCCAAAACAGTTGAGTTAGGGAAGTGTGGGTTAGAGAAAAGGTTTAGTAAGACTTGAAACACTTTTTTTAGACAAAACCAACAAGCCACGCCAAGTATTTAGTGAGAAAACTGTGTTCCGTACAAACGATGTTCATATGACATTTTACCGCTGATAGCTGAATAAATATGTCAGTGTCATACATAAACTATACATCTATGTTATCCTTAATTCTCCTTCTTTTACACCCGACTAAGACAGAAACCCTCCCGACACTTGTTTTAATGATATTTTATTAAGTTTGATCGATGCGCCGAATGAATATGAACGTTCAAATATGTCGTCAAATATCTGACCGTTTCCCTGATAGCACACATACATCTGGCTTATGTCTATTTGACGTCTGCATTTACATCTTACAGACATCTACAATACATAGTTAGCTCATCTGCAATACGTCTTGGAGATGTCTGCTGTCAGACGTTATATAGACATCTTGAAGACGTCTGTAAGATGTTATGATTTAGAATGGATGTAAATCTGCTCTTTCTAAGATGTTTAGCAGAAGTTTTTACGCAGCAAATCTCAAGATCTTTGGAAGACGTATTACAGACATTCAAACGTCTCCGAGACGTATTGCAGATGAGCAAACTACGTATTGCAGATGTCTGTAAGATGTAAATCCAGACGTCAAATAGACGTAAACCAGATGGATTGTGCTATCTGGGTTGTTGAATAAATGTTTTGAAACGGGAATATTTAAACCTCAATGGCGGGCGATGCTTGTCTCCACTCACAGCCTGAGACAGACATGACGTATGACCATCATTCTGCGTCCAGTTATTTTGTTTACGTTATATTAATAAATTGTCATGTTTTAACAAATTAAACTTTAACTCTAGTTTTCCTGTATCTCAGTGGTAAGAGCATTGCGTCAACAATGCAAGGTTGTGGGTTCGCACCCAGGGGATAGCAAATATCCATGAAAAACGTATAAGGATGTAAGTCGCTTTGGATAAAAGCTTCTGCTAAATGCCTAAATGTTAAATGTAAATGTAATTCAGTTGATTGTGATGTTTTATTGCCAACTTTTCATAAAAAGTCATCAAAAGTGTTTTCCTTGACACGATGATAGAAAATTCACACATATTTAGTCATCCATCCAGTTATATAACAGTTTATTACAAAACTGTGTGGGTACAGGCAATTTTATTAACAACAGTTGACATTTACATTAAGTCATTTAGAAGACGCTTTTATCCAAAGCGACTTACAGGTGGGGTAGGTAATGGAAACAATTGGGACAGCATAAGTACAACAAGAGCATAAGTGCAATCAAAAAAGAAGACTAGTTTCACATAACCTAACACAGTATACAGAACCATTCAATCATTCATTCATTCTTTCTTTCTTTCTTTCTTTCATTCATTTTTTTTTTTTTTTTTGAAAATAGAAAATAGAGTCAGAACAGATCAGTCAGATGTTGGCGGAAGAGATGGGTTTTCAGACGTTTCTTAAAGATGGCAACAGAATCTGCAGATCTTGTAGCAGCGGGCAGATCATTACACATAGGTGGAACAGATCCGGAGAAGGTGCGCGAGAGAGATTTTCTACCTTTTTGGGATGACACCACAAGACGCCGTTCGTTTGCAGAGCGTAGGGATCTGGCGGGTACATATGTCTGCATTAGTTGATCAGTTAAATGTCCATTTTCACAGTTAAAATCAAGTTATGGACTCTGAGCGGAACATCATTGCAAGCCTGTACGGAAACTGTTAACCCTTATCATCTTCCGTACACTTGCGGAGATACTTTTCCCCACTTTTCTTAAAAACTATTGGTCCAAAAGACGTCAATCAAGGTGCAGCCAGGTGTACTTCACTAAGGTTGTGTCTCAGTGGGCGTTCTCTTTACACATCAGGATGAAAGACCTCTCTATTGGTCACTTTCAATAGAAGTGCCACGCCCACTACCCTCCCCTGTCATGGCCGCCAGAGCGCTGTACATTTACATTTAGGCATTTGGCAGATGCTTTTATCCTATACATTTTACATAGGTATTTGCAATTCCCTGAGATCGAACCCACAACCTTGCGTTGTTAACACAATGCTCTTACCACTGAGATACAGGAAAGCTGTAGCGGTAAGAAGAAAAGGAGGCCATGAATGAACCTATGGAAGTGGTGAAAACATAATACATTGCTACTTTAGGTGGATACATCAGCAGATGTGACTCATAACATGAAAACATTGACCTGTAAGGATGGCTACAAGACAACAGCATAGATGAGGATGCCAACATTCAACTCAAAGCACACTTTCCACACATCTTATTTAGGAGAGTCAAGAACCACAAAGGGATACTGGACATCTTTCTTGGCCTCCGAGCAGACTGCTCCCCATCATTCCTGCAAAAGCACAAAAAAATGATCATTACAATCTCCTCTACTTCAACTTGTTACTGTGAATGTTTTTAAATGCCCCTATATAAACTTGCTCATTATCTTTCGTGAATGCTTCAGGTCTAGTAATCTGATCCAAAACTGTCATTAAATTACAATGGAGACACTCAGACGGTCAGTTTTATACCTGAATGTAAATGGTACGTTAACTCGGAAACTCACAAAGTCTTTGGGACTATTTTAATTTTAAGCTAAACCCCTTCTCACAGTACTAGCATATATATAACAAGTTTGAATTAAAGTCATTTGCTTGTCTAAAGTAAGTACAGTATATCTATAAAGGAAGGGTTAGGAAAATCTCACATATGGTAGCTTTACCTTCTACCCTAGCAACCACAGCAACCTTTGAAAAATTGAACAATCATTAAGGTAAATGATGACAGGTATTGGCAGAATGTAAATTGATTTAAGTAAATGAGTGGTATGGTCAATGTTTTCATTCAGTGGATGAAATTGTTCCTTGCAATCTGATACATGTCAGGACCACAGAGTGTATAAATCATGTCAGAACACGATCAGGTGGCATATTTGAGTAAATGTTTGATGTCTGTATACACTGAGTGAATATTATTAAACGAAACTATTGTAATACTATCTTTGTAAGGCTGTTGCCTGTATAAATCCTGGGCGAGCAGGCGAATCTCACTGAAAACTAACTTCATCTTGCTGAGACAGAAATCAACAACTGAACAAACAACTGAAGTTAGTTTAACAGACTCTAGAAGCTAAAGTTACTATCTAAGGCTAAGCTATCAAGCTACTAGCTATCAAAACTATACAGAGGTATCACTTACTACCACAGTAGCTAACGTTACACAATTAGATTAAAACATGAATGGTTACACACCAGCGATCCACATTTATGAATTTAGGGTCAGGATTAAGAACTGTATACCAAATACCTTGCACATGACGTGTTGCTCTTCTTATGGAAACAACGCTCTTACGCCAGACTGGCGGCCCTAACAGGGGTGAGTTGTGGGCGTGGCACTTCGATGGAAAGTGACCAATAGAGAGGTCTTTTATCCTCCAATCCATATTTTGTATTGAATAAAAAAGACAAAAAACTCTATAAAAGTTCAGTGCCAAGCGAGATATTGTGTTTAACAGAATTCACTTTTCAAGGTCTACAGAGAACGTCTGAATCAGACTACAGTCCTCTACTTCCCGGGTACATGATGTCACTATTCCGTGTGCTTTTAATAACCTCCGTCCACAGGAATACGCCCAAAAATGGGCGAGACCTTTATCAGAGAAGAGGAAGAGCCGCTGAAGTAGTGTTCAGTTATCACAGATCATAAACATTTGACTGATCTACACACTAAACTACTTTCATCACAGTCCTACAGCTGCTCATAAGAGTTCAGTATACACATTCTAAGATCATCAACGCTCAAATAACAGATTTTTTTAACTGATGAAGTCAAGTTGATGCCATTATTACTGTTTATTGCTGAAAGCCAAAGTTTATGAATTCAGGTGCACTGAGAGGGAAACCGACCAATCACAACAGCTGTAGGAGCAGAACTCACTGATTTGGTGTGGGTGGTACAACTTCACACACACAAACACACACACACACTATAACCGGGGAGCCAATCACGACAGACCTGGTTAGCTTTACCAATCAGAGCGTTTCAGAAGGCAGAACTTATATAGACCGCAGGATATCCAGTCGTGGTGGACGATAGACTTGAAATATGTGAAATATAAAGTGTTTTTTGAAACTAGAAGCATGAACATCCTTTGTTAAACACACAATCAAAGCTTCGAAAACAGGGAAAAAACAAGCCCTTTAATAACAAAAAGGTATAACAATCTACAAAAACAAAGTAATCCAAACGGGTAAACATCAAAGGAAACAAACATGTTCATCAAATGAATGAAACATCCATGTTACAAACAGGCTAAATCCACATGAGTATACATTAACCAAAGTTACATTACATTAACACCGGAAGACAAACAATGGGCGAAGGAGAGTTCATGTAAGTTGTGTCTGTGTAGGTAAGGCTACGTCCTTGTGTCCTCCAGATCAGGTCCTCCATATCATCATCTTAAGAATGCGGTACACGGAGGATTCTCAACTTAGAATTAAACGAGATGTCCATTATTTTTATATTCCTTTACATTTATAAACCACATATTAGATTGAATGTGCAGCTACTGCTGTTTATTCAACACGTTTATTTAACAGACTAATTTAACAAGTTATCTCTAGAAACTAAGAATACACCTCATGTGTCCTCCGAATTCTGGTGAAAGTAGGTCATATTAGACGGGTGCCTACAGAGTGTCCTCCTGCCTCGATGACATGGTGGGCTTCAAATGAGACCTCCAGAGGACGCAGCCTTACGAAACGAGACACAGCCTGATAGGGTGCAGCTGTGACAGTCATTGGTCAATGATGAGAAACAGGTGCAGGCAAAAACAAGGAGGGACAGGTGAGGGAGCGTGGTGAAAGGACATCCTTGGGGAAAAACAGGGAAAACAGGATTAGGGACCGACAACTGGGGTCAGTTGTGGTCTGGTGGTTAGAGAGTTGGACTCGTAGCCAGAAGGTCACTGGTTCAAACCTCAGTACCACCAGGAAATGACTGAAGTGCCCTTGAGCAAGACACCTTACCCCTGTTTGCTCTGCAGTGATAGCTGCCCGCTGCACCCTACTTGTAAATCGCTTTGGATAAAAGCATCTGCCAAATGAATAAATGTAAATGACAGGAGTGTTACGATGCATCACTAAATGAACAAATGTAAGTACACATTACGCAGAAAGAAAAGAATGTATAAATACTTTAATGGAAAGAAGAGCTGTATTTTGATGTGTGTGACAGTTATTGGCCACACTGTTGTCTAGGCAACAAAAGCCACTTCTTCTTCCTGTTAGTCAGTCCCAGTGTGTGCGATCTCTTTTGTCATGCACTCAAAAGAACCTACTATTCCAACACTAACACACTACTGTAGGGCTAGTTTAAGAAGGTGAATTGAAACTGGATAGTCTCATGGACAGGTAGATGAAGTACAAAACACTTTACAGCTAGTGCTTGATCTGATAATAGTAGTATTGGGGTAGTTTGTTTTTAGTATTTGTGTCGAAAAGTCATGAAGTTACAGGCATTATTACTACAATTCTGCAGTACCAGTTCTAGATTTCTGTCTGTTCAATATGT
This sequence comes from Triplophysa tibetana, assembly GCA_008369825.1. Taxonomy (NCBI): domain Eukaryota; kingdom Metazoa; phylum Chordata; class Actinopteri; order Cypriniformes; family Nemacheilidae; genus Triplophysa; species Triplophysa tibetana. The sequence continues at coordinate 22,473,521 of CM017909.1, read as the reverse complement.
TTAATGTTTTAGACTACTCTGCATATTGTCCCCATTAATGAAACACAATTCAAATTAAATAGTTAATCTGTCAATTCGCATTTAAAATAATGTGTAAACTGTAGAGGGCAAACACAGTTGCAGCTCTTAATGTGTCTGTTTTAAATTCACTTGGTAGAAAGAGCAATAAAAGCTGTTCCCTTCATTTGGAGTGATGTTTTGTGAGGTGTGTTAGTATATCATATTGTCATTGTCTAAGTAAAGTCAACATTAAACATGAAAATCCAACATGTCTGTGTGGCTATAGATACAAAACATTGTGTTTCAACTGAACTCCTTTTACACAGTATTAATTCATGGGCCGTTAGGATATAACTAGTTAACGATACAGTTAACAGTTTAAAAGAAACAAATCATGTGAGAATGATATAATAATATAATGATGTAATGATGGTCTTCATTCTCACGTCACTCTTTTCCACATGAAGTAAAAGAACACCGACTGTATGACAGATGAATTCTTTTACTTTTATTTCAAAATGACAATAACTGCTGTACTGTAGGTGTGTATGAACATACAGATCCATCTGTTTATAATCAACACACACTTTATTACACAACCTTTAACTACACAGTGAACTGCGTCTCTACTCAGCAGTAAAACAATCTTTATGAAATCATTTCTCATGGATTTGATCAAATCTGCTGCGGTTTCTTGAGGCTGTTGTTTAAATCACTAGATTGGATCTACAGAGAAATTTCTTCTTCCAGTTTCCCTCCTGAAAACACATCATCATCATCATCATCATCATCACACTGTTCATATGTGTGTGTGATCATGAGTGTTTCTCACCTGATGTGTGTGTGTTTCTGATGTAGATGTGAAAACCTCCCAACAGAAACAACAGAATCATCATCTGAAGAATCCACACAGTCACAAACACCACTGGCACTGAATCTAAACACACACACACGTGCACACACACACACACACATCATCATAAGATTAATTATCATCTTATCTTCATATCGTAACTATTTTTTTACTCTGTTCCTGTCCTTAAGACTTTCAGCTCTGATCAATCAAGCAGGTGTGAGGATCATAGATGAACACCGACTGTAGGTCTTAATTCAACATGAAATCTGTGTGCACAACACTCACACTTCTGTAATGACTCAGGTGTCTATGTGACGGTGAGATTACTGTCACAGAGAATAGCGCAAGCGTGCTATTGGTCAGAGCTGAGGTCACAGAGACAATCGCTGATTCTGTAACTCACAATCCGATCATCATCTCTGTCATGTTGTGATCTCTTGTTGCTGTTGTGTGAGTAAATGTGTAAGTCTCACCAGTTCAGTAGTTTAGAGTAATGCTCTATGATGGTTATATATGAAATATCAACTTGATTTGACAGATGGACCAAACCTCGACCTCCTGAATCCACATGTCAGATCATTGAACACACATCATCTGCTAGTATATTTCACCACTGACACGTATAACTCATTTATTTTATTTTATTCTAGAAGCCTACAGTGGATGGTTTTTATGATGTCTTGATAAAGTGTGAAATTGACTTATTTCTCTCTCTCTGCTGCATTTGAGTCACTAGACATATCTACCTAAAGGACATCTGTAAGATAACTTTATTTCTCTCTGAGATGATAACTGTACACCGCTCAGTGAATGACACACTTCATACTTTACTTTTGTTAGCAGTAAACGCTGTACAGAAAGAGCTGTTTAAGAAGAAGAGAGATGATCAATATGAGAGTTACTGTACCTCTAACATTCCCTTGAAGTTCTGCATGTGTTTCTGAACCAGTCGAGTCCGCAAGAATTAATGTGTATCTGCCTGAATCTTCTCTGACCACATGATTTATAATCACAGCACCATCACTGATAATGACATCAGATCTGTTTATGTAAAGATCACAATTCTTCCCTTCCTTCATCGTGTCATTTATAATTCTACATGATGGATCAACTGTTCTGTTGCCTGTTATGAGATGTTGTATAAATGCGTCATAGTGTCGAGACTCTGGAACCATCTGTAGAGAGAGTTTGTGTCCCAGAACTGCATAACAGATTTCTGCCTGATTAAACCTGCACGTCTGATCCTCACCTACACAACACAAACACACAACACCACAGCTGATTTACACACAACTAACATGTGATATTTAAATGTTGATGAGATGAGTTTCACTCACATGAGATCATCTGGAACATCAGCAGCATCAGTCCAAACATCAACAACATTTCTCTGAACACAACACACTCAACGCACTTCTGTCTCTCTGATCTCATCTGATGTGCGTCTCACTGCACTGACACTTTTATTTAAAAAGAGGAAGTTTTCTTGCAACTGGTGGTGAAAAGTTTCCAGTAATAGATTTATAATGAGACACACAAATGAAGTTCTTTAAAGAACGGAAAGGGTTTTAATTCACTTCAGAGACACAATTACTGTCTGCTTCACATCAGGTGGTTCTTGGCCTCCATGTCCTAAATTAAAATTCTTTAACACACGGCTAGCTGTGGATTGTCCCACTTATACCATAGTCATTTGTCAAGTTACAGCTGTTATTATGGTTTACAGTGTCATTTTTGATAAGAACGATGAAACAAAGAAATTCTCGTCAGTTCATTTCAAATCTGATAAAACTGACTGGAACGACCTGCATTAAACAGTTTTTAAAACCTTCCAGCCAATCAGAATCCAGTATTCAAACAGACCAACCTGTGGAAAAGACAGCATTTGCTGGTCAGGTTGATTTTGAAGCATGGTAGCTGGTTTTTGCTGGTTCTGAGCTGGTTTAGGAGTTAAACCAGCTCAGGACCAGTTTAAACCAGCACAATCCAGCTATGCTTCAAAATCAACCTGATATTGATTCACATGTATGCATTTGGCAGACGCATTTATCCAAAGCGACTTACATTGCATTGTATTATACTTTTTTCTGACTTTATGTATAGTCAGAAAAAAAGTATAACAGTGTAACACACTACTCTTCTATACAGGAATGAGAATGAAAGACACAATTGAAATGTGGCAGATTGTCATCTTATTCTCTTAAGATTAAGAAATTTAAATTCATGTCATTTGAAAGCTTAACATTAAGGCAAGGCAAGTTTATTTATATAGCACATACACAAGGGCACTTCAGAGTGCTTTATGGAATTTGTGGAATAACAAAGAACAGGAACGAAAAACTCACGGACCGTAACAAGCTGTAACAACAAAGCGTAGCAACACATCCTCAAAAGATCTCCAAAGAGCATACAGCTACGAGAACAGGTACAAGAACAAACGAGCACAGGACAGAGAATACCAGGCCATTAAATAGGGAGACGAACAAAGGATAATTACAATAGGCAGGTGTGGGTAATAAAACACTCAAGGGAAGCTAACGAGGAGACGAGAGGGGCGGGGCCATAGACGAGACACGAGAAGGCGCATGACAGCCAATATCTAAGCCATGCCATGTCCTTCTCACACAAAACCCTAGACTTAGCCACGACTCCCCTGCAAGAATAAGACTAAACATGACATGATAGCGGAATCATGACAATCACAAAAACTTTAGATTTTAAGAAACAATAAAACAGCAATAAAATTGATTAAAAATGTGAGTGTATATATAAAAAGAAAAAGAGCAAAATAAAAATAAATGAGAAATAGAAGTGCAGTTGATGTAAAGCAGCACAGTGCTCAGGTTGTGAATGCACAGCTAAACAAGTGTGTTTTTAATCTGGATTTTAAAGAAGCTTCTGTTGGTGAATGTCTGATGTCTTCTGGAAGCAGATTTCAGCTACGGGTGGCGTAATGACTAAACACTGATCGCCCTGTTTTGAGTGAACCCTTGTTATCTCTAACTGACTTGATCCTGATGATCTGAGAAGTCTGATTGGTTTATATTCAATGAGCATATCTGAGATGTATTTGGGTCCAAGACCATTAAGTGATTTATAGACAATTAATAATACTTTGAAGTTGATTCTAAAAGTAACTGGTAACCAGTGTAAGGACCTGAGGATTGGAGTGATATGCTCAGATGTTTTGGTTCTGGTCAGAATCCTGGCAGCAGCGTTCTGTATGAGCTGCAGCTGTCTGATGGTCTTTTTGGGAAGACCTGTAAGGAGTCCATTACAGTAATCCACCCTGCTGGTGATGAAAGCATGAACTAGTTTCTCTAAATCTTGGATCCAGACTTATAATTGTCCAGGTAGCCATTTGAGTTCAAGAATTTGGTCAATTGATTGAAGACAACCTTTTCAATGATCTTGCCTATTAAAGGAAGATTTGATATTCGTCTGTAGTTAGACAGTAAGGTTTGGTCTAGATTGCACTTTTTTAGAACAGGTTTGACAACTGCATTTTTTAGGGACTCTTGGAAAGTTCCTGAGAGCAGTGAGGTATTAACTATATTTAGGAGATCTGCTTCTTAACAGTTAAAGACTCTTTTGAAAAAGGATGTGGGAAGTGTGTCAATGCTGCAAGTTGACGCCTTAAGATGCTGAACCGTTTCCTCCAGGGTTTTGAGATCAATCGTCAGAAATTCAGACAGAGTAACTAATTTCTGATGTACTGAAGTCAGACTGACCTGACTGCCGCATGGAGCATTACTAATTTCCATTCTGATATTACTGATCTTTTGAAGCAAAAAAGTTGCAAAACTCATAGCATTTGTCATCAGACAGCATTTCCCTCGGAACTTGACTCTGGCGATTTGTTAGTCTCTCTACAGTTGCAAAAAGGGTGCGAGTGTTATTTATTTTGCTGTTTATAATGTTAGAGAAAAAGTTCTGTCTATTTTTTGCCCAAGTCAACATTGAAGGCATGCAGACTGTCTTTATAGATGTTATAGTGAACTTCAAGTTTGGTTTTTCGCCACATACGCTCAGCTTTTCTGCATGTTCTTCTCATGCTTTGTACTTCTGGTGTGTTTCTCCAGGGTGCTTTACGCCTGCCAGTTATCGCCTTGACCTTTACTGGAGCAATGGCATCCATAGCATTTTTAACCTTTGGATTAAAGCTATCGAGGAGAACATCCATAGAGTCTGCAGATATACTGGGTGACAAAGACATAGCATTCATATATAGCTCACTGGTGTTCTCATTTATGAATCTCTTTTTTATAGAGACGGGTCTATCTTCAGTGGCAGGACTGATTGATACATCAAAGAAAATACAGAAATGATCAGACAGTGCCACATCTCTAATAATAGTGGATGAAATGTTTAGACCTTTGCTAATGAGCAGATCCAGAGTGTGTCCACGATTGTGTGTGGGAGCGTGCACATGCTGGATCAGATCAAAAGTCTTTAAAACATTTAAAAGTTCATTTGCAGTGTTGTTTTCTGTCTTGTCTACATGAATATTAAAATCTCCAGCAATAACAAAGCAGTTCAATTCTGAGGAAATAGCTGATAACAGTTCTGAAAAATCATCAACAAAGACTGGGGAGTATTTGGGAGGTCTGTAAATAATTGTAAACAGAATGCGTGGTGCACCTTTTAAAGCAATACTCAAGTATTCAAAGGACAGGTAGTCACCAAGTCAAACCAAGTTGCTTGCAGTCAAAGAGATCTTTAAATAAAGCAGCTATTCCTCCACCTCTCCTTACAGCTCTACAAACATTTATAAAAGTAAAGTTTGGGGGGGCAGATTCATTGAGGATTGTAGCACTACAACTATCATCTAACCAAGTTTCATTTAGAAACATGAAGTCCAGTTTGTTACTGGTGATGAAATCATTGACCAAAAAGGATTTGTTTTTTAGTGAACGGATGTTTAAAAGTGCTAATTGAATAGTAACTGTTTTTAGTTTTTACCCAAGATTAAATCATTGAAGTAATGAGAGATTGTTGATAGTTTAAATCACATCAACTAATGCTGTATATGTGTGAGAAGGTTTAATCCTCTTGCTATAAATATACAATGGGTTCATATATAAATATTTAACATTTATGTGAATTTAACTCTTACAATATCTTACTATATCAAATGTGTTTCCATATGGATAACAGTCAGTGTTGGCTAACTACAAGTAGTGATGTTACTTTAACTAGATTTTGCAGGAGTTTGGCATCAGCTCAACTGCTTTTATAACAGTGGACCTGTTCCAGTAGTTCAGTAGCGGTTTAGTGCGACCAAAAGATTCCCTCCATTCAGCATACTGTCTGTCCTAAGAGTGTTTGAAGGTAGAATTAATATATCCAAAATTACTGTAGTATGTTGAAAAGACTATTCCAATGATTCCCGGATGGTCGACTACTTCCGGTAGAAATTGGAAGTGCAGAATGATGCAATGATATACACTCTGACAAATACACCTGGATTAAATAACAGGGATTATTTAATCCAGGATTAAATGTTTTTGGATTGTTTTCTTAGCAATGTTCTTTCTTCACTTAGAAATAAAAATTAAGAAATGTATATGAAACAGTAATAATGTTCAGTAGACTTTTGTCTTTATATTTCTCTAGAATTTTCTCTTAGAACATTCTAGAGGGCCCCTGATCACAATTTGAAAATGTATGGATTAAATAACAGTAATAGAAAATAGTAGGATAATAAATGTCATTTTTTCAACGTACTTGAGTACACCTGTATAATGATCACACTAACTTGCTTGTCCGTCTGTCAATATCTCAGTAGGGGTCGCTGGCGTGCGCAAAAGGCGAAAAGTGTACGGAACACCGTCTACGTCACCTGTGGGCGCGGTCACTGTCACGGCGTTACTGATTGGCAGACAAATTGAAAGGTTCCGCCTACTCTGTCAGGCGCTTCCTTCCCGCTCCAGCTGCAGATTTATTCTGAATATTTGCGTCAACAACACAATCTACGGAAATAATGTGGTGCTACAATCTGACTTCACCGATGGTTTGTTTTGTCCGAAATGTGTTAATATTTAGCGGTGCTGAGATACCGTAAAGTATTTGGGATACACTGGGACATAAATATAAACCTTTTCAGTCTCTGAAGATAAACAGTCTAGTACTAGTATGACATGTCTCTATTGTACGGTGAATGGACGGCTGAATAAAAAGAAAAATGTTCCGCTTTGGGGAAAATGAAACAACAAAAAAACTCACTTGTTGCACAGTTGTCCAAATACCACCACAGGACAGACGTCCGCCGCTAGAGGCCGCTGCTCTAACTTCATGGCTTTTGTCTCTCGTCGGTTTCCGGTGTGAAGTAAACACTTCCGGTTGTTCAGTGTGCAGCGCGCGCAGCTCTGAGCGGTTCTCCGTGACGGGTTCGGTTCAGTTCGTTCGAGATGTCGTCGCTGCACCCCGGTGACCCGCAGCTCGTGTCGATGATCGTGAATCACCTGAAGACGGAAGGATTATTCGACCAGTTCCGTCGAGACTGTATGGCCGATGTAGACACGAAGGTCTCGCGCACACTCGCATGTCAACAAATCAACAAAGGCTTTGCATAGACGCTTTATCCCACGGTTTAAATGTTGTGTTGTGTTTCTTCAGCCGGCGTATTTACACTTACGACAGCGAGTGGACAACTTCGTGTCCAATCATTTGTCAAACCACACATGGAGTCCACAACTGAACAAGAACCAGCTGAGAAACAGCATCAGACAGCTGGTCCTGCAGTACGTGTGTCTGTCCCTCTGCATGTCCGTCTGTTGTCCGTCCGTCTCTCACTCTTTCTGTCTGTGACAGGTCGGGGATGTTGGAGCAGGGAGTGGACAGAATCGTGGCACAAGTTGTCGACCCAAAGGTCCATCACACATTTCGTCCGCAGGTGGAGCGAGTCGTCCGAAGGTTTCTGTCTCCCAACAGCAGCTTGGAAGATGACGAGCCCCCACCCGCGGCTCCTCCTCCCCCCACAGACCACCAGCCGACTCCAGAGGACATCAGTGATGCTGGTGAGATCTTCACATCGCTCCTTATGAACATCAAACTCTTAATGCACCGCTAAAATATTCTCATTTTACTTGAAGATATATGATGTCATTGTCATTACAGCTGTATTATAGTCTTTGCTTTTTATCATTGACTGTTTTTTTTTTGCCTGGTGTGTGTTGTGCTCCAGCTGGAAGTTCCTCCACTGACGTTCAGAACCCTGACGCCAGCAGCTGTGAGCCCACGCTGGAGCAGAAAGAGGAGGAGATGGACATCAGTCTCCCTGAGGAGGAGGAAGAGGAAGACTACTGCTGTGAAGGAGGAGGTGACTGAGGAGATGGAGACTGAGGAGGTGAAGCAGGAGGAGCAGGGAGACGCAGGGAAAGAGATCGGCACTAAATCATCACTGAAGATCAAAGAGGAGAGCAGAGAAACTGACTCCCAGAAACCCTCCTGCGTGAAACAGAAGACCAGAGAAAGACTGAGAGAGGGTATCTATCACCTGTCTGTCATGTTGATTAATGTTTGCATCAGAATGACGCTCTGCTACGTGTTGTATGAGTGAAGCGAGTATGACATCATACATGATGAAACAGATCAGGCTTGTCATCCAGTCTAAATACTTCCCCGTGATCGCCATCATAACACATTTATAGTCTGATCTCTAGAGAGCTGTTTCTGACTGTATGTTTATGTCATAGTTATTTGTTATACACAGACTATTGTCATTTAAATGGTGTAATGCGTGTATAGTGTATAACATAGACTAGAAGATATAGAGATAATGTACAGGCAGCCGGTGGTTATCACAGAAATAATCCCTGACAGTGTGATCAGGTGAAGCTGAGGGTCTTGTGTCACACTGAAGGGGTTTATTTGGTGAAAACAGTCGGCTGCTTGAACATTATCACGCTTATAACACGTCTACTTGACACATGAGAAAAAAACTGGAGATGAAATGTGAATTTGAAATACTTGATCAGCTCATTTTTACTGAATGAAGACATTCTGTAAGTGAAAGACGTTTATTTCGGTTTTAAAGTAAGAAACAAAGTTCAAATGTCACGAACAGACAATTTGGTTTAATCATGTGTTAATATAATCATGTTATTAAAAGACATCATTATAGTTAATGTTTGTGTAATATTAAATTGCCCCTGTCAAAATGATTTGCAGCATCCGGGTTACAGGATGTTATTAGTTTTGAGTGGTTGTTATTTGAAAAGAACAACAATTGGAATGTTGCGACTGGCCAATCAGAATCAAGCATTCATATGAGGCGTGTTATAAAGGGTTTTAATGCACACCTTCCAGCCAATCAGAATCCAGTTTTCAAAAAGACCATGGTATAATGTGTTGGATATGTTCAGGGTGTTTTCACAACATCTATATAACTTTCTTGACTTATTGACTTATTGTATTATACTATGACGAGCATTTACATCCGATTCTTGACCCAAAATCCACCAATGCTTTATGCTGCTTTCATAATAAAAGTCATGAGTCTTGTGTGTGTTTGTTTAGAATACTCTCTGGAGGATTCAGATCTGGACGGTCTCAGTGACATCACCGTGAGTTCTGTTCACACCAGCGATCTGTCTTCGTTTGAGGGCGAAAGTGATGATGATTCACCGCTGTCAGAGTCCACAGAGGAGGGAGAGCTCAGCTCAGAGGGTGAGAGAGTGACTCGCAGCACATGATCATTCACTGGCCGTGTATGTCACGCCTTCACGTGTGTGTGTGTGTGTGTGTGTGTGTGTGTGCAGGTGAGGGAGGACAGAAGACGCCCGGCGGTGAAGACTCTGAAGGCATAGAGAAGAAACCCCGCGGTGTGAGGCAGGGCTACATACACAAGCCCTTCCTGTACTCCCGTTACTATAGCGACTCAGATGATGAGGTCACTGTGGAGCAGCGCCGGCGCTCGGTGGTGAGAAGAGTGTCAATAATATCTCTGCTTTATGCAGACATTCAGATTCCAGACGTCACAGCACAAGGGTGTAATGTAAGGCTGTGCAATTAATCGAAAATTAATCGTAATCATCAACTTTGGCCTTCAACAATTACAAAAACAAATCAATGGAGGTGAAATGATTATTGTACTGCATTGCATTTTGTAAGAATCCTCTCTGTTCTTGTGGTATAAATCCACAGACATTTATTAAAAGACAAATATTAAGACAAAATATATAAAAGACAAATATTTCAGTATATTTCCTATGTTGTTTTCAAAAGTCAGTCAGTAAATAATCATGATATCAATATTGCCCTAAATAATCGTGATTATAATTTCGTCATAATAGACGAGCCTTAGTGAGATGTTGAATCTGAATACACATTTTGAACAGCAGGAGCTGCTGTGTTTGTAAACTTGGAAAACGCAGATATGCTGATATTTCTTAAATGTAAAAAGTCTTAGTTTGTTCATTTTAAAGAGATTTCTGTATCATACATTTTTTGGTTTGATTTGAAATTTGTTGTAAAATTGCAGTTTAGTTTTGTTATTCGACATAAAATATATTTTTATTTTACAAAGAAATGTGCAGCTTTTGAGAAATAATATAACGCCATTTGGTCGTTTCTAGTTTGTCTCAACTAATTTTGTTAAAATAAATAGTGAATGAATCTCATCATGAGCTGAGTGAATCACTACATCCTTCCACAGCACTGTTTGTCATCTCTCCACAGGCCAGAGAGAAAGAAGAGAGACTGTTAAAACGTCAACAGAACCGAGAACGTCTGGAGGAGAAACGCAGACACAGAGCAGCTCAGACAGAAGAGCAGGGTAACACATCACATCTCTCTCTCCCTCTCTCTCTCTCTCTCTCTCTCTCTCTCTGTGTATGTGAGTTTGTGATCTGATCTTCTCTCTGTAGATCGGAGGAAACAAGCATCTCTCTCCGCTGATCAGACCCCTCAGCGACCGCGGGCCAAAGAAGCTCGGAAAGAACAGAAAGTTCTGGAGAAGAAAGTGTTTCTCAGCAGACTGAGAAAGAGAGATTTCAGGTTCGTGTTCTTCATGTCATCATCAAAGAAAGAAAGGTGAGATGTTCTGCAGCTCTCACATCCGTCCTGATGACTCTGACATTCTGTTTGTTTTTAGAAAAGATGAAGAAAGAAAGAAAAATGATTCCGATGGAGATTCAGGCATCAAAGATGTAAGTTCTCTTGTCTGTCTGCGTGTCTGTGTGTGTTGATCAGTAGTGAATGATTGTGTGTGTCCGTCAGGGGAAGACGGCGTGTCTGAAGTCCTCAAGACGGCCGTCTGATCTGGAGGAGCAGCGCAGAAAGAAAACAGACAGCAGCAGTGAAGAGAAAGTTGCAGATAAAAACCGCGTCCACTCCTTCATCCTGGAGCTGGAGCAGGGAACAGTACAAGGTCAGCGTCAGAGAACGGCCGGCAAATCTGAGCGCAACCTTCGGAAAGATGCACACGGCAAAGAAAAAGAACGCAAGGAGAGAGAGCCGGGCGTCTCTGATGATCGTCTCAAACACAAACTGAAGACGGAGAGCAGGAGGGGTGCAGAGACTCCGGATGAGAAAGACGAGAGGAAGAGTGCGAAGGTCAAGGCTGACAGAAAGACCTCGGTGTCCTCCAGAGAACACAAGACGTCTGTCTCTGAGGCCGCAGATGAGGGCAATCTGAAGAAAGTGAAGACGGACGCGCTCAAAGAGAAGGAGAAAGCTAAGGCAGAGAAGACCAGCGGCAAGAGTGAGTCGAAGCCGCTCCGGCGACTGGATTCCACAGGCTCATCTGAGGAAAGATCAGAGGTGGAGGCGGGGTCAGAGGTCAGCCGGAGGAAAGACAAGCCACCCAGAGACACGCTGAAGAGGTCAAAGAGTCAATCAGAGGTCAAACCCGCAGACAAGCTCAAGGTGAGGGCGGACAGAAAAGACTCCTTGACGGGAGAACGAGAGAAAAATCCGCAGAAATCTGGCTCAGAGACAGACGGCGAGACGCGGAAGGCAGAAGTGGGGCCAAAGGTCAAGTCCCTGTCAGAGAAACAACGATCCAAATCCAGAGAGGACCTGAAATCCCAGAAATCAGACAAGAAGGACATCAAGAGCAGAGTGGAAAAGAAAAGCGCAGAAGAGCCTCAGAAGACCAAAGACACGAAGACTGCGAAGAAGACGGCCGAGAAGAAAGTGGCGAAAGATTCTGAGAGCAAGCAGAGTTCAGACAGCCCCACACCAGCCGACGGAACAGAACCCTCCGCCGTCTCCAGCGCTGATGACCCGTACGCCGCTCTGAGTGATGTCACACCTGAGTCAGACGCTGAGGAGCCGCGCTCTGTATCAGCAGAGGCCGACGCCCTCTTGAGTCTGATGACAGCGGCGAGTGACATTGAAGAGCAGGAAACTGAGGCTGATCTGAAGATGAAGGAAGCGGCGCTCACGCTGCTCTCTATGGATCCTGACACTGTGCGCTCAACAGACGTCATGGTTGCCATGGATTTGACCTCTGACCTGGCGTCTGGGGGTGAAACTCTGCCTCCACCTCGGCCGCTGGCAGACATACAGAAGGAGATGTGTGCGTCTGCCAGTGGCCCCGTCGTTCACCAGGAGAATGAACAACAGAATGACACAGGTACTACACACACAAACACACACAACACACACTCGATATCTGTAATGTAATAACGTCTGAATTCATCCTTAAGCTTCATCTGCCTCCGCTGGGGAGCCCATTGAGCATTTCAGAACAAAAGAGGTGACATCACAGGTGAGTTTATGACATCACTTCCTCCTCTACACCCTTAGAGTAAAATATAGACTGTGATTTCTGCTGTTGTCTGTTACGCTTTGGAGTCATGTGTGTGTTCTTTCAGGCTGATGATGAGCAAAGACGGGAAACAGACGATGAGAGAAATGCACAGATTCTTCCTGCAGACACAGTTGAGTCTGCGCAGACAAACACGACAGACGCAGACAAGCCTGCAAAGTCATCGACTGCAGATGAAACCGAACCTGTGCAGACACTCGCTGAAGACAAAACAGAACCTAAACCTTCATTAACTACTGACCCAATCGAGCCTGCACAGATGCTAACTGATAAGATAACTGAGCCTGCGCAGACGCTTACTAAAAAACTAGCAGAACAGACTGCAGACACAGCTGAGCCTGCGCAGATGTCTACTGAAGATATGACAAAGCCTGCACTGTCCCTGCTTGCAGACACAACAGAGCCTGTGCAGGCCCTCACTGAAGAGACAACAGAACCTGCTCAGTCCCCTATCACAGCAGCAACCGACCATGTGCGCCACGTCTCAGCAGAACCTGCACAGATCCTTACAGATACATCTGAACCCATTCAACCTGTCACCCCAGACTCACCTGAACCAGTGCAGACAATCATTTCAGACGCAGCTGAACCAGTGCAGACTGTCACTGCAGACGCAGCTGAACCCTCACAGACCGCCGCAGCAGACGCAGCTGAATCCTCACAGATCGCACCTGAACCACCGCAGACCGCCAATGCAAACGCAGCTGAACCCTCACAGACCGCCACTGCAGACACAGCTGAACCATCGCAGACCGCCACTGCAGACGCAGCTGAACCCTCACAGACTGCCACTGCAAACGCAGCTGAACCCTCACAGACCGCCACTGCAGACACAGCTGAACCATCGCAGACCGCCACTGCAGACGCAGCTGAACCCTCACAGACTGCTGCTGCAGACGCAGCTGAACCCTCACAGACCGCCGCTGCAGACGCAACTGAACCCTCACAGACCGCCACTGAAGATCTAGCTGAACTCACACAGACCATCACTGCAGACGTAGATGAACCTGCGCAGACCATCACCTCAGACACAACTGAATCCGCACAGACCATCATTGCAGACGCAGGTGAACCTGCGCAGACAGTCACTGCAGACACAACTGAATCCTCACAGACAATCACTGAAGTCGCAGGTGAACCTGCACAGACTGCCACTGATTCCTCACAGACCGTCACTGCAGACGCAATTGAACCTGCGCAGATGGGCATTACAGGTATGTTACTTGATGTGTGTATTGTTTGTGATGAGTGTGTGTTTCAAGTGTAACCTGTGTATCTGTGTGTGATGCAGACAGCTCATGTGTCTCAGATGAACAGGACAGGCTGATCTCAGACGTCTCACAGAAGGTAACCAATCTGATTCCAGAAGCAGAACTCTCCTGTAAATCACTAAAGTTAATTAAAACTCTCTCTAACCAGGAGCAGACAGACAGCGCAGCCGCATGCAGGGAAGGATCATCTGCTCAGAAGACAAATAAAGAGGTATGCATCCCTCTCTCTCTCTCTTTCTCTCTGAGTGTCAGCATATTGATGTGTGTGATGTGTCTGTCAGTGTACTGATGAAGATGAAGATGATGAAGAGTCAGGAGTGAGCAGAACTCCACGCAGAGGAAGATCCTCCCGACTGTCTGACGCCCCGCAGCGAGACACACGTGAGCGTCTCTCTCTCACTCATACATGTGCACTGATCACACACACATGTGCGCTGATGCTTCAACTGTTCATCCCCACAGCATCCTCTTCACAGCCAAAAGAGGCGGAGTCTGTAGGAGAGGAGGAGCCACAGGAGGTGTGTCCAAATGTCCCCACAATGATGGTTCAAGCACACACTTGACTGAATGATGTTTATCTTAGAAAGGCTGTGTGTGTGTGTGTGTGTGTGTGTGTGTGTGTGTGTGTGTGTGTGTGTGTGTGTGTGTGTGTGTGTGTGTGTGTGTGTGTGTGTGTGTGTGTGTGTGTGTGTGTGTGTGTGTGTGTGTGTGTGTGTGTGTGTGTGTGTGTGTGTGTGTGTGTGTGTGTGTGTGTGTGTGTGTGTGTGTGTGTGTGTGTGTGTGTGTGTGTGTGTGTGTGTGTGTGTGTGTGTGTGTGTGTGTGTGTGTGTGTGTGTGTGTGTGTGTGTGTGTGTGTGTGTGTGTGTGTGTGTGTGTGTGTGTGTGTGTGTGTGTGTGTGTGTGTGTGTGTGTGTGTGTGTGTGTGTGTGTGTGTGTGTGTGTGTGTGTGTGTGTGTGTGTGTGTGTGTGTGTGTGTGTGTGTGTGTGTGTGTGTGTGTGTGTGTGTGTGTGTGTGTGTGTGTGTGTGTGTGTGTGTGTGTGTGTGTGTGTGTGTGTGTGTGTGTGTGTGTGTGTGTGTGTGTGTGTGTGTGTGTGTGTGTGTGTGTGTGTGTGTGTGTGTGTGTGTGTGTGTGTGTGTGTGTGTGTGTGTGTGTGTGTGTGTGTGTGTGTGTGTGTGTGTTATTAATGCTGATTTGTGTACAGCAGGGTCGCAGGAGTAGACGCTCCGCAGCACAGATCAAAGACTCGTCTGCAGGTGACCAATCATATCACACCTGCATGACACGCACACATGTTTCCCAGAAAACACCTTCAGCTTCATTATTTGAGAGAAGTACACTCTTATTCAGCAAACAGTCAAATCTCTTCTTATAAAAGGGTCAGTTCAGGTCCTTGATTCTGATTGGTAGAGTCACGTTCAAATATCTGATTTGCTGACTGCATTTAATACACTTGAGTATCAGTGTGACACTGTTGTTGTGTTTGTGTTTCTTGGTCTTGCTACACATATGAAAAACTGTTTTATTAAAGCTTTGAAGCAGTGAGTGATCAGTCAGTTTATTATCAGCTGAAGGAGTTTGTTATAAAATTCACTGTGACACAGTTTCTTTGGGGCTTTAATACACACCTGACATTTACATTTAGTACAAAAACTCTTCACTGTGTGTTTAAATCAATGCATCTGTTTCTCTCCAGTGAAGCCTGTGATGAAACGCAGGAGATCAGACGACATCTCGGCTTCTGCTACAGTGAGTCTCTCTGAGTGTGTGTGTGTGTGTGCGCGTGTGGGTGTTTATTGTGTGTGTGTGTGTGTGTTTATTGTGTGTTTGATTTTTTTTTGCTCACTGTATCTCCAGGACTTTGCAGCAGATGAGATTGAGGAAGAGCCAAAAAAATCTGCCAAACAGAGACGAGATGGAGGCGAGTACACACACACACACACACAGACACACAGAGTTAATGAGTGTGTAGATTTGAGGCAGAGCAGAACACAATAATATTTGTTGTAAGTGTTCATTTGAGGAGTGTTTGTGTGATTACAGGAAGTACATCTGAAGATCAGGAGATGATGAAAGTGAGTGATGAAGAGGAAGAGAGGAAAGATGAGGAAGACGTGTCTGTGAGTACACTGCTGTATGTGGCTGAAGCTGAAATCATGTGACTGAATGAGTCTCACGTGTGTGTGTGTGTGTGTGTGTGTGTGTGTTTGTGTTCAGGAAGCTCAGAGGAAGCCCCCCCGACGTGGACGAGCCAGCAAAACCTCCTGCCCTACAGACGACTCCGGTATGACGAGTCATTTGATAATGAAATGTGATGAGAGATAATGTGTGAGGTCACAAGGAACATGTTTGTGTTGTTGTTTGAATCCCAACGAGTGCTCACATGACAAACCTGTGTCTCAATATTCTTCTTACTATAAGAAAAAAATAGATCATCATAATTGTGTTTTATTTCAGACGTGTTGATTATTTTGTGTTTTGTTGTCTAGATGTTTGTCTGGTGGTTTTATTTACAGTGTTTTCATTCACAGATCCTGGAGCAGCTGAGAGAGGAGATGCAGGTGAGAAAGAGGACGATGAAGAGGAGACGACATCGAGGACAAAGACTCGTGCGGCGTCTCGTCTGGAGGCAGAGAGGTAACGTTTCCTTTCTGACACGAGATCCAAACACAAACACACGTTCATCAGTGAAATCAACAGCTTCACATCCTCTTCCTCTTTCAGAAATAAACCCAGCAAACCGTCCACTCGAGCTCTGAGTAAACTCACCGGGAAAGAAGAGATCTCTCCAAGCACACGGTCTGTCTCTCTCCCTCTCAATCTCTCTCTCTGTCTCACTCTATCTCTCTCATTCTCTCTCTCTGTCTCTCTCTCACTCTCTCTCTCTCATTCTCTCTCTCTGTCCCTATCATTCTCTCTCTCTGTCTCTCTCTCTCTCTCTCTGTCATTATCTGTCTCTCTCTCTCATTCTCTCTGTCTCTCACTCGCTCTCTCATTCTCTCTCTCTCTGTCTCTCTCTCACTCTCTCTCTCTCATTCTCTCTCTCTGTCTCACTCTCTCTGTCATTATCTCTCTCTGTCTCTCTCTCTCATTCTCTCTGTCTCTCACTCTCTCTCTCATTCTCTCTCTCACTCTCTATCTCTCTCTCATTCGCTCTCTCTCTCTCTCATCTTATTTTCTTTCGTGGTGTAATTAAACAGAGGATTGTTTTCTCTCTCAGGTCGGTGAGGGGACGAAAGCGGGAGACGAGTCCACCGGTTTCTCGTACTCGCGGAGGACAAAAATCTGAGGATCCGCCTTCAAAAAGAGTGAAGCGATGAGTCCAGTCATATCAAAATCACACTAACTGGTGTTTTTAAGGTCAGAAGACATGTGATGTGAGGGAGCAGCTGAAGCTCTGATGTTCTGAGAGTTTGTGTGTGTACATACAAGACCTTTCAATGGTCATGTTAGTTCTTTAAAGACACAAAGTGTTGTGTTATGACAGTGTTGTTTGTGAGATCAGAACAGGCAGATAGTTTTATACTGTAGTGCTGCGCTGTGTGTGTGATGCTCATTCTGTGAATGTCATGAGAATTAATGTTTATTTTATATTTTAACCTTTTACTATAAATTCCAAACTTGATCCTGAAGCTGATTCTTCGTTTTTTTTTTCATTAAAACCATTACAAAATGTTTGTGTGCTTTGGGAATTTTCCAAAATATAACCTAAATAAAAAAAAATAGAAATAGAATCTATCACATACCAGTAGACACCATTATAGTTTCCAGTAAAAGTATTAAATCCATCATATGTTCTGTTGAGCTCTATTGTTTTTTCAGCAGTTTTTAATACAGATGTGATTTAATATCGCGTTACATCTTTAAAGGGGTCATCTGGGATTTGTCTGTGTGTTTGGTGTGTTATAAGTTGCTCATGCATGTATTAGACATGTCAAATTGCAGATATGAAAGTGTGGGAACAAAAGAGTCATTCCATCTAAAGGCAAATGAAATGCCTCGTGTAACCACACCTTCACAAATCTAAAAGAACGCCCAAATGTAAACTCAAGTAAGGTGGAGTACCTGTCAGTACTGTTGAAGAGGAACCTGATGTTCCAAATATGGTCAGAGGTGTTACATTTCCCCTCACATGCTTGCAGTATTCCACCAATCACTACACACTGGTGAACTGACCAATCAGAGCACACCACACTTTTCAGAGCCATGAGCTTTGTCAAACATCCAGAGAGGAGAAACAAACATGCACGTGTGTGGAAAATACAGCGTTTGTCAACTTTAAATTGTGTTTACAAATTGTTAAAACAAACCAAAATATTCCATTTGGCCGTGTCATATGACTCTTTAATAACTGTCAACAGCTTTAAACAGCCGTCCAAGTTCAGAAATATATAAAAACGCATTTATTTACACGCAGTCACGCGCACTCTGAACTCATCGGGATCAAGAGAGAGAGAGACGCGCTTGTTCTCAAATGACAGTCTGAAAGACAAACAGACTTCTATGATCTTCTTGTTTCTCTAGAGGATGTAGATGTTAGCGCTGCTGCTTCATGTTTGATTACTCTGCGGATATGAAGCTTGACGCCGGTTTCATACCGCACGCGCGAGCAGCAGTGCAGCGATCGTTTCGGCGCTGAGTCTATTTTTGCTGCTCTGCTCAAGCACAATTAAAGTGACAGTACATAGTAAAGGTCCTAAATGCAATTTATTGACTTGATAAAATCATCTTAACAGTTTGTCAATGAGATTTAGTGTATTCCAAACAGTCACGATGACGTTTATAAATGTCCTTGCAAGTCCTGTTAAGCTTACAGACACACACATATATCGAATAAGATGTCATGCTGACATCAGGCATGATAAACAATTGCACCAGACTGTATGCGATGTCAATTAGTCAGGAATCTTCAAGAGGACATAATGGACACTCGTGTGATGGTCGAAGTTGAAAAACGAAAAGTTATTTATGACCCACAAGATGTGATGTACAAGGATAGACAAGAAAAAGATAGAGCATGGGAGGCAGCAGTTGTGGTTGGTGAGTAGTACATTTGATCTTTTGATAATACACGATCTAACAAATGAGTATATAATTACCTATTATACGAATATAATTACCTATTATATTTACACACACCTCGTAAGTCTATGATGTAGTGGCTTAGTGATGTAGTGATGTTCCAGCCTACTGGAAAACAAAAATATACAAATAATGTCTGTATCATGTAGATAGAATGTATTTATATATACTCTACTTTATGAACCATTTTGTGGAAAATTAAGTTACATAATAAATAAAAACATGCAAGACGTCATGAAAGATCATCTGTTAACTTTCCTTGTTGTTTTAAGAAGTAAGCTAATGCAACACACTTTATTTATTTTTTATTTTCACTATCACATTTTGGAATGCAATGATTTGTGGTTTACATCGTTTAAGATTAATCTGATTCTGTGTTCCTATCGGTCACTTATAGAAGACACTGTGTACAGAAGTAACTTGTGACTTTAAGTTTACATTTGATGTGATGCTTCTTATACATTAAATCTGATGTTGACATGCCTGACTCGATCAATGTTAAAGATATCGACAGATGACTGAATGAACTCATCCACTCATCTGTTCACTTCATACACAAGTCATTTCTCAATCAACACTCACTGGTCCTCTGTGTGTGTGCACGTGTCTCTTGTCCACAAGGTGGCGCTATATTGTTGCTTTATGAAAGGAGAATGTCTCCATATGATTCCCACACTGTCTCCAGTCAAGATCAAGTATTTTGTTATCATGACAGTCTGTTTATATTCAGAGAGATGATTGTTCCACTGCTCTTGTCTGTTTTTCAGTCTGTGTCTTTAAGCTATCTAAATTACATTTCGTTACACTGTACTTGTATATGTGTAATGACAATAAAGTTGAATCTAATCTAATCTAAAAATGTTGTATTGTTTTTTACTAGGAATAAAACATTGTTTAGAATAATTTTACAAACATTCTTTAAAAACAAAGTAGCTGATGATACTGTTCTTCAGTTTTAGTTGTCAATTGGTCAGTTGAATTTGTTAATGTTCTGATCTCTGTTGTGTAGTTCAGTTTGATGTCTGTATGCGAGTCTGATCTATGTACTGTAAGTGAGACAGATCTCTGTAGTGTAGTTCAGTTTTATCTCTGACTGAGTCTGATCTATGTAGTGTATATGAGAATGATCTCTGTAGTGTAGTTCAGTCTGATCTCTGTAGTGTATATGAGAATGATCTCTGTAGTGTAGTTCAGTCTGATCTCTGTAGTGTATATGAGACTGATCTCTGTAGTGTAGTTCAGTTTTATCTCTGACTGAGTCTGATCTCTGTAGTGTATATGAGACTGATCTCTGTAGTGTAGTTCAGTCTG
This sequence comes from Triplophysa tibetana, assembly GCA_008369825.1. Lineage (NCBI taxonomy): Eukaryota > Metazoa > Chordata > Actinopteri > Cypriniformes > Nemacheilidae > Triplophysa > Triplophysa tibetana. The sequence continues at coordinate 22,453,226 of CM017909.1, read as the reverse complement.
ATCTCTGTAGTGTATATGAGACTGATCTGTGTAGTCTAGTTCAGTCTGATCTCTGTGGGTGCCATGGAAACAGAACTTGACCCTCTTGTGTTGTGAGACGACTGGGACTGAAACTCTGTCAGGATGAATGAGGGACACAGTCTGTAACATCTGGACATCCCAGAGCTTTAAATCAGTGCATGACTTTAATTTGCCTTGAGTGTGTTTCAGTTCTAGAGGGAGGACTCTACATGTTGTCATCTACTATTCACTCTTTCACATCTTACAGGACATGCTGAGAAACTGCCATTTATTCATCAGAAACATTTTTTCCCAGAATTCCTGTGTGAGCCCTCATTTCTCTACAGACACTTTCATACTTTCCTGCTGTGTTTGCACGTGCGTGCGTGCATGCATTGATTGCTGCATGTATATACCACATGTTACTCTCGTGTATATAGGCTATATACATGATTATTTCATTAAAGCATGTTGTCTAAGGCACGTGTGTCGCAGATCTCGCGCATTTTTATTAACAGAGACGCTGCTGGATCCAACTGCTTATGTGAAGTTTATTGCGTCTGACGCGTTCACGCTTTAATCATTCCTCCGCGTGCACACGCAGTTCATACCTTGTGCACGCCCCCGGTCGATCTTCTCAGTCTCGTTTAAAACATGAACATCTGTCACTGGCAAAGCTATGTCTATAATATTTATGTCTGATTTCCATGTATCATTTATCGAACAGATTTCATTAAGCGCGTGAGTGAGGCGCGTGGCCGCTAGATGGAGGGAGAGACGCGCGTGCGTGAGTGACGTTGTTTCGGTAAGTTTAGCAGAAATGAGAAAACATTGCACATCCTCATGTTTACTCCCTACAAACCTTCACAAGTTTCCTAAGAATTTAATACATTTCTACACAACAGTATAAATGTATTCTCGCTTTTTTAAATTATTCTCACATTTTTTTAAACCAACCATAGTTTTATTTTAGTAACAATTCTAGTTACCGCGTTTCTTGTTGTTGTAGCCTATTGATTGTCATTTTCATTTATATGAAACGATTAAACTGGTAAAACTACGGCTATTTTTCAGAAGGGCATCAACTCTTGTTAAATATGCCAGTTAACTAGATCAACTCATGTAAATATTGTCAAATGCAACTGTGTTTTTCTGTTATTTGCTGAAATAAGTCTCAAATAAAATCAGTGTGTTTTCTGTTAGGACGGTGAAACATCAAATGTGTTTTACGGGATAAATCTGCCTTTAACCATATTTTTAAAAACAATAAGAAGGGAATTAAATATGTTCCCAAGTGTGATTAGAGAGAATGAACTCGCGCATTTCTAAAGATGTAAAGGACCGATTTATAGCTCAACTTAAGGTTACCTTAACAATCTAATTTAATTAAGATTTTTTCCTTTGTGATTATTTTTGTCAGCGCCAAATAAACTGAATAGCCAAATTGAAATAATTTAGAATTTACCTTAATAATAAATGAACAGTAAACGTTTGCCCTGTTCCTGGTAGCGTTTATAATATCAAATATAGATTCAGGATTAGAGGCTTGTACGCAGTTTAGCTATTTTTTGGAAGAAAATCTAGCAAAACGGAAATTAAAAGAAAGATAATAAAAGAATACCTAAATATTAAAATCATCCTTATTCTCAATTTATTATTAGCATAGTATGAGTATATATTTAGCAGCAAGTATTCTGCCGTTTTTAGGCTTTATTTTTTGTGTTTAAAGTTTAATAACGTTTTTCGAAAAAAGGTTAACTGACACACACATAAGAATTTGCGCGAATAAAAATCTCATTTAAATGAAAGCCCAATGAAAGTAAAAGTCGTTTTCAGACGAATCATTGAACCCGAGTTTAAGGTTGTATTAAATAATAATTATGGAAAATACTGCTGCAGCCCCAGAGAGATCTTTAATCAATTACTATAATATGATTCATATAGATGTGAAAAAATAACAAATTCATATCAGTCTGTCCAGCTACATGTGATTGGCTAAAACAAAACTCTGGCCTTCTCATCTTTAGTTTTTATGATGTGACGGATGATCTGCACTATATTAAAGCGTGCGCGCGCTGTGCACTTTTATTAGCTCGCCTTTAGTTGAGAGCGTCAATTGAAAAGGTACCTGATATCTTCTGGCTTTTCTCGGGTGTAGAAGGGTTAAGAGGTGAGACGTTCGGGTGTTTACACACGCTGTGAATATGTGCAAGTTTTCGACGTCCAATCAAAAGGAGGCTCGGCTTCCCGCTTGGCCAATGGGAAGGCGCGGTGAGGTCAGCGTGGGCCGCAGGTGAAGTGGATAGTAGCTCTGTGTATTCACTCATACTCGCACTCTGGCGACGTGGATGCGCATCCGCAAAAACTGGCTGTACGCGGGGCGCGATGCGACCAAACCGTCGCCGCGGGGCTCAGTCTGCATGTGATCCGGATCAGGACCGTTCGACTCCGTTCCGCTTTGATGAGAAGTGACTTTGCCGCTTATAATGGCTGTGCGCGGTAACTCTCTGATGCCGTTCAGCATTCAAGCCATTCTGAACCGAACCGAAGAGTCTCGCCATCTGAAGGATCTGGACGTGTGCTTCTCCAAAACTGCGTGCTGGAAAATCTTCGACGAGATGGACGGAGCTGAGCGAAGTGACGCGCGAGACCAGAAGAATTATGATTCAGACTCCGGACTGAGTGACGATAACGACACCAAAGCGCAGCGCGACCCGAAGAGCGAGAAAGACGCAGATTTAGCGGAAGAAACGGATCACGAGTCCACGGCGGCGGATCACGCCAAAGGCCTGAGCGACTGCGTGTCCGGTGAGTAACGCACAACTTTATAACGCATGACAAGAGTTTCCGTTATGTTGGAGCTCAGGGGTCCCATAAACGGACTTCAGTTTCAAGAAAACTTCCTCGAGCTCAAGAAAGAAGAAAACAGTGAAAGATGTGAACTCGAATAACCTGTTTGTGTTTTCAGACTCCAACACGACGGAGGAGAAAAGCGGCGATCAGCCCAAGCAGCGGAAGAAACGCTCCCGTGCTGCCTTCTCGCACGCGCAGGTGTTCGAGCTCGAGCGGCGCTTCAATCATCAGCGGTACTTATCCGGACCGGAGCGCGCGGACCTCGCGGCCTCCCTCAAACTCACCGAGACGCAGGTCAAGATCTGGTTCCAGAACCGACGCTACAAAACCAAACGGCGTCAGATGGCGGCGGATCTGCTGGCCTCGGCCCCGGCGGCGAAGAAAGTGGCCGTGAAAGTTCTGGTGCGTGACGACCGGAGGCAGTACAGTCCCGGAGAACTGCTGCGACCCCCGCTGCTCGCGCTGCAGCCCTCATATTATTACCCGTACACGTACTGCCTGCCCGCGTGGAGCCTGAACTCCTGTACTGGAAACCAGTGACTGTCGAGCACGCGCTCGCTCATATTTATTCTGTGAACATTTGATGACTTTTACGGAAAACACAGAGCACACAGGAGATTTATTTACAGAGAAACCTCGTTCCTCCAGGGACTGTTGTCAGTTTTAACAAAGACTTTTAGGAATTATTTCATGTTGTGGAAAGTTTGTCATTTCTCCTCGAATCGTTTTTTAACAAAATATTCTTTCTTCTGGTTGGAAAACAGCACTTGATGTCGTTAAGACGAGTTTTTGCTACAGTTTTAAGGTAACGCAAGACTGGCACTTTTCCCCCATTTTGCAAGATTCAGCGCAGCTTAAAATCGGAGGAAAATAATGATATGAAGGTTTGTAAACTCCTTTATAAGCGAGCCGTGAAATTCAAACCATTTAACTTTACTTGTTTTCGTATTTTGTAACATGTTTTTTGTTGTTGTTGAAAATATTAAAAAGGTATGAAGCATTATGTTCTCTTACGTTTTCTTGATTTATGAAACACATGTCGTTTTTAACATTCAGCGAAGTAAAAGCGTACAAATTAATGAGCCGTGACATGAACCCTCAGCTAGATGAATTTATATTATTATATACATCAAACTGAATTCTAGTATACGTTAAGATACATGAATTAAAAACAAACATTAAGAGCCTCGAGTTTATATAATTGAAAAATGCGCTGATGATAACCAAAGGTGTTGCACATAAATTCAGACTTTACTAAGAACTTGAGAAGTTTTATGAACAAGAATCTGTTTTTAATTGTTGATCATCACTGAAGAGTTTGTTGTTTCTCTTGCTTTTTTAAAAAACAGTGACAGAAAATGTGAGAAACACTGATGAAATGATTTATTTACACGTCAATAAATAGACTTACAGCCATGAAGGGAAATGTTAAATGTGAAAAACAACTATTTATTTTAAACGTTATTAATATATGAATATTAATAATACTGAGGCTGTATGTCATTTAAGATTTGTGATGTTTCTTCTCGCGATTGATTTATGCGCGCGACTGTCTGCACAAGGCCTCGCGCCCCTCTCGTCTCTTAACTCGTATAAACGGCTAATTTAAAATCTTTTTTTATATAAACATAACTTTTATATGCTTAATTATCATAAAACGTATTGGCTTTTAATTGCGTGTATTCTGAAAGTGTCTTTGGGTGATTTTGAGTGTTGTTGATCTCAAGAGTTGGAGCTCCGTGGCAGACTTTTAATCTTTTTACAATATATCTTTTAACTGTAGAATCGACCAGAAAAAAATTACACCGAATGCAGAAATATTGAACAAAAGATAGCATAACCATGAGGCCATAATTCGGCTGCATAAACAAGTCAACATCAGTGAGAAAGACTGAAGACCTTCATCCTCTATTGTGAGTTCTTGGGCAAGTAAAGAAAGCGTGTTTGTTTCTCTGTGAGTGTATCAGTACTGAAATTCTCCTGCGGCTAATGCTTAAATGTAGAGACAAATCTCACCTGTGGGTCACAGAACATCCGCGTTCAGTCTCAGGAATGATGGATGGTGGACTGCGCGTTCAGGTGCGCGCGTCTCTAATGAAATGCGCGAGCACCTGACAGTCAGCGTACACAGTTTCACACCACAACATTACAGTAGCCAATTATATAATTGCCTGTGAAAAAGAAAAAAACAATTTCTTATAAAATGATAACTTATTTCACGAATTTGTTTAATGTTTGTTAAGATCAAATGCCTACAAACATGTGAAAAAGAAACCAGATTTATCAAAGTTGTAAATTAGAAAACGGAAATATCAGGACACGCATGAAATGCCAATATATAATCAGCTTTGTCAATGCTAAAAAGAGACCCCAAGTGGATCTGCTATACGATTTGTTAAATGTAGAAATTTGGTAAAATACCAGGTAAGATTATTTCTGTACTGACTGACTAAGAGTATTAGGCCTGTGTGCATTATTGAGCATCTATTTCTCATGACTCGAAAGACTTGACTTGAAAGGCTGTAGAAGAATATTAATCTCATTAATCTCGATAGATGAACGCATCTCATTGTGCTGTTTTACATTCTATAGTTTAAATGCTGTGAGGAAGACGCTTTAACTTTCCCGGAAAACGTGTGTACGGGCCAAGAAAAAAGAGAGAAAAGTGTGCGTTAAGCTTCAGTCTCAAACCTGATCTGGAAATCATTCACAGATGGAGATCCATTTTGCCACTCAAAGTGCTATTGGCATAAAAGTGATCACTCACACGCACGCACACACACACACGAACACACACACGCACACACACACACACACACACGAAGACTCACACGCACAGACACAGACACACACACACACACACACGAACACACACACATTTAAAAGCAGCATTTCCTCAGTGGTTCTCTAAATTGTACAAAACATGTCCAGGTGCTTTTCCAAAAAGAATCTAACGCTCTTTGAGGAACTGTAGGGCTAAAGGTGACATCAGGCTGTGAGAATCTTTCTGGTTCTATTCATTGTGAGGTGTGTGTCGTCACTATGTCGTGTAGCTGTTTAATGAATTGTTCAGTTGTGATGTGTGTTGTGTCATTTGTCATGTTGGTCCTCGCCACTATGTTTTCGCTGGATTTGCAACTCTCGCAATTTCCCCGAACATATAAGTGCTTTTTTACTATGTCGTGAATGCCTGTATATTTTCGGTCAAATTTTGAACGTCAAGGACAATTTCTTTATACAGGCTAATAGTGCGCGCCTGTCACACATAATGGCGCGTAATCAGAGCAATCATTTCCCGCGCGCACAGACTTCAGCCAGTTGTTGTTCTAGATCGAGTTTCCCATTTAATGAGAGAAAATTGGCATTTCAGACACTTCAATTCTGCGGGTCACAATCGTCCACCTGTAGACGTCCATTTATCTCCTAATTGAATGATATTTGTTCAGCACATGTGCTGTTTTTTGGTCGCCCGTCGTGAATCTCTTTGTAGGCCTTTACCTGCTGGACATCAGTAACTGAGCAAGTGGCCGTGAAAGAGGAGCGGGCGGATTGCTGTGGATCTGTGATGTGAAGCAGATGTTTCACGCGTGGAAATGCTTAACAGGTGTTTAACCTAACGCCTCTAACAGTTAAATATGTCACAGCATCACGAGTCTAATGATCGACTCTAATGATCACGTCTCATTACACTCCCGCCTGAGCCTGACGTGTTGTGACGTATCTGCCATTAATGCGGTGTTAAGAGTGACCCGAAAACACAACGGACAGACGCACGTTTCCTCGAGAAGAAATCTTTAAAATAATCCCCGACGAGCAGATAGATCACCATAAAATAAATAACACTATACACATTATTATTGTCGTAATCACACTTTGCTTAACTTGAAAACAATGCAGACTAAATAATAACACGACTTTTGTTTAAAGTTTATTAAAGGGATACTCCACCCGAAAATGAGAACTTTGCCACAGGCTTCTCACCCTTAAATTGTTCTAATCCTGTATACATATCTTTGTTCGGTTGGACACAAAGAAAGAACAATTTTGTGACACTTTTGACTAACATATAAAGTTCTCTACTTTAGTCAATAATGCTCCAGAATTTTCATTTGCTTACAATCCAAATAGGCTATCAACCAAAGAAATGTGTAGGTTTGGGACATCTAGGGAACTTTTATTTCTGAACTATCACTTTAAGATCTAAAACTCTTCTTCGGTGTTTAAATTGTCCCATCATTGCGGAATCGTAACCATGTTAAACACGGTATAGTATTTAATAAAGTCAAGTGTAGTCCTAGATACTATATTATACTGCAGCTAGCGTTTTATAACCTTATAGGCTAAATACTATTTAGTTCATGGTTATTTATGCTACAGTATTTACTACAATTCATCCATTTAATAAAGGCTTGTTAATTCTACAGAATACTAATATATAAATTCTACATCTTAATTTACAACAATTTATTATAATAAATGATATAGCATATACATTTTTGTCATGATTTTATTCTGCACTTTTATCTTACATGACTGAATAATTCTCTTTTACTTTAAATACAATTTTGCGCACAAAGAAATGTTCTTTACCGGTATAGTTTTTCGCGCTTTTAGAATGAACTGAACAGATTTAAACTGATGAGAATAAAAACTACATGATTGTTGGATGTTATATTTATATGAATGCGTATGTCACTGCAGAATCGCATTATTTACCGAAATAGAAACTCACATCATCATTTACTGGGGTTGAATAACCTTCTGTGAGAAGGTACATTATTAATAATACTAATGATAATACAAATGATGATGAAATGAATATATTTTATTGTTGTTTGGTAAATATGTTTGTCTACACACTCGGGTACGGGCTTCTGTTAAATCAATTTTTTACTCACTTATTCACTAAATCAAGAGAAGAAATAACAGGTGGTGTACCCATATCTATATATCTTCATTTCTTCAGGTGCATGCGTCATTAATCCATCACAGAGTCACGTGTTGTCTCCTCTGTCTGTGAAGTTAAGCTGTTGTGTGTCAAACACACCCGTCATGATATGACACCCGGCTGAGCATCATGCAACACAAATGTGAGTGAGTGACCATCTTTTATTATTTTATATTAATATATTAATTAATATGATCAAGACTTTGATTTTTAAATGTAAAATAAAATCTACCCATTAATAATTATAATTAAAACAATAACGAAACGTAATAATAGAACTGCTAAAATATGTTAAGGCCCGATATCAATGGTATATGCTGATAATGTGAAAGATGATAAAGTTTTCTGCAGAAGCCTATTTCACTAGCGGCCTTTTTACACGAATCCATAAAGAAGTCTTGTTCTTTTTCATCCACGCGCGCGTAACTCGGCCTGTGGAATAACCACTAGACCTTATAATTTACTCCTCAAGTTTAACAGAAGACACTACAGTTTGAACTAGTGTTAAATAAATCAATAAATAAAATGAAAAGCATAAGTGAGTTCAATTAGACTATTTAATTTGTGTTTTCTATCAATAGTTCCTCGCAGTGTTGGTAAATTACTCTGAATTACTAATTAGGCTGCATATTCAATTGTGTAATAAGATTATTGTACAAAACACTCTCTCCAAAAAGTATTTTATTACTTATTTCTTTCTATCCTACATCAACCTTGATTAGAATTAATACAAGGATGAAGCGTCTTATTTAATTCATTCAAATGAATAATAAATAACTTTTGACCAAAGTGTTACAGATGTGAGAAGGATAGGCGACATTAAAGCATTTTAAAGTTAGTTAAAAGAAAGTTGTCATTTCCACTATTAAATATATCAAACACTATTTAGTTCAATTACATCAGAAGTAGTTAAATTACAGAATAGAGAGTAATCCCTTACTTTACTTTGTCAAGGGGAAAGTAATCAAATAACAGTAACTAATTACTTAGTAACTAGTTACACACAACACTGCTCACTTGTTACAGGAGAGTGACGTGTGCAATGTCTCAAGCTCACTTTTACCTGAAAACACAGTAAAACTCGACAAAAAAGTTTTGCTGTATATCATTCAAACTCTAAGTTAAATGTAAACTGAAGTTAACGTTTGTTTTGTAATGTTTTATTGATTTGTTTGAGAAAATAGCGCACAGTATGTACAGATCTATGAGAGCATTTTATTCTACATTTGACTTTCCTCAGCCGTCCCACCCTCTTCGCGCGCATGAGAGCACGTAACCACGGCAACAAGGGAGCGTCACGGAGGACGAGTCCATTCCTGTAGCGGGTAAGCAAGATCGACACTACGACACATCAAACCTCCCTCTCACCGCATTAAACTGATAACGGTCAACTTTACTTGAAATAAATGTGAACATTAATGAGATTAGAGTCGCTGCACGCTGTTGTTAAGCTCGTGTGTGTTTGAAGTGTGCGCTGTTGTGTGTGCGCGCGCGGTGGTTGCGCTGAGGGAAGATGGCGCCGGCTTCTTCAGTCAATACATTAATCCGCAGCTGTTAATTCTTTTTCATCTCAACCCGTGTGTTTCACATCTGTTTGTGTTCATCAGTTTGTCTTCGATTGTTTGTTTGTTTGTGTTGTGTTGGGCTGCTGTTGCTGTTGTGGTGATGTCGGACTCAGAGGAGGAGATTCAGGAGCGACAACTGAAGATCGTGCTGCTAGGAGACGGAGCGTCTGGAAAGGTACAAAATACACCAACATAGTAAATATAAAACATACCAAAGTGAATATTAAATACACTAATGTGCCACAGTAAGTATAAATATATGCCATAATAAATATAATATAACAAACATTATAGTAATAATTATAGAAAAATAATGCACATCAAAGTAGCCTACATGTAACATACACAATAGTAAACAAGTCTCTAATAAATAACACTCTGTCTGTGCATTAATCTGTGTTTTACTATTGTTACAATGAGCTGTTCTGACGTTGTAGCTTTATCGATTAAATTATAAACACTGACGATGGTCAATAACACATCATGTATTTATATCCATAGTTTTATTTTAAACAAACAATTTGCGATATCCTTCAAACCGTGTGCAAGTTCTGAACTATTTCTGTATTTTTATTGTTAAATCTTAAAGTTGACTGTATTTTAACTTCTGGCAGATCTTATATGACTATAATGTTAGCGTTAATTAGGGATGTTTAACATGAAATGTGACTTTTCCTAAACCTCCAGTGCTAGATAATCAACAAAACTGCTTTCTAGAGATGTGTTTTATGAATATTGTGCATCTCTGATGTGAAGTGCTGATGTTCTTTTTAACTCATGTCACAGATATACACTACATCAGGTTTATGTGTGCGCACACTTGTGCTCTTCATTCATTCTGTAGTGCAGATGTGAGCTCATTAAAAATATTTACTGAAATCATTTGTGTGAAGAACACATTCTAGATGAAATGACAAAGCTTTGTTAAGATGGTCTTTAGTGCATTTAAAATCCACAGGCGTGGGTAAATATATATATGAAGAGTTTGGTTCTTGAATGAGATAACTTTATAAAATATATATTAATGTATATGTATGATGTATTCCTATTAATATCAATAAAATTGCAGTTGGTCTGTTTTGATTAAAGCCATCATAAAAAAATACAGCTAACTAACACCATAAAATACAATAAAAACATGAAAACATCATGAGAAACATGATTTAAAAAGTTTGTTTAATAGGGAGTTATCTCATTTTCGAACCAAACCCCAATATACTGAGTATATATATATATTGTAGTTTCCAATTCCCAGTTAAACACACAATACGTAAAGCTTGAATCTTTTCGACAGCTGTTTTTCCATCGGTCTGACAGTTGTGGACATTTGTGGCTCCAGTGTTGTGAAACCGTAGGACATGGGCTGAGTTTGCAGAAGGATTACATATGGCCCGTTAGAAATGTCTTGACCGCAGGACAAATCTCTTTTCTCTCAGATCT
>CM017909.1:22422565-22442320 GCA_008369825.1 Triplophysa tibetana | reverse complement strand
CAGAGAAAGAGAGAGAGAGAGATTTAACCGCATCAGCACATTCAGTGTCCGCTGGCAGAATGTGCGAGTCCCTTACCGTAAAGATTGAATTATAGAATAAATAAAGAAAGGATCTTTATAGAAGCATGTGAAGACGAGTGAGAGAGGGACACACACACACACAGACACACACATTGTTTTAGATTCTACTATGTAAACCTGCTGCTGTATAATCTGAATGTTTTGACTGTGATAAAGAGTAATTTATGGTCGTGCATAGGAGCGACGCCGTAGCTACGCCATGTGTGTAGCGTGACCTGCACCTTTCCAAAAATGTAACAATGCGTCAACTAAACGCGGAGCGCATGAACTGTGATTGGTCTGCTTGAACTCCTCCCTCAGGTCAAAAAACTCTAGCGTCATGTTTACGTAAATGATTTGTTCTTCTGTATTTAACATCTCAATCTGCAACAAAAGTGTCTGTTTACCTGCCGCTATCACTGCTAATGCTTCTCAAACGAGCTTCTTCTTCTTCTTTGGCTCTTGTCTTGCTTACACAAGCAACACACGTGTGGACACTGACACCTAGTGGTCACTGCCTGTCAACACGGATAAGAACAAAGAAAGAACGGAGCGTTGCCTAGGGCGTAGGTCCTTCGCATGACCATTACTTGCCCTTAAGTCTCTGTCTCTTCATCTCTCTCTCTCTGTTGTGTGTGTCTGTTATATTTGACTGTGAGATTTTGTGTTGTGTGTGTTCACACTCATCCTCTTTTTCATGTCACAGGGAATCTGAATGTGACGCTACAGGTGTGGGACATTGGAGGACAGACGATTGGAGGAAAAATGCTCGACAAATACATCTATGGAGCACAGGTCTCTCTCTCTCTCTCACAAACACACACACACATTATGATTTTGTCTTACATCTTGTTAAGTAAAGCCTGAAGTATACTTCCCTTTGTATGCATAGGCGAGGGTCAGTGTACAAGGTAGTAGAAGAAAACCTGACCCCTGTAGGCCCAGAGAGGTATTCCAATATGTTGTGTCTCAATAACCGTTAAAGACCGGTTCCAATACTTGAGAACACAAGAACAGAGAACGCATGAAAGTACCCTGATGTATTCTTGATTCAAAGGATGCATGAAATGCAGAATTGCGCACGTATGGAACCCACTTTATGACGCCACGGCATTGCGGCGCATCCATCCAAGTTTGTTCTTCCGAGGCTGCCTCGCAAGACCGGTCGCCGCAAGAACACAAGTCCCTTATTTGCCTTCTTGGAATTGAGAAATGGCCTTTGTAAGGCTGTGCGTTCGACTGTACGCGAGCGTATGTGTAAAAAGAAGTATACCACAGGCGTTAGATTGACATCAGTCTTTGTGCTGACTACAGAGGCAGTGTTGTAGCTATAAAAAGACTCCACAGTGTATAAATGCAAATGTGTGCATGACAAAACGCTAACGTTTGTGATTGTTTACACAAACGAAGTGGAAAATAATGTGTTGTGTTGTCTGTGTGCACAGGGTGTTCTCCTGGTGTATGACATCACTAATTCTCAGAGCTTTGAGAATCTTGAAGACTGGCTAAACATGGTGAGAAAAACCAATGAAGAGTCTGACACACAACCTGTGATATCACTGATCGGAAACAAGAGTAAGTACACACACACACACACACACATTCATATAAATGCTTTGGTGCACAAACAGATTTGAAGCACTGTGATTGTTATTTACTCTTGATCTATTCTGTGGACTTCCGCTGAACAGCTCACTTTGCTCTTCTAGATCGTGATGGAATGGTCAAAGGTGTGTTTAAGGTTAGATGCGTCTGTTAGCTGCTAGACGGGTTTGTTGATACGGTCAGGAAAGTTTCAAATGTGCAGAACTTTATTTGATTCTGTCCTGTGACCAATCAGAGCGCAGGACGAGGGTCATGTGAGCATCTTCAATGACATGTGTGTGGAAAGTTTAACTTCATGTGCTGCTTGAATCGTTGGGTAAATATTGGTCCACATGGTGCTGCTGAGACCGGCAGCCATTCTCAACCTGTGTGGTAGATCACGGACCATTAGACCCGACACACACGAGAGCTGCTGTCATTCCACCAAACATATGAGACTTTCACACATGTGCCTCCAACACATGGACCGTGTGTGTGTCAGTGAAGAGGAAGATAATGTATGTGTTTGATATTGTGTTTTATTTGTGTGTATTAATGGCCATTTTTACATGTGTGTGTGATGCGCGCGTCTTGTGTGGCCTCTTTAGCACTGGGGCTTTTGTTGGCTTTCATCACCCCTGAGAGCCCATAAAGCTGTATGACACACACACTCCAGCATACATTCACATGTGCACACCACTAAATCACACACATTCACTCAATACACAAACACACACACACCTTGTGTTGGAAGAGCGTGTGTGGTTTCATTTGAACTCTTTATCTTGCTCGAACACAAACATGTTAATGATGAAGTCTACATCTGAGATTTCTTTCACGTCGTCAGTCTTGACTCTCCGTACAGTCGTTCATCATTCATGTACGTGTGTTCATCACGAGTGCAGTCAGATGATGGGCTCCGTGCTGAGATTTGTGTCCAGTGTGTGTTTTGTAAGTGACTGTAATGGGTTGGTAATGTGTGTGCGGATCTGCACTGGATCACAGTAAACGAGTGTTGACGTGAACTGACGGTTCTGTGTTTACACCTCAGCACAGCCACTTAAGAGTCGCACATCAGCGAGCTCTGACCTCTGACCTCACGGCTCGCTCGCCGTCCCTCTAATGGAGAGAAAGAGTGAAGCTGTGTGACTGTTTCTCTGTGATGTCGTGTGACGTGACACCTGTAGCTGATATCCTGCGGCGGGTTTAGCGAGACACGATCTGGACGCTGACTGACAGGCGTCTTCTGGAGGATGAAGGCATGCGCAGTCGCCTGCGTTTCAAGTCAACTGAAGGGAAATCTAAATATCTGATCTGTGCGGTAGATGTCCCAGTGTAGATTCAGACTCATGAACCTGTTTCTGTCTGTGATGTCATGAACAAATCATGATATATTACGCCAAGAACAGTGTACGGTATTGTTACTGTAACTGTGAACACACACCCCGTCAGTTGATCTTTATTTGTCCTTTTTTACTCATTTGAAGGTTGTTTAGTTTTATTTTATGTCAGAATATTGTTGAACGAATAAGACACTTTAATGTGTTTGTGATATGGATGGTAATGTTGTCATCAGCTGAGACGCAGAGCTTGTTTGCAAATGTGGTGATTTATTTACATGTATGCACGTGTGGCACATTGAATCTGGTGTTTGTGGCGCGAGCGCTTTGAGTGTGTGCAGGGCTCCGGGCGGCGACGCTTTAGGTAAACATCAGCGGTGAAATGAACGAGGAGTAGCCATCACTCTCTCTTACTAATGATCCGTCACACACAGCCATCCGTCACGCTATCTCTCACGCTCGCATGTAAACAGAGGATGGGATGTTTGCTGGGTCTTCCTGCAGTAGACACGGTGAGGAGAAGCAGACCCCCAGATCGCGCTGATACACCCTCGTCTGATAACCACAGAGAGAAGATTAGAAGATCCACCGCTGGGAGACGGGACGCGCTGGTTTAGATTAGATTAGACTAGAAAAATGGCCGGTGATATACACATCCGAGCCCCCTGGAGCCGCTCCGGACAGACGCGTCTCACCCGCTGCGCCGCAGACGAGGTGTCGAGTGTTCTCTCTGCTGACCGCTGACTGAGCTCCAGCCATCTGAACTCTATATTTGGTAACAATAGCTTCTGGAAAAATATTTTCTCTTAAGAAACACATTAGAGGATTTGTATCAGTAATGAATGAGGCCTGTCAGGATTTAGGTTCAGTCCGATAGCAAAATCCTGCGGCTTTTAATTTCACGAATGATACGCGTAGTGTAATACTGCTACACAAAATACAGTGTCATACACTGCGTCATTCAAAGATTCTTTCAAGTTTTTTGTGTGTGTGCAGATGTGAACACGATCTGATCTGCAGGATTATGAGTGTTTGGTTACAGAGATCTTCTCTTACACACACACACACACACACACACAAGCATAGAGAAATATATAAAGTCTTGCTTGAGTCACTGTGTGTTGATGTTTCTGCTTCTGGTTGTTTGTGTAGTTAGACACAGACACACACACACATGTTGTTGCAGGTGTGTCTTTAACACAGAAAAGGGAAAACGACACGGGCAGAGTTTCTTCTGTGACCTCTGTGCGCTGACCTGTGGCTGACCCTGCAGTGACATCACAGACGGGTGTGTTGTGAGTGTCAGGGTGGCATTGTTGCGCGATTACTAAATCAGACTTGCGCTGACAAGCGCTGCTGAGATTCTAGCTCACACATGACGATGAGCTACGAGATCACATGACACAGGTGAGATAAAAGCTCAGAGCGGCAGCTATGTGTTCTAGGGGTCATATAGAGGTTTCTCTGTGTGTGTGTGTGTGTGGACATGTGAACATGCGTGTGCCCTCGGGGGTGACAGAGCTGATATTCTGTCCGCTTCTCCAGACTTTACAGGTGTGTGACGCTTCTGATGAAACCAGATTCATATTTCATTAAATATCACTTCTGTTTTGTGTTCTTATATAAACTGTATCGTTTGGAAATGAATCACATCGAGTGTAATGTAGAGCAGGAAGTGTCATAACGTTTGTGAACGAGTATTTAAATCAAGTTTTATTGGCACTTGATGCTTATAGTGCACACATCCAAATACTACAGCAAGACACGTAATGATCAAATAAAAGTGTAAAATATAAACATGTTATAAATATGAGAATATAGAGAAACATCTCACAGATAAATGTACAGCAGGTATTTACTGTACCTCTGGAAGGGTGATGGCTAATTATATATGGTGAAGTTATTATATCTACAGATCTGATCAATGTCAAACATTACATTAGTGATTTGCTTCATTTGACATCATCACTTTTGTTTAGTGTTAAAAGGTGTTTGTATGATGTCGGATGTTTGGAGTTCAATGTGTTGTGTTTATTGTTATGTGTGCGCGTGTGTGTGTGTGCACTGGTTAAGCAATATTTGTGAGGTCCAAATGTCCTCAGTACCACAGTGAAATACGTGTGAACCCACTTGTGAGCACATTTGACTGGTCCTCACTGAATTAAAGGCTCATCATTTGCTCAAATATTGTTTTTATTTAAATGTGATAGAGAGCACGTGTGTGTGATTATTAGGTCCTCACAAGTATACTCAAACAAACCTGTGTGTGTGTGTGTGTGTGTGTGTGTGCGTTGTAGTTGACCTAGAACACATGAGGACAGTAAAGATGGAGAAGCATCAGAGGTTCTGTCAGGAGAATGGACTCATGAGTCAGTTTGTGTCTGCCAAGACTGGAGACTCTGTGAGTACAACACACACATACACACATTTAACCTAACAAACAACATTTACATTTATTTGTTTGGCAAACACTTTTATCCAAAACAACTTGATTTACTTGTTTTATTACAATCCTGAAGAAACGTATTGTACGGTTGTCGGTTTGTAATGTGAAATCAATTATTCATATCAGATTTTTCATTTACTTTTTGTGTTTGTGTGTTTGTGTGTGTGTGTGCGTTCACAGGCGTGTCTCTGTTTTCAGAGACTTGCAGCAGAGATTTTAGGCATTAAGTTGAGTAAAGCAGAGATGGAGCAGTCACAGGTGAGTGTGTGTGTGTGTGTACGTGTGAGTGTGTGTGTGATCTCTCATGAACATCCACTGCTGCACACCCTGCAATAAAATGAAACCTCAAGTACACTATGTGTGTATTTGACTGTGTGTGTGTTGTTGTAGCTGTACTGAGACTCACTTTATTTAAATCAGTTCGTTAAACAATCACATCAATATTCTGATCTCTCTTCACACACACATTGTGTTCTGTCACTTCGTGTTTGTGTGTGTGTGTGTGTGTGGTGTGTGTTTTTTATTAATCTTTTCATCATTTTTATCCCTGTTATGTTTGTCTAAATGCATGAATTCTCATTTTCCTTTCTTCCTTTTCTCTCCATTTGTCTGTTTGCATTGTGTGTTTGTGTGTATAGTGTATTGTAAAAGCAGAGTTGGTGAACTATCCTCAGGATGAGGGACCAATCAGACAAGACACTAATCAGAGCAAAATCTGCTCTGTCCAATAACAGTATGTGTGTCTGTGTGTGTTAAGATGTGTGAGTGACTGTGTGTAAGTTTTTGTATAGTCCAGACAAAGCAGATAAAATAGAAAATACTTGAGAATATGTGTTAAATCCTAAGAATCATTACATTTAAGCTGTTCTCCACTGTGACTGGTGATTATTTGATAAAGTATATAGATGAAATAATAGAGTGATTATATTCAGTCTCTCTCTCTCTGTGTTTGTGTGCAGCATGTGGTGAAAGCAGACATAGTGAACTACAGTCAGGAGTTGGTGGCGCGAGCGGTCAATCCTCCACGCAGCTCCATGTGTAGTGTACAGTGATCACAGAACATCATCGTCTGAAACGCTGAACTCACACTTCTCATTCCATTCAAAACACACGCTTCTACAATTCATCTTTAACTTTGTAAAGGAAGCTCTATCTGAGCTTTACATGTGTAACTTCCTTCATCACATTATAGACGTGATTGTTGGTGATCATGAGGAGCTGATGAATGAGACGGTCACTGAGAAAACAAATTATTATAAAAGATTTTTATGATTCAGATCGAGCCAAACCCTGGTGTGTGTGCACGTGTGTGTGTGTGTGTGTGTATGTCTGCATGTGTGCTGATAGATAAATAATTATGACATAATCACAGTATTTCTTATGGACAGAATAATTATAAAATATACTGTTAACAAATGAAAAAACTTTATGTATTTTTCTCTTTTTTAAACTTGCTTTATATTTGTTGAACTGCAAATCATTACACGTGTTGATTTCTTCACAGATTTGCATGTGAATGTTTTCTTATTTGTGATTTGTTGTATTGCTTCAGACATTTTGGTATTTCCTCAGACAGTTTACTATGGTATACAGTATTAAGTAGAAGTTTGACCACACTGTAAAGCAATACCTTATTTCTTCAGGTTGACATTTGGTTGGGATCAGAAAGAATATCACTACAGATAGAGTCTTTTCAAACAGCTTAATGGCTGATGTTTGATGTTTATGACATTTCTTTGGACCAATAATCAGCAGTAAAGTTGGACAGAGAACCACTGTGTTTAACACTCACAAACTGGCTGTAAACTGTGTTTGTGTTTTCATTTCCATGTCAGGATTCTCTCTGTATAGATCCATTATATGAATATTTATATTTAAACAGCGAATGTACAAACTGCATGTGTTGTAGAATGATGTCAGTTTAAAAATAAATGTCACACTTAACATCAATGTCTGTTTTCTTTCTTTTACTCTTCATCTTTACTCCTTTGGAAAAGTCAAATATTTCTTTCCCAGGTCCCTGTTGAGAAGGATGAATATAGAGGAGGATGTAGACGTGTGGTCAGGAGGATAGTCCAATATTAATATCATTTAAATATCTTCCTATAATTTACTGCAATATAATATGAGTCAGTAATGAGACTAGGAATAGAGTCTGGAGAGCAGAAGACTTTCAGATGGAGTCCAGCGCTCATCAGTTTCACATGACCACCAGCACTTACTACAGCACAAGACTTCCTGTCCTTAACCTTCACTAAGAAAGAAACTATTTAATATAACGTAACATAACAGATTACTTGCATCTTTAATATATACATTTTTCTTCTTAATCCAACACATTAGCATGATAATGATTATTAATTTAACGTTATATCATGAATACTCGATTCTGATTGGCTGAAAGGTGTGCATTAAAAGCCTTTAACGCACGCGTAGCTCCAGTCAGGTTAATAGCATTTGAAATTAACTGACAGAATAACAGTCATTTTTACCTGTTTGATCTAAAATAACACTGTAAACTGCAATAAAAGCTTCAATATGGCAAATGACCACGGTGTAATTGTGATAATCCACAGCTAGCCGTACTTTAAGGGGTTTTAATGCACGATACGGAGGTCATGGACCACCCAACGCGAAGCGGACTTATTTAACGAGACAAAAGCGTAATTTAATATAAAAATTCGTCAGTTTTAGGTTTTTGTTAAAACTATAGACCCGCAAAGGACTTCTAACTTTTTAAATTACGATCTTGATCTATCTTACATTTCATGTTTCCCGCCCTAAAGAAGCGCTTTCTACGGCACCAGCGCGCGCGCGCGTCCTGAGGGGTCATCACGCGCTTCACGCCGTCAGTTCGCGAGCTGTTTGTTCAGGTGTTTCTCTAAAGAAAACAACGGCAAGACGCTTCCAGTTCAAACAGACATCGCGCTCTCGAAAAAGACGCGAGGAAAGAATAATATATGCTGGAAAATAACGCGAACAGACGGAATGAAGGGCCGACAGACGAGCGGCGGGAGTGATGGCGTGACGAGAAGAGAAGAGAGATCTCAGAGTCACATGATTTCACACATGTAAGATACATATCTCTTATATAACTCTTATAACACACAACACATCTTAACTCTTATAACACACAACACATCTTAACTCTTATAACACACAACACATCTTAACACACAACACATCTTAACTCTTATAACACACAACACATCTTAACTCTTATAACACACAACACATCTTAACACACAACACATCTTAACTCTTATACATCTTAACACATCTTAACTCTTATAACACACAACACATCTTAACTCTTATAACACACAACACATCTTAACTCTTATAACACACAACACATCTTAACTCTTATAACAAACAACACATCTTAACTCTTATAACACAACACATCTTAACTCTTATAACACACAACACATCTTAACTCTTATAACACACAACACATCTTAACTCTTATAACACACAACACATCTTAACTCTTATAACACACAACACATCTTAACTCTTATAACACACAACACATCTTAACTCTTATAACACACAACACATCTTAACTCTTATAACACACAACACATCTTAACTCTTATAACACACAACACATCTTAACTCTTATAACACACAACACATCTTAACTCTTATAACACACAACACATCTTAACACACAACACATCTTAACTCTTATAACACACAACACATCTTAACTCTTATAACACACAACACATCTTAACTCTTATAACACACAACACATCTTAACACACAACACATCTTAACTCTTATAACACACAACACATCTTAACTCTTATAACACACAACACATCTTAACTCTTATAACAAACAACACATCTTAACTCTTATAACACAACACATCTTAACTCTTATAACACACAACACATCTTAACTCTTATAACACACAACACATCTTAACTCTTATAACACACAACACATCTTAACACACAACACATCTTAACACACAACACATCTTAACACACAACACATCTTAACTCTTATAACACACAACACATCTTAACTCTTATAACACACAACACATCTTAACTCTTATAACAAACAACACATCTTAACTCTTATAACACAACACATCTTAACTCTTATAACACACAACACATCTTAACTCTTATAACACACAACACATCTTAACTCTTATACATCTTAACACATCTTAACTCTTATAACACACAACACATCTTAACTCTTATAACACACAACACATCTTAACTCTTATAACACACAACACATCTTAACTCTTATACATCTTAACACATCTTAACTCTTATAACACACAACACATCTTAACTCTTATAACACACAACACATCTTAACTCTTATAACACACAACACATCTTAACTCTTATAACACAACACATCTTAACTCTTATAACACACAACACATCTTAACTCTTATAACACACAACACATCTTAACTCTTATAACACACAACACATCTTAACTCTTATAACACACAACACATCTTAACTCTTATAACACACAACACATCTTAACTCTTATAACACACAACACATCTTAACTCTTATAACACACAACACATCTTAACTCTTATAACACACAACACATCTTAACTCTTATAACACACAACACATCTTAACTCTTATAACACACAACACATCTTAACTCTTATAACACACAACACATCTTAACTCTTATAACACACAACACATCTTAACTCTTATAACACACAACACATCTTAACTCTTATAACACAACACATCTTAACTCTTATAACACACAACACATCTTAACTCTTATAACACACAACACATCTTAACTCTTATAACACACAACACATCTTAACACACAACACATCTTAACTCTTATAACACACAACACATCTTAACTCTTATAACACACAACACATCTTAACTCTTATAACACACAACACATCTTAACTCTTATAACACACAACACATCTTAACACACAACACATCTTAACTCTTATAACACACAACACATCTTAACACACAACACATCTTAACTCTTATAACACACAACACATCTTAACTCTTATAACACACAACACATCTTAACTCTTATAACACACAACACATCTTAACTCTTATAACACACAACACATCTTAACTCTTATAACACACAACACATCTTAACTCTTATAACACAACACATCTTAACTCTTATAACACACAACACATCTTAACTCTTATAACACACAACACATCTTAACTCTTATAACACACAACACATCTTAACTCTTATAACACACAACACATCTTAACTCTTATAACACACAACACATCTTAACTCTTATAACACACAACACATCTTAACTCTTATAACACACAACACATCTTAACTCTTATAACACACAACACATCTTAACTCTTATAACACACAACACATCTTAACACACAACACATCTTAACTCTTATAACACACAACACATCTTAACTCTTATAACACACAACACATCTTAACACACACACACATCTTAACTCTTATAACACACAACACATCTTAACTCTTATAACACACAACACATCTTAACTCTTATAACACACAACACATCTTAACACACAACACATCTTAACTCTTATAACACACAACACATCTTAACTCTTATAACACACAACACATCTTAACTCTTATAACACACAACACATCTTAACTCTTATAACACACAACACATCTTAACTCTTATAACACACAACACATCTTAACACACAACACATCTTAACTCTTATAACACACAACACATCTTAACTCTTATAACACACAACACATCTTAACTCTTATAACACACAACACATCTTAACTCTTATAACACAACACATCTTAACTCTTATAACACACAACACATCTTAACTCTTATAACACACAACACATCTTAACTCTTATAACACACAACACATCTTAACTCTTATAACACACAACACATCTTAACTCTTATAACACACAACACATCTTAACACACAACACATCTTAACTCTTATAACACACAACACATCTTAACTCTTATAACACACAACACATCTTAACACACAACACATCTTAACTCTTATAACACACAACACATCTTAGTTACAGATGTTACGTCACGCAGGGGATTATGGGTCGAATATGTTGTTTCACAGATGTTTTTCTCGGGTTGTAACTGCAGGTCAGAGATGAGCAGCACCGAAGCCGTAAAACCTACAATTAGTGTGTAATGAGCTTCAATTACACTTTATTGGAGATGTTTAAATCGAGCAGTGAATGGACTCGTTGAGGTGACCCACGTGTGCAGGACTCAATGTGTAGAATAAGTGATTATAGTGAATAAGAGACTTTTCTCCCTCTCTCTCTCTCTCTCTCTCTCTCTCTCCCTCTCTCTCTCTCTCTGTCTGTTTTATGAGTGTTTTAGGAGTGATGTCAGACATTAATAGTGACATTAACCGTGTGCGCGTGCATGTGTACGTTGACCTGTAACTGGAGCACCTCGACCTTTATACAGTTTTAGGGTTCTTCTCTGGAAGCCTCTCACACAAAGCACAGAGGAGGCGTTGTGGCCCCTGGACTCATCATTCCAACTCAACCCTGAAATGGGACCGTACGCCGCCCGGCCGAGGAAGCAGGAAGATTGTGAAAGCAGTGAAAATAAATGCCGGCCGTATTAATGTGCCTTTGGGTGGTCAGACGGGTGTGCGTGGACGGCGAAACAGAATCGGGGGTAGCGCCGGGGCGAGACGGGCCAACTGGAGCTGTGAGACAGTTTAAGACGCTTGAAGAGCGCCGGCCTGTTTGCGCTGAAATGCTTATATGCTTAAAGCCATCTGGTAATACTCCTGTCCCTGCGCTTTTCTCTCTTCGTGTGCTTATTTTGTTCTGGGCTGGAACAGGGTGATGACAGTAAGAACCCCACACGGGCCGAGTCGGGAAGAGGGCGTGGAGCTGACGCCAAGGTCAGCAAGATTGAGAGAGAGATAGACGACGGGCGAACGAGAGAGAGAGAGAGCGAGAGGAATGGCTTTCAGCCGTCATGTGTCCCTCTGTTCTGGTGTTTCCACCTGCAGCGTGCCAGACGGGTGGATTACGCATCACTGCTCTGTAGGTTTGCGTCGCTCAGGGTCCTGCTTTAGTGGTTTCTTTAGTTAGACGAGAGGATGTGGTCCATCTAAACGCTGTATTTATAGTTTGATCCAAAAGCAGAATGTACAGCGGCCCAAAAAACTCTCTTAAGTGTGTCTTTGTTTACTCTCCCTCAAACCTGTAGTTTCTTTCCTATGCAGAACACAAAAGAAGATATTTTGAAGAATGTCGATGGTCAAACAACAGTGAACCCCGTTGACTTCCATTTTATGAACACAAAACTATAGGGATGCACCGCAGAGTTATTATAGTTTTGATTTTAGTTTTATTAATATTTTTAATAAGCTTTTATTTGAAGATCTTTGGATTTTATGTTAATTTAAGTTTTAGCAATTTTGGTAAATGCTTTTGTCTTTTATAATTTGTTTGTTTATTGTTTATGTTGCTATATAATATTCATTTACTAAAAAATCATTTTTATTTTAGTTTCAATTTTAGTGCTTTAAACTTATTTCAAATTATTTTTGAGGCAACATTTAAATTTTTTCTTTAGTTACATTTTTCCCATAACGATGTTTTTAAAGTTTTCATTTTAGTGAACGACATGTACATTTAGGCAGATAACAATAAGCGATAATTATTTAGCACTGGAAGCCGATATCCGATATATTGGCCGAGATACAGTATCTAAATATTACTGTAATATCACATCTGAGACTGAAACAAAAGGCAAAAAGTGAACGGCTGCTTTTATTTGAAAATGTTGACTGCAGAAAACAAGGGAAGCGTTCGTTCTCTCCTTCCCAGAAGATCATGTACCAAGCCTACCTTACACTAAAGAAAGATTCTTTAAGTTTTTCTGGTATTTTTATTTAATAAACAACTGATAGAAGTTATTCCAGAGCAACCCAGAAATAGTGTTTTAATAGCCACATGTCTAACAGGTGTCAAGACAGACGTTTGCTTTCGTTCCTATAATTTATACATACATAATTATCTACATACTGTCCCTAAATAACAATGTTTTGCTTATAATAAGTAAATCATGACAGTATTGTTCTGAGTTTTAACTGTGAGTTGTGCTGCTGAAGTGGTTTAACCAGAGAAAATTATTCAGAATTTATCGGCCTACATTTTATTATCGAACGATAACACACTCAAAATAACCATTTATTGGCCGATACCTATCTGGAAGATCATTTATCGTGCATCCCTACACAAAACAGAGACCTTTCTCAAAATATCTTCTTTTGTGTTCTACTGAAGAAAGATTGCATACAGATTTACAAACACATGAGAGTGAATAAATGAAGACAGAACTCTCCGAGTGTAGAATTGAAGCTGATTTCTGTATAAAGCATCACAGTAGTTACATGAGTTGAGTCTCCAGACATTCCTCAGTAATGCGCCGCTGCTGCTATATTAAACTCTACAGTGTCTGTGACACAATTAAGTGTGAGTGAGCAGTGAGCTCAATGTCTTACTGTAAAACCATTCATCACTGCATGCTACATACATTAACATTCTATATTATTATAATATTTTGGTTTTAGTTTTGTCATCACTTTTTTTGTTTCTTATTCATGTACTTTTCTATTATCGTTATTGTTCCTTTCATTTTGAATTTTGTGCATCACCTTATACCGCTGAAGAGCTTCTGAGTGTGTGTGTGAGTGTGTGTGTGAGTGTGTGAGTGTGTGTGTGTGTGAGTGTCTGTGACTGTTTGTGTTCAGGTGTGAGTGTGTGTTTGAGGGATGAGGTTTTAATGGTCATATGAGGGTGCATCTCATTGTGTGTCATAGAAATGCTCCTATTGAATGTGACCGCAGGCTGACTGTCATTAATAACACACACACACAGATGGGTAGATTACAGCACATTAATCTCTCTTGCTCGCTCGCTCTCTCTCTCTCTTTCAGGATCTTTGACTCTTTGTCTCTGTCTCTCATTGTTTTGTCTGTCATTGATACAGAGATGCTCAAGTGCCTCTCAGTGCTAATGCTCCCGCTGGACATCAGCCAATCAGAACGACACTTTTAACACCCGCCCAATAAAAACACCTTTTGTTCAAAATAGTTTGGAAGTCTTTTTGGTGTCACTTCTCATGATGCCTGAATATAAATGATGAATCACAAAGGGTTCTTTCCGTTTACTTACTTTGTTGTTTGCTTCTTTGTGAATAACCCTAACGTCTCTCATAGTACTCTATTATAATACTGATTTTAATTCATGCAATTTAAAATGTTCATTTTGTCTGATTATTTTTTGTCTTATCATGTCTTAAAATTGGTTTAAAAATGAGAATACATCAATCATCTATAGTATCATGACTTATTTAGTGCAGTGCAGTATATTTACAGCCAATCTATGACTGATATATTAACTCACAGTCCAATTTACAGGACGCTTGTCAAAGCAAAAATGGATAATCTGTCAAGTTTTCCAGCGAATTAACTTCTCTTTTTAGAGCGACTTTGTGGCATTAATCATTTATAAATCCCTGCAAAAAGAATTAGAAAACGCACTCACAAATCAAACAGATATAATTTCATAAACTGCGCTACCGCGTCCTCTGTCGGTGGGCTCAGTGCGCATGCGCAGAGCGTTCAGTTGCACGTAAAGAAACGCATTCTTGATTTTTTTGTTGTTTGCTGCTTGAAATGTTGTTGCTAAAAGGGATACAACTAAAAAAAAGTGTGATACAGCTACCTCCACTGGGCATGCGCACTTCAATTCCACATCATTTTTGTCACTCTGACAACAGTCAATTACTATTTTTATTATTACTGAAAGGTTAGGTTTAGGGTCGGTGTCGGTAAAGCAATTTATTGTAATTTTATGTCGACATTTTGAATCACTTCCGGCCGTAGCTGTATCCCTTAGCAACAACCTACGTGAGGCGCTGATTCTGCACGTGTATGGCGTCACATTGCGTCGGAAACATATCTGCGACAAAACCAATGACCGTGTGTTTCACTGTTCTATTAGACTCACATCACCACAGCGATGAAACAATACACCTGGTAAAATCACATTATTCATAATATAGCAATTGAGTGAAGTCCTCTATGAAGTTCATCAATACTACACGAGTCCTGTGAATGTTTCACTGACGTTTGACATCTGCTAACTTCTCTGCTTATTTTGAAAATTTGTAAAACATTATAAAAAATATTTTTGTCAAATATTTTGTTTTAGAAATGTTCTTTCAATTCAACTTTATTTGAACAAATCATGTTCTTGATTGTGTCGTTATTTGATGCATTTGTTTAGTGTAGAACTGTTCAGGAATAAAAACACATTTCTCTAGTTTAACCTTTGACTTGCAGTAAAACTGTGTGCTTTTTAACATTTAAATGTTTTTTTCTCATAGGATAAGGAAGCTCTCCGTGCAATCATCAAACTCTGGTAAGTCATCAAATGAACTTCATCACACAAGATTTTTGAGGTTTCTTCAGTTGTTTGTGTGCGAGCTGAAGTTTGGTCCAGCAATGTCAAATCTGGGTGTATTCTTCATGCGTTTCCTTTTCTAAAGGTTTTAAAATGACAACATGCTTAATGAGACGTTTGACAGCAATGACAAACATGAGTTCTGGATAAACGTTTGACTCCAGACGGCCCCCAACAGCGCGGCTCCCACCAGCCAGAATAGGTGCTGGTAGTGGGTTTCACAAACGTCCAGATGACATTGGCTCTTTTCACTGTCTGTGTGAAGCTGAAGCAGTGCTACAGTAATGTTTGCCCTAAAGACCCTTGTAAGTGGACAGCCGTGCTGATTGGCTGAGTTTGATTTAAGATTTGTTTTTCTTCTGATGGGAGCCAGAAAGCTTGTACACTTCAGCTGCTGAAAGAGAAAGAGAGATTTAGAAGGACTGAACATGACGTTGTGTGTGATCGTGTGCTGGCGCTGGGAAGCTTCACTATTGGAGTGTTTAAGCGTGTTGTATTTTTCCACTGAGTGCCGTGACACAGGCCACATTGCCTACACACACACACATACACACACACACACACACACACACACGTCTGTTTTATTGTGATTTCATGTTCCTGAAGTTGGGCTGGTACAATAGCTGGTTTGTCTGACCGTTTCATGGCTCTAAAGTGGCTCTTTCATAGTTCTCAGTCAGTAGAAATGTCGTCTTTAGTTTTGTATTCTTTATTGCTTCCAAAGAAGTCAATCAGCCTTCATTCATTTCTCCAGAGATAGAAAAACTAAGTTACTTTTGTTCTTATCAGTGTTGGGTAAGCTACTGTGAAAAAGTACTAAAAGTATTTAATGACTTATTACTGATGACTTTCTATATCCTACATCAACCTTGATGAGTTCAGTGATTTAATGACATGAACCAGCTCTTTTAATTCATTCAAATCAATAATATAAAATTATATAAAGTAGTACACACATATATAACACACAGTATTTAGTTGAATTACATCAGAAGTAACTGTCATTAAATTAAATAAGAATAACTAGTCACACCTAACACTGGTTTCTGTTTCATTGAATGTTCTGTCATATCATTGAACTTCAGTGGGCAGCATTCAGGATTTTCTGTCTTAGAATCAACATTTCTAGATAAATTAGACAACAGAATGTGTTGTGGCTAATCTGAGCTCTGTTTGAGATGAAGCTGAGATATCTACAATTCAAAGTGTGAAAATTTCTCAGTTACCGGAGTCTCGCTCTCTTCATATAATATTTCATCTCATTGATGTGAGAAACATTTGTTATCGTCTGTAAAATTTGATTTTAATGCGTATGAGCGAGGAAGAGGAATACACACATGTGTGTTTGTGTGTATGTGTGGTGTGTGTGTGTTGCGGGTGAATTAAAGATTGGCGTTCATGGAAATTTACTTATTAGTGCTTACTTTTAAAATGAACTACTTTTAACCACCATAAATCGACATTGTGTGCTATTTAAACAATTATTTTGAAAATTGGTTTAAGCAAGTGCAAAATGTTACTGTATGTAAATGTGTGGTTGTGCGTTAATGTGCGTTTGTGTGTGTGTGTATGTGCTGTCAGGTCATGTCAGTGCTTAGGTCAGCACATCCATCATGTGCAACAGAACAAAGCTGTCATTTCACACACACACACACCACACATGCATGCTCCCACACACACACTCACACATACATGCACACGTTATTTTGCCAGACAATTTAGTGTGTGTGTTGAGTTAATGTTGTGTTTGGGTTGTTTCTGCGTTGTGAATCAAGAGTTTGTTCTTTACACTAATGGCAGCAGGAGTGATTAAGAGTGCAAACTAATGATGTTATTTTAACTTAACTCCTCCTGACCCGAGCCGCTCATTAACCGCTGCATTAATGAATGAGAACACACTGTTAGTTTGGAGTGCAGCACGCTTGAGAAAAATAAATATATTTGCGGTGACATTTGTTTAGTTTCATGAATGATTTCAGTCTGCTTTAGACGGGAACACTGAGCGTCAATCCTGATAACCAACAGACATTAACAGTGCTTCAACATTCAAATCATCTTCACGTGATCACACTTTCATCTTTAGTGTGATGTACATCACTCTTGACTGTTGCACTTTAGTTCTAGATGATGTTCTTGATAATCACACACAGTATTTATTGAAGGCATTTTCCTGTTCAGTAAGTCACAGACTATCGGCTTTGATCTGACATTGATCAGAATGTTTTATGACACCGAACTGATGGGATTTGACTGTATTATTCATGGTTCAGAGTCGAATCGCTCTTGATTATTACAATAAATAAAAGAAGAGTTTTTACTGTGCATTGCACTTACTGTATATCAATCAAACTGCAGTTGGTTTGTTTTGATTTAAGACATAATAACTCATAAAGCTAACTAACACAATAAAACTTAATAAAAAACATTTAAGTTTTCTTTTAAAATCTCATTTTGGAACCAAACTCTTCATATATAAATACTTAGAATATACATAAAAGTGATATTTTCTACAGACGCACTAGAGTAAAGATATTAGTTTGTGTCAGTTTGTTGTAATTAAATTCTAAGACCGCGAGGAGGATATGACACGACATAAGAATGATTTAACGTGAAGATTAATTAGACGAAGTCTGTTTTAATTTCTAAACAGAAGGAAGACTTTCATCAAGAAACATCAGGGTTTAGCGAACGTTTCTAGTGCTGTGTTTTAAATTTAAATTGTATTTTGGTGAGGTTTCAAATAATGATTTCTTATCAAAATTCTTTTATGAAAGTTAAAGTGCAGAATGTTTCTCTTCTGCTCGTGTGTGTGAGAATGTTAACGGTTGAGTCGTGTAAGTGCTACAGATGAGATCAGTCCATCACGTGAGAGTTATGGTGTGTTTTCTTATGAGTCAACCCCAAAGAAAACAGAAAACAGAGTCACATTATTTTTGTCGTTTAATAAACATCACGTCTGGTGTTTTTCGAATGTGAGATTTTACAGATGAGAGAATTTCTCAATGGAGACTCCTGAAGATCGTAGAGGAAGGGTTTGAGGAACACGACCTTTACAGTTTCATGTGCTGTGTTCTATAGATATTTCTGCGAGCATCAATAATTGAGAAGATGGAGTCAGACGGAGAGGTGGGTTTGTGCTTTTGTCACCCAGAGAGAAAACCTGATCCCTCCGAGAGAGAAAGAGAGACTTCTGTGAATATAAGAGACAAGCCCTCACCTGACACCTGCACACAAACCCCATCTGTCACCATCAGTAAGTGGACACACACACACTTACAGCACGCTCAAACTTTAATGCCATGCAGACAATTAACCCCCAACGATTATGTTGTGAATTATTCAGCGTTTGTGTGAACACACACACACACACAGGAGAGGGCTCTCCCCACGCTCTTCTTCCAGTTGTTTATTTATTTATTCATTCATCTTTTCATGCAACGGTTCCTCCTCTTGTGTTCCCGGTGGGCCGGAGGACAATACCTCACATGCAAAAGTCAAGCAGCTCAGGTGTGTGTGTGTGTGTGTCAGGTGAAACCGGAGCGGCCCGCACAAATATTTCCCTCCCTTCTTTGTGCTGCTGTCAAGCTTTAACGCCTCGTACACTTTTTAATAAGAGCAGGAGAATAATTCTACCTCCATTGTGTGAAGATGTTACAAAAGCAACGGCAGCAGTGACGCACAAATTAAAGCCGTGAAGGACCTGAAATAGAGCAGGTCCCTCAGCACAGACACATGAGAGGTGAAACTGGGCCTTTTATCTTCTCCGGCCGCATGTTCATGGTGAAAAGAAGTTAACCTGTGTGT
>CM017909.1:22399763-22422465 GCA_008369825.1 Triplophysa tibetana | reverse complement strand
CCTTACCGTAAAGATTGAATTATAGAATAAATAAAGAAAGGATCTTTATAGAAGCATGTGAAGACGAGTGAGAGAGGGACACACACCACACAGACCACACACATTGTTTTAGATTCTACTATGTAAACCTGCTGCTGTATAATCTGAATGTTTTGACTGTGATAAAGAGTAATTTATGGTCGTGCATAGGAGCGACGCCGTAGCTACGCAATGTGTAGCGTGACCTGCACCTTTCCAAAAATGTAACAATGCGTCAACTAAACGCGGAGCGCATGTGAACTGTGATTGGTCTGCTTGAACTCCTCCTCAGGTCAAAAAACTCTAGCGTCATGTTTACGTAAATGATTTGTTCTTCTGTATTTAACATCTCAATCTGCAACAAAAGTGTCTGTTACCTGCCGCTATCACTGCTAATGCTTCTCAAACGAGCTTCTTCTTCTTCTTTGGCTCTTGTCTTGCTTACACAAGCAACACACGTGTGGACACTGACACCTAGTGGTCACTGCCTGTCAACACGGATAAGAACAAAGAAAGAACGGAGCGTTGCCTAGGGCGTAGGTCCTTCGCATGACCATTACTTGCCTTTAAGTCTCTGTCTCTTCATCTCTCTCTCTCTGTTGGTGTGTCTGTTATATTTGACTGTGAGATTTTGTGTTGTGTGTGTTCACACTCATCCTCTTTTTCATGTCACAGGGAATCTGAATGTGACGCTACAGGTGTGGGACATTGGAGGACAGACGATTGAGGAAAAATGCTCGACAAATACATCTATGGAGCACAGGTCTCTCTCTCTCTCTCACAAACACACACACACATTATGATTTTGTCTTACATCTTGTTAAGTAAAGCCTGAAGTATACTTCCCTTTGTATGCATAGGCGAGGGTCAGTGTACAAGGTAGTAGAAGAAAACCTGACCCCTGTAGGCCCAGAGAGGTATTCCAATATGTTGTGTCTCAATAACCGTTAAAGACCGGTTCCAATACTTGAGAACACAAGAACAGAGAACGCATGAAAGTACCCTGATGTATTCTTGATTCAAAGGATGCATGAAATGCAGAATTGCGCACGTATGGAACCCACTTTATGACGCCACGGCATTGCGGCGCATCCATCCAAGTTTGTTCTTCCGAGGCTGCCTCGCAAGACCGGTCGCCGCAAGAACACAAGTCCCTTATTTGCCTTCTTGGAATTGAGAAATGGCCTTTGTAAGGCTGTGCGTTCGACTGTACGCGAGCGTATGTGTAAAAAGAAGTATACCACAGGCGTTAGATTGACATCAGTCTTTGTGCTGACTACAGAGGCAGTGTTGTAGCTATAAAAAGACTCCACAGTGTATAAATGCAAATGTGTGCATGACAAAACGCTAACGTTTGTGATTGTTTACACAAACGAAGTGGAAAATAATGTGTTGTGTTGTCTGTGTGCACAGGGTGTTCTCCTGGTGTATGACATCACTAATTCTCAGAGCTTTGAGAATCTTGAAGACTGGCTAAACATGGTGAGAAAAAACCAATGAAGAGTCTGACACACAACCTGTGATATCACTGATCGGAAACAAGAGTAAGTACACCACACACACACACACATTCATATAAATGCTTTGGTGCACAAACAGATTTGAAGCACTGTGATTGTTATTTACTCTTGATCTATTCTGTGGACTTCCGCTGAACAGCTCACTTTGCTCTTCTAGATCGTGATGGAATGGTCAAAGGTGTGTTTAAGGTTAGATGCGTCTGTTAGCTGCTAGACGGGTTTGTTGATACGGTCAGGAAAGTTTCAAATGTGCAGAACTTTATTTGATTCTGTCCTGTGACCAATCAGAGCGCAGGACGAGGGTCATGTGAGCATCTTCAATGACATGTGTGTGGAAAGTTTAACTTCATGTGCTGCTTGAATCGTTGGGTAAATATTGGTCCACATGGTGCTGCTGAGACCGGCAGCCATTCTCAACCTGTGTGGTAGATCACGGACCATTAGACCCGACACACACGAGAGCTGCTGTCATTCCACCAAACATATGAGACTTTCACACATGTGCCTCCAACACATGGACCGTGTGTGTGTCAGTGAAGAGGAAGATAATGTATGTGTTTGATATTGTGTTTTATTTGTGTGTATTAATGGCCATTTTTACATGTGTGTGTGATGCGCGCGTCTTGTGTGGCCTCTTTAGCACTGGGGCTTTTGTTGGCTTTCATCACCCCTGAGAGCCCATAAAGCTGTATGACACACACACTCCAGCATACATTCACATGTGCACACCACTAAATCACACACATTCACTCAATACACAAACACACACACCTTGTGTTGGAAGAGCGTGTGTGGTTTCATTTGAACTCTTTATCTTGCTCGAACACAAACATGTTAATGATGAAGTCTACATCTGAGATTTCTTTCACGTCGTCAGTCTTGACTCTCCGTACAGTCGTTCATCATTCATGTACGTGTGTTCATCACGAGTGCAGTCAGATGATGGGCTCCGTGCTGAGATTTGTGTCCAGTGTGTGTTTTGTAAGTGACTGTAATGGGTTGGTAATGTGTGTGCGGATCTGCACTGGATCACAGTAAACGAGTGTTGACGTGAACTGACGGTTCTGTGTTTACACCTCAGCACAGCCACTTAAGAGTCGCACATCAGCGAGCTCTGACCTCTGACCTCACGGCTCGCTCGCCGTCCCTCTAATGGAGAGAAAGAGTGAAGCTGTGTGACTGTTTCTCTGTGATGTCGTGTGACGTGACACCTGTAGCTGATATCCTGCGGCGGGTTTAGCGAGACACGATCTGGACGCTGACTGACAGGCGTCTTCTGGAGGATGAAGGCATGCGCAGTCGCCTGCGTTTCAAGTCAACTGAAGGGAAATCTAAATATCTGATCTGTGCGGTAGATGTCCCAGTGTAGATTCAGACTCATGAACCTGTTTCTGTCTGTGATGTCATGAACAAATCATGATATATTACGCCAAGAACAGTGTACGGTATTGTTACTGTAACTGTGAACACACACCCCGTCAGTTGATCTTTATTTGTCCTTTTTTACTCATTTGAAGGTTGTTTAGTTTTATTTTATGTCAGAATATTGTTGAACGAATAAGACACTTTAATGTGTTTGTGATATGGATGGTAATGTTGTCATCAGCTGAGACGCAGAGCTTGTTTGCAAATGTGGTGATTTATTTACATGTATGCACGTGTGGCACATTGAATCTGGTGTTTGTGGCGCGAGCGCTTTGAGTGTGTGCAGGGCTCCGGGCGGCGACGCTTTAGGTAAACATCAGCGGTGAAATGAACGAGGAGTAGCCATCACTCTCTCTTACTAATGATCCGTCACACACAGCCATCCGTCACGCTATCTCTCACGCTCGCATGTAAACAGAGGATGGGATGTTTGCTGGGTCTTCCTGCAGTAGACACGGTGAGGAGAAGCAGACCCCCAGATCGCGCTGATACACCCTCGTCTGATAACCACAGAGAGAAGATTAGAAGATCCACCGCTGGGAGACGGGACGCGCTGGTTTAGATTAGATTAGACTAGAAAAATGGCCGGTGATATACACATCCGAGCCCCCTGGAGCCGCTCCGGACAGACGCGTCTCACCCGCTGCGCCGCAGACGAGGTGTCGAGTGTTCTCTCTGCTGACCGCTGACTGAGCTCCAGCCATCTGAACTCTATATTTGGTAACAATAGCTTCTGGAAAAATATTTTCTCTTAAGAAACACATTAGAGGATTTGTATCAGTAATGAATGAGGCCTGTCAGGATTTAGGTTCAGTCCGATAGCAAAATCCTGCGGCTTTTAATTTCACGAATGATACGCGTAGTGTAATACTGCTACACAAAATACAGTGTCATACACTGCGTCATTCAAAGATTCTTTCAAGTTTTTTGTGTGTGTGCAGATGTGAACACGATCTGATCTGCAGGATTATGAGTGTTTGGTTACAGAGATCTTCTCTTACACACACACACACACACACACACAAGCATAGAGAAATATATAAAGTCTTGCTTGAGTCACTGTGTGTTGATGTTTCTGCTTCTGGTTGTTTGTGTAGTTAGACACAGACACACACACACATGTTGTTGCAGGTGTGTCTTTAACACAGAAAAGGGAAAACGACACGGGCAGAGTTTCTTCTGTGACCTCTGTGCGCTGACCTGTGGCTGACCCTGCAGTGACATCACAGACGGGTGTGTTGTGAGTGTCAGGGTGGCATTGTTGCGCGATTACTAAATCAGACTTGCGCTGACAAGCGCTGCTGAGATTCTAGCTCACACATGACGATGAGCTACGAGATCACATGACACAGGTGAGATAAAAGCTCAGAGCGGCAGCTATGTGTTCTAGGGGTCATATAGAGGTTTCTCTGTGTGTGTGTGTGTGGACATGTGAACATGCGTGTGCCCTCGGGGGTGACAGAGCTGATATTCTGTCCGCTTCTCCAGACTTTACAGGTGTGTGACGCTTCTGATGAAACCAGATTCATATTTCATTAAATATCACTTCTGTTTTGTGTTCTTATATAAACTGTATCGTTTGGAAATGAATCACATCGAGTGTAATGTAGAGCAGGAAGTGTCATAACGTTTGTGAACGAGTATTTAAATCAAGTTTTATTGGCACTTGATGCTTATAGTGCACACATCCAAATACTACAGCAAGACACGTAATGATCAAATAAAAGTGTAAAATATAAACATGTTATAAATATGAGAATATAGAGAAACATCTCACAGATAAATGTACAGCAGGTATTTACTGTACCTCTGGAAGGGTGATGGCTAATTATATATGGTGAAGTTATTATATCTACAGATCTGATCAATGTCAAACATTACATTAGTGATTTGCTTCATTTGACATCATCACTTTTGTTTAGTGTTAAAAGGTGTTTGTATGATGTCGGATGTTTGGAGTTCAATGTGTTGTGTTTATTGTTATGTGTGCGCGTGTGTGTGTGTGCACTGGTTAAGCAATATTTGTGAGGTCCAAATGTCCTCAGTACCACAGTGAAATACGTGTGAACCCACTTGTGAGCACATTTGACTGGTCCTCACTGAATTAAAGGCTCATCATTTGCTCAAATATTGTTTTTATTTAAATGTGATAGAGAGCACGTGTGTGTGATTATTAGGTCCTCACAAGTATACTCAAACAAACCTGTGTGTGTGTGTGTGTGTGTGTGTGCGTTGTAGTTGACCTAGAACACATGAGGACAGTAAAGATGGAGAAGCATCAGAGGTTCTGTCAGGAGAATGGACTCATGAGTCAGTTTGTGTCTGCCAAGACTGGAGACTCTGTGAGTACAACACACACATACACACATTTAACCTAACAAACAACATTTACATTTATTTGTTTGGCAAACACTTTTATCCAAAACAACTTGATTTACTTGTTTTATTACAATCCTGAAGAAACGTATTGTACGGTTGTCGGTTTGTAATGTGAAATCAATTATTCATATCAGATTTTTCATTTACTTTTTGTGTTTGTGTGTTTGTGTGTGTGTGTGCGTTCACAGGCGTGTCTCTGTTTTCAGAGACTTGCAGCAGAGATTTTAGGCATTAAGTTGAGTAAAGCAGAGATGGAGCAGTCACAGGTGAGTGTGTGTGTGTGTGTACGTGTGAGTGTGTGTGTGATCTCTCATGAACATCCACTGCTGCACACCCTGCAATAAAATGAAACCTCAAGTACACTATGTGTGTATTTGACTGTGTGTGTGTTGTTGTAGCTGTACTGAGACTCACTTTATTTAAATCAGTTCGTTAAACAATCACATCAATATTCTGATCTCTCTTCACACACACATTGTGTTCTGTCACTTCGTGTTTGTGTGTGTGTGTGTGTGTGTGTGTTGTTTTTTATTAATCTTTTCATCATTTTTATCCCTGTTATGTTTGTCTAAATGCATGAATTCTCATTTTCCTTTCTTCCTTTTCTCTCCATTTGTCTGTTTGCATTGTGTGTTTGTGTGTATAGTGTATTGTAAAAGCAGAGTTGGTGAACTATCCTCAGGATGAGGGACCAATCAGACAAGACACTAATCAGAGCAAAATCTGCTCTGTCCAATAACAGTATGTGTGTCTGTGTGTGTTAAGATGTGTGAGTGACTGTGTGTAAGTTTTTGTATAGTCCAGACAAAGCAGATAAAATAGAAAATACTTGAGAATATGTGTTAAATCCTAAGAATCATTACATTTAAGCTGTTCTCCACTGTGACTGGTGATTATTTGATAAAGTATATAGATGAAATAATAGAGTGATTATATTCAGTCTCTCTCTCTCTGTGTTTGTGTGCAGCATGTGGTGAAAGCAGACATAGTGAACTACAGTCAGGAGTTGGTGGCGCGAGCGGTCAATCCTCCACGCAGCTCCATGTGTAGTGTACAGTGATCACAGAACATCATCGTCTGAAACGCTGAACTCACACTTCTCATTCCATTCAAAACACACGCTTCTACAATTCATCTTTAACTTTGTAAAGGAAGCTCTATCTGAGCTTTACATGTGTAACTTCCTTCATCACATTATAGACGTGATTGTTGGTGATCATGAGGAGCTGATGAATGAGACGGTCACTGAGAAAACAAATTATTATAAAAGATTTTTATGATTCAGATCGAGCCAAACCCTGGTGTGTGTGCACGTGTGTGTGTGTGTGTGTGTATGTCTGCATGTGTGCTGATAGATAAATAATTATGACATAATCACAGTATTTCTTATGGACAGAATAATTATAAAATATACTGTTAACAAATGAAAAAACTTTATGTATTTTTCTCTTTTTTAAACTTGCTTTATATTTGTTGAACTGCAAATCATTACACGTGTTGATTTCTTCACAGATTTGCATGTGAATGTTTTCTTATTTGTGATTTGTTGTATTGCTTCAGACATTTTGGTATTTCCTCAGACAGTTTACTATGGTATACAGTATTAAGTAGAAGTTTGACCACACTGTAAAGCAATACCTTATTTCTTCAGGTTGACATTTGGTTGGGATCAGAAAGAATATCACTACAGATAGAGTCTTTTCAAACAGCTTAATGGCTGATGTTTGATGTTTATGACATTTCTTTGGACCAATAATCAGCAGTAAAGTTGGACAGAGAACCACTGTGTTTAACACTCACAAACTGGCTGTAAACTGTGTTTGTGTTTTCATTTCCATGTCAGGATTCTCTCTGTATAGATCCATTATATGAATATTTATATTTAAACAGCGAATGTACAAACTGCATGTGTTGTAGAATGATGTCAGTTTAAAAATAAATGTCACACTTAACATCAATGTCTGTTTTCTTTCTTTTACTCTTCATCTTTACTCCTTTGGAAAAGTCAAATATTTCTTTCCCAGGTCCCTGTTGAGAAGGATGAATATAGAGGAGGATGTAGACGTGTGGTCAGGAGGATAGTCCAATATTAATATCATTTAAATATCTTCCTATAATTTACTGCAATATAATATGAGTCAGTAATGAGACTAGGAATAGAGTCTGGAGAGCAGAAGACTTTCAGATGGAGTCCAGCGCTCATCAGTTTCACATGACCACCAGCACTTACTACAGCACAAGACTTCCTGTCCTTAACCTTCACTAAGAAAGAAACTATTTAATATAACGTAACATAACAGATTACTTGCATCTTTAATATATACATTTTTCTTCTTAATCCAACACATTAGCATGATAATGATTATTAATTTAACGTTATATCATGAATACTCGATTCTGATTGGCTGAAAGGTGTGCATTAAAAGCCTTTAACGCACGCGTAGCTCCAGTCAGGTTAATAGCATTTGAAATTAACTGACAGAATAACAGTCATTTTTACCTGTTTGATCTAAAATAACACTGTAAACTGCAATAAAAGCTTCAATATGGCAAATGACCACGGTGTAATTGTGATAATCCACAGCTAGCCGTACTTTAAGGGGTTTTAATGCACGATACGGAGGTCATGGACCACCCAACGCGAAGCGGACTTATTTAACGAGACAAAAGCGTAATTTAATATAAAAATTCGTCAGTTTTAGGTTTTTGTTAAAACTATAGACCCGCAAAGGACTTCTAACTTTTTAAATTACGATCTTGATCTATCTTACATTTCATGTTTCCCGCCCTAAAGAAGCGCTTTCTACGGCACCAGCGCGCGCGCGCGTCCTGAGGGGTCATCACGCGCTTCACGCCGTCAGTTCGCGAGCTGTTTGTTCAGGTGTTTCTCTAAAGAAAACAACGGCAAGACGCTTCCAGTTCAAACAGACATCGCGCTCTCGAAAAAGACGCGAGGAAAGAATAATATATGCTGGAAAATAACGCGAACAGACGGAATGAAGGGCCGACAGACGAGCGGCGGGAGTGATGGCGTGACGAGAAGAGAAGAGAGATCTCAGAGTCACATGATTTCACACATGTAAGATACATATCTCTTATATAACTCTTATAACACACAACACATCTTAACTCTTATAACACACAACACATCTTAACTCTTATAACACACAACACATCTTAACACACAACACATCTTAACTCTTATAACACACAACACATCTTAACTCTTATAACACACAACACATCTTAACACACAACACATCTTAACTCTTATACATCTTAACACATCTTAACTCTTATAACACACAACACATCTTAACTCTTATAACACACAACACATCTTAACTCTTATAACACACAACACATCTTAACTCTTATAACAAACAACACATCTTAACTCTTATAACACAACACATCTTAACTCTTATAACACACAACACATCTTAACTCTTATAACACACAACACATCTTAACTCTTATAACACACAACACATCTTAACTCTTATAACACACAACACATCTTAACTCTTATAACACACAACACATCTTAACTCTTATAACACACAACACATCTTAACTCTTATAACACACAACACATCTTAACTCTTATAACACACAACACATCTTAACACACAACACATCTTAACTC
Source organism: Triplophysa tibetana (assembly GCA_008369825.1). Classification (NCBI taxonomy): domain Eukaryota; kingdom Metazoa; phylum Chordata; class Actinopteri; order Cypriniformes; family Nemacheilidae; genus Triplophysa; species Triplophysa tibetana. Next base: position 22,413,474 of record CM017909.1, on the reverse strand, counting down.
TTATAACACACAACACATCTTAACTCTTATAACACACAACACATCTTAACTCTTATAACACACAACACATCTTAACACACAACACATCTTAACTCTTATAACACACAACACATCTTAACTCTTATAACACACAACACATCTTAACTCTTATAACAAACAACACATCTTAACTCTTATAACACAACACATCTTAACTCTTATAACACACAACACATCTTAACTCTTATAACACACAACACATCTTAACTCTTATAACACACAACACATCTTAACACACAACACATCTTAACACACAACACATCTTAACACACAACACATCTTAACTCTTATAACACACAACACATCTTAACTCTTATAACACACAACACATCTTAACTCTTATAACAAACAACACATCTTAACTCTTATAACACACAACACATCTTAACTCTTATAACACACAACACATCTTAACTCTTATAACACACAACACATCTTAACTCTTATAACAAACAACACATCTTAACTCTTATAACACAACACATCTTAACTCTTATAACACACAACACATCTTAACTCTTATAACACACAACACATCTTAACTCTTATAACACACAACACATCTTAACTCTTATAACACACAACACATCTTAACTCTTATAACACACAACACATCTTAACTCTTATAACACACAACACATCTTAACTCTTATAACACACAACACATCTTAACTCTTATAACACACAACACATCTTAACTCTTATAACACACAACACATCTTAACTCTTATAACACACAACACATCTTAACACACAACACATCTTAACTCTTATAACACACAACACATCTTAACTCTTATAACACACAACACATCTTAACTCTTATAACACACAACACATCTTAACACACAACACATCTTAACTCTTATAACACACAACACATCTTAACTCTTATAACACACAACACATCTTAACTCTTATAACAAACAACACATCTTAACTCTTATAACACAACACATCTTAACTCTTATAACACACAACACATCTTAACTCTTATAACACACAACACATCTTAACTCTTATAACACACAACACATCTTAACACACAACACATCTTAACACACAACACATCTTAACACACAACACATCTTAACTCTTATAACACACAACACATCTTAACTCTTATAACACACAACACATCTTAACTCTTATAACAAACAACACATCTTAACTCTTATAACACAACACATCTTAACTCTTATAACACACAACACATCTTAACTCTTATAACACACAACACATCTTAACTCTTATACATCTTAACACATCTTAACTCTTATAACACACAACACATCTTAACTCTTATAACACACAACACATCTTAACTCTTATAACACACAACACATCTTAACTCTTATACATCTTAACACATCTTAACTCTTATAACACACAACACATCTTAACTCTTATAACACACAACACATCTTAACTCTTATAACACACAACACATCTTAACTCTTATAACACAACACATCTTAACTCTTATAACACACAACACATCTTAACTCTTATAACACACAACACATCTTAACTCTTATAACACACAACACATCTTAACTCTTATAACACACAACACATCTTAACTCTTATAACACACAACACATCTTAACTCTTATAACACACAACACATCTTAACTCTTATAACACACAACACATCTTAACTCTTATAACACACAACACATCTTAACTCTTATAACACACAACACATCTTAACTCTTATAACACACAACACATCTTAACTCTTATAACACACAACACATCTTAACTCTTATAACACACAACACATCTTAACTCTTATAACACACAACACATCTTAACTCTTATAACACAACACATCTTAACTCTTATAACACACAACACATCTTAACTCTTATAACACACAACACATCTTAACTCTTATAACACACAACACATCTTAACACACAACACATCTTAACTCTTATAACACACAACACATCTTAACTCTTATAACACACAACACATCTTAACTCTTATAACACACAACACATCTTAACTCTTATAACACACAACACATCTTAACACACAACACATCTTAACTCTTATAACACACAACACATCTTAACACACAACACATCTTAACTCTTATAACACACAACACATCTTAACTCTTATAACACACAACACATCTTAACTCTTATAACACACAACACATCTTAACTCTTATAACACACAACACATCTTAACTCTTATAACACACAACACATCTTAACTCTTATAACACAACACATCTTAACTCTTATAACACACAACACATCTTAACTCTTATAACACACAACACATCTTAACTCTTATAACACACAACACATCTTAACTCTTATAACACACAACACATCTTAACTCTTATAACACACAACACATCTTAACTCTTATAACACACAATACATCTTAACTCTTATAACACACAACACATCTTAACTCTTATAACACACAACACATCTTAACTCTTATAACACACAACACATCTTAACACACAACACATCTTAACTCTTATAACACACAACACATCTTAACTCTTATAACACACAACACATCTTAACACACAACACATCTTAACTCTTATAACACACAACACATCTTAACTCTTATAACACACAACACATCTTAACTCTTATAACACACAACACATCTTAACACACAACACATCTTAACTCTTATAACACACAACACATCTTAACTCTTATAACACACAACACATCTTAACTCTTATAACACACAACACATCTTAACTCTTATAACACACAACACATCTTAACTCTTATAACACACAACACATCTTAACACACAACACATCTTAACTCTTATAACACACAACACATCTTAACTCTTATAACACACAACACATCTTAACTCTTATAACACACAACACATCTTAACTCTTATAACACAACACATCTTAACTCTTATAACACACAACACATCTTAACTCTTATAACACACAACACATCTTAACTCTTATAACACACAACACATCTTAACTCTTATAACACACAACACATCTTAACTCTTATAACACACAACACATCTTAACACACAACACATCTTAACTCTTATAACACACAACACATCTTAACTCTTATAACACACAACACATCTTAACACACAACACATCTTAACTCTTATAACACACAACACATCTTAGTTACAGATGTTACGTCACGCAGGGGATTATGGGTCGAATATGTTGTTTCACAGATGTTTTTCTCGGGTTGTAACTGCAGGTCAGAGATGAGCAGCACCGAAGCCGTAAAACCTACAATTAGTGTGTAATGAGCTTCAATTACACTTTATTGGAGATGTTTAAATCGAGCAGTGAATGGACTCGTTGAGGTGACCCACGTGTGCAGGACTCAATGTGTAGAATAAGTGATTATAGTGAATAAGAGACTTTTCTCCCTCTCTCTCTCTCTCTCTCTCTCTCTCTCCCTCTCTCTCTCTCTCTGTCTGTTTTATGAGTGTTTTAGGAGTGATGTCAGACATTAATAGTGACATTAACCGTGTGCGCGTGCATGTGTACGTTGACCTGTAACTGGAGCACCTCGACCTTTATACAGTTTTAGGGTTCTTCTCTGGAAGCCTCTCACACAAAGCACAGAGGAGGCGTTGTGGCCCCTGGACTCATCATTCCAACTCAACCCTGAAATGGGACCGTACGCCGCCCGGCCGAGGAAGCAGGAAGATTGTGAAAGCAGTGAAAATAAATGCCGGCCGTATTAATGTGCCTTTGGGTGGTCAGACGGGTGTGCGTGGACGGCGAAACAGAATCGGGGGTAGCGCCGGGGCGAGACGGGCCAACTGGAGCTGTGAGACAGTTTAAGACGCTTGAAGAGCGCCGGCCTGTTTGCGCTGAAATGCTTATATGCTTAAAGCCATCTGGTAATACTCCTGTCCCTGCGCTTTTCTCTCTTCGTGTGCTTATTTTGTTCTGGGCTGGAACAGGGTGATGACAGTAAGAACCCCACACGGGCCGAGTCGGGAAGAGGGCGTGGAGCTGACGCCAAGGTCAGCAAGATTGAGAGAGAGATAGACGACGGGCGAACGAGAGAGAGAGAGAGCGAGAGGAATGGCTTTCAGCCGTCATGTGTCCCTCTGTTCTGGTGTTTCCACCTGCAGCGTGCCAGACGGGTGGATTACGCATCACTGCTCTGTAGGTTTGCGTCGCTCAGGGTCCTGCTTTAGTGGTTTCTTTAGTTAGACGAGAGGATGTGGTCCATCTAAACGCTGTATTTATAGTTTGATCCAAAAGCAGAATGTACAGCGGCCCAAAAAACTCTCTTAAGTGTGTCTTTGTTTACTCTCCCTCAAACCTGTAGTTTCTTTCCTATGCAGAACACAAAAGAAGATATTTTGAAGAATGTCGATGGTCAAACAACAGTGAACCCCGTTGACTTCCATTTTATGAACACAAAACTATAGGGATGCACCGCAGAGTTATTATAGTTTTGATTTTAGTTTTATTAATATTTTTAATAAGCTTTTATTTGAAGATCTTTGGATTTTATGTTAATTTAAGTTTTAGCAATTTTGGTAAATGCTTTTGTCTTTTATAATTTGTTTGTTTATTGTTTATGTTGCTATATAATATTCATTTACTAAAAAATCATTTTTATTTTAGTTTCAATTTTAGTGCTTTAAACTTATTTCAAATTATTTTTGAGGCAACATTTAAATTTTTTCTTTAGTTACATTTTTCCCATAACGATGTTTTTAAAGTTTTCATTTTAGTGAACGACATGTACATTTAGGCAGATAACAATAAGCGATAATTATTTAGCACTGGAAGCCGATATCCGATATATTGGCCGAGATACAGTATCTAAATATTACTGTAATATCACATCTGAGACTGAAACAAAAGGCAAAAAGTGAACGGCTGCTTTTATTTGAAAATGTTGACTGCAGAAAACAAGGGAAGCGTTCGTTCTCTCCTTCCCAGAAGATCATGTACCAAGCCTACCTTACACTAAAGAAAGATTCTTTAAGTTTTTCTGGTATTTTTATTTAATAAACAACTGATAGAAGTTATTCCAGAGCAACCCAGAAATAGTGTTTTAATAGCCACATGTCTAACAGGTGTCAAGACAGACGTTTGCTTTCGTTCCTATAATTTATACATACATAATTATCTACATACTGTCCCTAAATAACAATGTTTTGCTTATAATAAGTAAATCATGACAGTATTGTTCTGAGTTTTAACTGTGAGTTGTGCTGCTGAAGTGGTTTAACCAGAGAAAATTATTCAGAATTTATCGGCCTACATTTTATTATCGAACGATAACACACTCAAAATAACCATTTATTGGCCGATACCTATCTGGAAGATCATTTATCGTGCATCCCTACACAAAACAGAGACCTTTCTCAAAATATCTTCTTTTGTGTTCTACTGAAGAAAGATTGCATACAGATTTACAAACACATGAGAGTGAATAAATGAAGACAGAACTCTCCGAGTGTAGAATTGAAGCTGATTTCTGTATAAAGCATCACAGTAGTTACATGAGTTGAGTCTCCAGACATTCCTCAGTAATGCGCCGCTGCTGCTATATTAAACTCTACAGTGTCTGTGACACAATTAAGTGTGAGTGAGCAGTGAGCTCAATGTCTTACTGTAAAACCATTCATCACTGCATGCTACATACATTAACATTCTATATTATTATAATATTTTGGTTTTAGTTTTGTCATCACTTTTTTTGTTTCTTATTCATGTACTTTTCTATTATCGTTATTGTTCCTTTCATTTTGAATTTTGTGCATCACCTTATACCGCTGAAGAGCTTCTGAGTGTGTGTGTGAGTGTGTGTGTGAGTGTGTGGTGTGTGTGTGTGTGAGTGTCTGTGACTGTTTGTGTTCAGGTGTGAGTGTGTGTTTGAGGGATGAGGTTTTAATGGTCATATGAGGGTGCATCTCATTGTGTGTCATAGAAATGCTCCTATTGAATGTGACCGCAGGCTGACTGTCATTAATAACACACACACACAGATGGGTAGATTACAGCACATTAATCTCTCTTGCTCGCTCGCTCTCTCTCTCTCTTTCAGGATCTTTGACTCTTTGTCTCTGTCTCTCATTGTTTTGTCTGTCATTGATACAGAGATGCTCAAGTGCCTCTCAGTGCTAATGCTCCCGCTGGACATCAGCCAATCAGAACGACACTTTTAACACCCGCCCAATAAAAACACCTTTTGTTCAAAATAGTTTGGAAGTCTTTTTGGTGTCACTTCTCATGATGCCTGAATATAAATGATGAATCACAAAGGGTTCTTTCCGTTTACTTACTTTGTTGTTTGCTTCTTTGTGAATAACCCTAACGTCTCTCATAGTACTCTATTATAATACTGATTTTAATTCATGCAATTTAAAAATGTTCATTTTGTCTGATTATTTTTTGTCTTATCATGTCTTAAAATTGGTTTAAAAATGAGAATACATCAATCATCTATAGTATCATGACTTATTTAGTGCAGTGCAGTATATTTACAGCCAATCTATGACTGATATATTAACTCACAGTCCAATTTACAGGACGCTTGTCAAAGCAAAAATGGATAATCTGTCAAGTTTTCCAGCGAATTAACTTCTCTTTTTAGAGCGACTTTGTGGCATTAATCATTTATAAATCCCTGCAAAAAGAATTAGAAAACGCACTCACAAATCAAACAGATATAATTTCATAAACTGCGCTACCGCGTCCTCTGTCGGTGGGCTCAGTGCGCATGCGCAGAGCGTTCAGTTGCACGTAAAGAAACGCATTCTTGATTTTTTTGTTGTTTGCTGCTTGAAATGTTGTTGCTAAAAGGGATACAACTAAAAAAAAGTGTGATACAGCTACCTCCACTGGGCATGCGCACTTCAATTCCACATCATTTTTGTCACTCTGACAACAGTCAATTACTATTTTTATTATTACTGAAAGGTTAGGTTTAGGGTCGGTGTCGGTAAAGCAATTTATTGTAATTTTATGTCGACATTTTGAATCACTTCCGGCCGTAGCTGTATCCCTTAGCAACAACCTACGTGAGGCGCTGATTCTGCACGTGTATGGCGTCACATTGCGTCGGAAACATATCTGCGACAAAACCAATGACCGTGTGTTTCACTGTTCTATTAGACTCACATCACCACAGCGATGAAACAATACACCTGGTAAAATCACATTATTCATAATATAGCAATTGAGTGAAGTCCTCTATGAAGTTCATCAATACTACACGAGTCCTGTGAATGTTTCACTGACGTTTGACATCTGCTAACTTCTCTGCTTATTTTGAAAATTTGTAAAACATTATAAAAAATATTTTTGTCAAATATTTTGTTTTAGAAATGTTCTTTCAATTCAACTTTATTTGAACAAATCATGTTCTTGATTGTGTCGTTATTTGATGCATTTGTTTAGTGTAGAACTGTTCAGGAATAAAAACACATTTCTCTAGTTTAACCTTTGACTTGCAGTAAAACTGTGTGCTTTTTAACATTTAAATGTTTTTTTCTCATAGGATAAGGAAGCTCTCCGTGCAATCATCAAACTCTGGTAAGTCATCAAATGAACTTCATCACACAAGATTTTTGAGGTTTCTTCAGTTGTTTGTGTGCGAGCTGAAGTTTGGTCCAGCAATGTCAAATCTGGGTGTATTCTTCATGCGTTTCCTTTTCTAAAGGTTTTAAAATGACAACATGCTTAATGAGACGTTTGACAGCAATGACAAACATGAGTTCTGGATAAACGTTTGACTCCAGACGGCCCCCAACAGCGCGGCTCCCACCAGCCAGAATAGGTGCTGGTAGTGGGTTTCACAAACGTCCAGATGACATTGGCTCTTTTCACTGTCTGTGTGAAGCTGAAGCAGTGCTACAGTAATGTTTGCCCTAAAGACCCTTGTAAGTGGACAGCCGTGCTGATTGGCTGAGTTTGATTTAAGATTTGTTTTTCTTCTGATGGGAGCCAGAAAGCTTGTACACTTCAGCTGCTGAAAGAGAAAGAGAGATTTAGAAGGACTGAACATGACGTTGTGTGTGATCGTGTGCTGGCGCTGGGAAGCTTCACTATTGGAGTGTTTAAGCGTGTTGTATTTTTCCACTGAGTGCCGTGACACAGGCCACATTGCCTACACACACACACATACACACACACACACACACACACACACGTCTGTTTTATTGTGATTTCATGTTCCTGAAGTTGGGCTGGTACAATAGCTGGTTTGTCTGACCGTTTCATGGCTCTAAAGTGGCTCTTTCATAGTTCTCAGTCAGTAGAAAATGTCGTCTTTAGTTTTGTATTCTTTATTGCTTCCAAAGAAGTCAATCAGCCTTCATTCATTTCTCCAGAGATAGAAAAACTAAGTTACTTTTGTTCTTATCAGTGTTGGGTAAGCTACTGTGAAAAAGTAACTAAAAGTATTTAATGACTTATTACTGATGACTTTCTATATCCTACATCAACCTTGATGAGTTCAGTGATTTAATGACATGAACCAGCTCTTTTAATTCATTCAAATCAATAATATAAAATTATATAAAGTAGTACACACATATATAACACACAGTATTTAGTTGAATTACATCAGAAGTAACTGTCATTAAATTAAATAAGAATAACTAGTCACACCTAACACTGGTTTCTGTTTCATTGAATGTTCTGTCATATCATTGAACTTCAGTGGGCAGCATTCAGGATTTTCTGTCTTAGAATCAACATTTCTAGATAAATTAGACAACAGAATGTGTTGTGGCTAATCTGAGCTCTGTTTGAGATGAAGCTGAGATATCTACAATTCAAAGTGTGAAAATTTCTCAGTTACCGGAGTCTCGCTCTCTTCATATAATATTTCATCTCATTGATGTGAGAAACATTTGTTATCGTCTGTAAAATTTGATTTTAATGCGTATGAGCGAGGAAGAGGAATACACACATGTGTGTTTGTGTGTATGTGTGTGTGTGTGTGTGTTGCGGGTGAATTAAAGATTGGCGTTCATGGAAATTTACTTATTAGTGCTTACTTTTAAAATGAACTACTTTTAACCACCATAAATCGACATTGTGTGCTATTTAAACAATTATTTTGAAAATTGGTTTAAGCAAGTGCAAAATGTTACTGTATGTAAATGTGTGGTTGTGCGTTAATGTGCGTTTGTGTGTGTGTGTATGTGCTGTCAGGTCATGTCAGTGCTTAGGTCAGCACATCCATCATGTGCAACAGAACAAAGCTGTCATTTCACACACACACACACACACACATGCATGCTCCCACACACACACTCACACATACATGCACACGTTATTTTGCCAGACAATTTAGTGTGTGTGTTGAGTTAATGTTGTGTTTGGGTTGTTTCTGCGTTGTGAATCAAGAGTTTGTTCTTTACACTAATGGCAGCAGGAGTGATTAAGAGTGCAAACTAATGATGTTATTTTAACTTAACTCCTCCTGACCCGAGCCGCTCATTAACCGCTGCATTAATGAATGAGAACACACTGTTAGTTTGGAGTGCAGCACGCTTGAGAAAAATAAATATATTTGCGGTGACATTTGTTTAGTTTCATGAATGATTTCAGTCTGCTTTAGACGGGAACACTGAGCGTCAATCCTGATAACCAACAGACATTAACAGTGCTTCAACATTCAAATCATCTTCACGTGATCACACTTTCATCTTTAGTGTGATGTACATCACTCTTGACTGTTGCACTTTAGTTCTAGATGATGTTCTTGATAATCACACACAGTATTTATTGAAGGCATTTTCCTGTTCAGTAAGTCACAGACTATCGGCTTTGATCTGACATTGATCAGAATGTTTTATGACACCGAACTGATGGGATTTGACTGTATTATTCATGGTTCAGAGTCGAATCGCTCTTGATTATTACAATAAATAAAAGAAGAGTTTTTACTGTGCATTGCACTTACTGTAATATCAATCAAACTGCAGTTGGTTTGTTTTGATTTAAGACATAATAACTCATAAAGCTAACTAACACAATAAAAACTTAATAAAAAACATTTTAAGTTTTCTTTTAAAATCTCATTTTGGAACCAAACTCTTCATATATAAATACTTAGAATATACATAAAAGTGATATTTTCTACAGACGCACTAGAGTAAAGATATTAGTTTGTGTCAGTTTGTTGTAATTAAATTCTAAGACCGCGAGGAGGATATGACACGACATAAGAATGATTTAACGTGAAGATTAATTAGACGAAGTCTGTTTTAATTTCTAAACAGAAGGAAGACTTTCATCAAGAAACATCAGGGTTTAGCGAACGTTTCTAGTGCTGTGTTTTAAATTTAAATTGTATTTTGGTGAGGTTTCAAATAATGATTTCTTATCAAAATTCTTTTATGAAAGTTAAAGTGCAGAATGTTTCTCTTCTGCTCGTGTGTGTGAGAATGTTAACGGTTGAGTCGTGTAAGTGCTACAGATGAGATCAGTCCATCACGTGAGAGTTATGGTGTGTTTTCTTATGAGTCAACCCCAAAGAAAACAGAAAACAGAGTCACATTATTTTTGTCGTTTAATAAACATCACGTCTGGTGTTTTTCGAATGTGAGATTTTACAGATGAGAGAATTTCTCAATGGAGACTCCTGAAGATCGTAGAGGAAGGGTTTGAGGAACACGACCTTTACAGTTTCATGTGCTGTGTTCTATAGATATTTCTGCGAGCATCAATAATTGAGAAGATGGAGTCAGACGGAGAGGTGGGTTTGTGCTTTTGTCACCCAGAGAGAAAACCTGATCCCTCCGAGAGAGAAAGAGAGACTTCTGTGAATATAAGAGACAAGCCCTCACCTGACACCTGCACACAAACCCCATCTGTCACCATCAGTAAGTGGACACACACACACTTACAGCACGCTCAAACTTTAATGCCATGCAGACAATTAACCCCCAACGATTATGTTGTGAATTATTCAGCGTTTGTGTGAACACACACACACACACAGGAGAGGGCTCTCCCCACGCTCTTCTTCCAGTTGTTTATTTATTTATTCATTCATCTTTTCATGCAACGGTTCCTCCTCTTGTGTTCCCGGTGGGCCGGAGGACAATACCTCACATGCAAAAGTCAAGCAGCTCAGGTGTGTGTGTGTGTGTGTCAGGTGAAACCGGAGCGGCCCGCACAAATATTTCCCTCCCTTCTTTGTGCTGCTGTCAAGCTTTAACGCCTCGTACACTTTTTAATAAGAGCAGGAGAATAATTCTACCTCCATTGTGTGAAGATGTTACAAAAGCAACGGCAGCAGTGACGCACAAATTAAAGCCGTGAAGGACCTGAAATAGAGCAGGTCCCTCAGCACAGACACATGAGAGGTGAAACTGGGCCTTTTATCTTCTCCGGCCGCATGTTCATGGTGAAAAGAAGTTAACCTGTGTGTGTCTGTGTGTGTGTGTGTGTGTGTGTGTCTGTGTGTGTGTGTGTGTGTGTGCGCTAAACCAAATGTCCCCACATAGATAGTAATAGTTCAGGAATAGTTGAGCCTGTGGGGTCCCTGTGAGAATAAAAGATTTGAAAAAGAACCAAATGATGAATAATGTGAAGTTTTGAGGTTTAAAGGATTCAACAGACAGTGTGTACAGTATGACGTTATGTCTATAAATGTCGCATTAAACATAGAAAAAGAGTGTGTTTAATGTCGTCAGTTATGTATGTGTGTGTGTACGAACGTGTGTGCGTGTGTGTGTTTGTGTGTGCATGCGTTTGTATGTATGTGTGTTCGTGCTTGTGTGTGTGTTCGTACATATGTGTGTGTGTTCGTGTGTGCATGCGTGTGTGTGTGTTCGTGCGTGTGTGTGTTCGTGCGTGTGTGTGTTTGTGCGTATGTGTGTGTGTTCGTACGTATGTGTGTGTGTTCGTGTGTGTGTTCGTGTGTGTGTTCGTGTATGCATGTGTGTGTGTGTTTGTGCGTGTGTGTGTGTGTGTGTGTTCATGCGTTTGTATATGTGTGTTCGTACGTGTGTTTGTGTGTGTGTGTGTGTGTGTGTGTGTGTTCGTGTCTGTGTGTGTGTTCGTGTCTGTGTTTTTGTGTGTGTGTGTTTGTGTGTGTGTGTGACCTATTGTTGAGATCTCAGAAGAGAGAACAGTGTTGGGTTGGGCTCTGAGGAACCTCAGTGTGACCCTCCAGATGACACACACACAAACACACACACTCACCAGTATGTGAATCCATTGATGTTAAAATCTACAGTATGAAATGTGTTCATTGTTTTCATTGTAATAATAATTCAGTTTTAATGATGAAGATGATGTTGTGGGACTCAAAAAGAGGTGGGGCTTTCAGAGATTTGATTGACAGGCGGCCCCTAAATGTTTCCGAGTGCTCTGTGGCTTTGAACTTGAGAGGTTGTGTGATCACCTGTAATGTACACACACACACACACACACACACACACACACACAGTCTGGCAGGGTCAGGTCGAAGTTCAAGGGTTGACATGGTAGAGGTGTGTGTTGTGTTAAATGGGGGAGACAGCTCCCACCTGCAGCCAGGTGTTCGTACACACACTTTCTTAAGTGTGTGTGTGTGTGTGTGTGTGTGTGTGTGTGTGTGTGTGTGTGAGAGCGAGAGAGAGAGAGAGAGAGAGAGAGAGAGGTAAAGGGATGAGTCGAGGAATGTTTGAAACTGGAAACCTTTTGGTCATTTTTAGTCAAGATTAAAGTGCCTCATTTTACAAAAGTGTGTGTAGATGAATTCATCTGTGTGTGTTGCTGTATGTACAATGAGACCACGACAAGACGAGATTAATATATAATGTACAAGGTTTTTCTTTTAATGTAAATTGTTGCATTCAGTAGTAAAATTGTGCGCACGTGTGTGTGTGTGACCGGCGCTCTTTAAGTTCTTCAGAACAGGAAGTAGTTAAACTGGGTTAATTATACAGAATTAGAGTCACTGAGCGAGCGGCTGTCAGTCTGATAATATGACAGGTGTCATGACCTCGAGGTGACGGGTCATCATTACACAATCACACACATTCACATAAATAACACACTTGTATTGGGCAGAGTACTACTGAACCTCTGGACACAACGCAGGTGGATCAGTCTACACAATCACACAATGATAGATGAACCTGTACACACACGTGCAGTAATGTGTGTTGTTATGTGTAGAGCTGACAGATGCTGAGGTCAGAGGTCTTTGTTCACTCTTTACTGGCGGCTTGTTAAACATGATTACATCAATGATCTGATCACCAACACACACGCACGCGCACGCACGCACACACACACACACAGCTGTGATTTTAAGATGAACACTGAAGTACTGTGAACATCTGCACAGCATCTGTTTGCCCTTTGACAGATGAGCAGCTCTATATAGATAAAGATAAGAAACACATCATCCAGAAGAGCTTGATGACAAATGTGTTTTATTGTTCAGACGTTCTTAAAAACAGAATATCTGAATATAAAGTCATGAACTTAAACTTGACTGTCATGTGATCCCTCAGAAAACACTTATTCCTCTCTCTGTAGCCGTCTATTGATTGATGGACAGAAAATACCATTACACAACCATGTGTGTACGCGTGCGCATGTGTGTGTGTGTTGCAGTAGAAGCATTATGGTGTAAGTGTCAGAAAACACTGCACAAATAAACTTCGCCACAGTGACATTTCACAATTGAACAGACCCGTG
>CM017909.1:22330544-22399663 GCA_008369825.1 Triplophysa tibetana | reverse complement strand
AGAATGAGAGAGAGAGAGAGAGAGAGAATGAGCAGAAGAGAAGAGAGAGAGACAGAGAGAGAGACAGAGCAGAAAGAATGAGAGAGAGAGAGAGAGAGAGAGCAGAAAGAATGAGAGAGAGAGAGAGAGAGAGAGAGAGAATGAGAGACAGAGAGAGAGAGAGAGACAGAGAGCTATAACGTTATAAAGATATTGTCAGTTGACTGTCACTTGTTCATTGTGTTTCTCTTTAAATTCTCTCTACTTTGACTGGCTCAGAGGTCAGAGGTCACATGATGCGGTCACCTTTGATCTGCAGTGGTTAGGATCTCTGTCAACTTTTCATTTCTTATTTGCACACAAGATTTTTTTCTGCTTTAAATGCTTTGAACATACAAATTACGTAAACATTTCACAATTATTTTGATGAGTTGAAGAAAGTTATTAAATGACTCACTAAGCAAATTTGTGAGAACTTAAGAATTAAAGGCAGTCATTCTAACTCTGCAGGAACCTTATTGAACAACAGAATATAATGAAATATACTAAATACATAATAAAGTAAAATACTATTATAAGTTTATTTTTATATCATAAATATATATTGGCTACTGAACAATGTTTCATTTACAGTCATTAAAATATGAATATAAAAACAAACACACTGGTGGGTGTCTGTTAAGGTTGTCAGATGTGTTCAGCCGCTGTCACGTGTCATCCAGCAGGTGGCAGCAGCTCATCATGTGACCCCTGTTGAACGCTAGTACGCAGGCGCGTCTCTGTGGAAACGAATGAAACGCTGATCGGTCAATTCATGTTATAAACTTTACTCAGCCAGTAAACATTGTTCAAAACGTCTTTTTGTTCTGGAAATGTGTCATTTGTAATGTTCGTTTGGTAGAACCGACCTGAGAAACACTGTTGAGTTGTAGGTGATCATTGTGAACAGCAGAAGGCGCCACAGCCTGGAAACTCACTGAGTAACTATGAAGTGAACAAAAACTTACACCAAAAGACCGTTTGTTACTTGGTAAAATTTATATGGACCTAAAAATATCTAAAACCTGAAATAAAAAAATGTATTAAATTAAATGATAATTAAATGTAGGAATAAATGCTCTGACTTAAAAAATACAGATAAGATTAATTTAATTTAGGCCTACATTTATTTTTGTGTTGTATTTTTCTATTTTAATTTTCCATTTATTTGTATTGCGTTATTTTATAGGTTTTTTGTAAATATTTATTTATGCTAGTGGAACTGCTTACTGTAACCAGTGGAAATTGTGCATGAACGTGTATACTTGTATGTATGGTATATGAGCATAATATGTAAGTAAAGTGTAGATTCTGACTGTAAACATTAAAAATTGTGTAATCACAGCCTATCTGAACGAATAAAGTCTGAGTGCAGATTTGTTCTGCATCAACATGTTAAAAGTAGCATTCTGTATAATATATCAACATTTTAAATGCATTTATAATATTGAATTTGAGAGTTAATGTTGATGTTTAAGTTTAGTGGGTGGAATGTTGTGGACTGTGTGCCAGTGGAGTCAGCCTGGCGCCGGGAGGTCCTGTGTGTGTGTGTGTGTGTGTGTGCGTGCATGTGTTTGTGTACTTCCTGTTCATGAATTATGAGCCAGTGAACAGAAGTTGCAGTGAGAGAGATAAGCGGAGAAAGTTTATCAGCTATTCACCTCTGTGTGCCTTTATTTCCTTAAACTAACACTGTTTCTGCTCGACCTGATGTGAACATTAATGAGGGAGAAAAATGAAAAAATGTTGCGTCCACTCTCACACACACACACAAGTGTTTCTTTGGTTGTTGGAGAATGTAAAAATGTTACACACAAACATAGACGTTTTCGTTAGATGATCTCACCGAAGTCTATAAAAACTCTCTTCTGTTTTTCACTGTTAGAAACACACTGTACAACTAAAATATCTAGAACCAGATGTTGAAACTTTGGAAAGACGTTCATGAAAACACACACAGAACATGTGCTTCTTATTGAGATGCTGAATGGTCTTGATGCTTGAATGCACAAAAGATCTTCTGGAGGCTTTGATTTGACTCTGAACATTGAAAGAAAGTAAAAAGAGCTTTGCTGCGTATGGAAGTCACGAATGACATTAAATTCCCTAAAATTAAAGGTGGGGTGGTTGATTTGGAAATCTTTAGCCTGCTAGCAGTGTTGCCAGATTGGGCGCGTTCACATCCAATTGAGCTTCTTTTGAACGGGTTAGACCGGAGAATAATGCATTGGGAGGGCTGACAAAATTTGCGTTGCTTATGAAATTAAAAACCCGCCTAAGCAGCTTGTCTTTTCTGTGCTTGTGATTAGTCAAGTTATTTCAAAATGTTCTTAAATAATGTGTCATGCAGTCATAAACACTATTTCTTAACACAGCCCTCATTGGTTCAGTTTAACCAATCAGGTTTGGGAAAGGGAGACCTCACTTGTCAAAAGTGCACAACAACAAGTAATTAGTTACTTTAAATGTAATTCGTTTCCCTTGAACAAGTAAAGTAAGGGATTACTCTCATATTTTCTGTAATTTAATGACAGTTACTTTTGAAGTAATTCAACTAAATAATGTGTCTTATATATGTGTGTGCTATAGTGGAATTGACATCAAAATTCAAAGTCTAACATTAATATCTGTTCTTTAATGTATAATTCTCACATTTGTAATACTTTGGACAGTAAATAAGAGTACTTTATTTAGTTTAATATTATTGATTTGGATGATTAAAAGAGATGTTTGAATCACTGAACTCATCAAGGTTGATGTAGGATATAGAAAGTTATTGATAAGTAATTAAATACTTTTTGGAGAGAGTCATTTACAGTAATCTAATGGCACTAATGAATATGTAACTAGTTACTCGTAATTCTGTCAATCAATCTACAGCTGAGTTTATTTGATGGCTCGTGAGTGACGGGGTTTTGGCCCGATAAAGGACCAGATTTTGTATTTTGAAGCAATCGCAATGCAAAAGTGGCCTAAATATATGATGTAAAGTAGGAAGAGGAACTCAAATTTCACAACGTGGATTACACATGTGGTGACAGACGACTCGAAGACTTTGTAAATATAACTATAACTGAATTAAAGCAGTTGAATGATGGAATAAAAATCAAACTGAAAATGGGATTCTACTAACATTACTTCTGTTCATCATACTCGTCCTTGACAGATTTGCTAAATTTTGCATTATATGTTTTGCACTATAAACTTCACGAAAGACGTACTGTAGTTCTGTCAGATGTTAAGGCACCTTTCAAAGTCCAGTACATTATTGCTTATGCTGTTGTTTTTGTTCTGTTGTGTGTATCAATGAATTTTACATTTTGGGCTGTCGTGGTGTGTGAATGAAGATCATGAACGAGTGCAAAATGCCTATTCAGCTTTCTGAATCCAATTAATTATAATGGGCACTTTTTGCACAAAATGAGTTTTTGAGGGTTAAAGTCATTGGTTAATTTCTTGATTGTCACTTTGAATTGTTTTCTGGACATATTAGTCATATTCTACAATATCTAAAAAAAAAATATGCATGCTTATTTAACTTAGATAAACTAAACGTGGCTCTGTACACAGTAGTAGGCTTTGTGAGACATTTATTAATCTTATGCTTCTTGTTGTCCTAATGTTTGACCAAATTGCTTCCATTGTTTACTCAACTTGTAAGTCGCTTTGGATAAAAGCGTCTGTTAAATGACTTAATGTAAATGTAAATACTTAAATACGTTTGATCTGTTTTCCTGGTTTAATTATATTTTTTCATCCTGTCAGTTCGTTTTAAGGAGATAAATGCTCACTATCATTGTTGATTGACATTGCGATTCATTTCTATCACATTGTTTTGGCAGTTAAAATTTGGGCTGGTTTTTGATGGACTGGGCGGGTTTCATTGAGCCTGTGGGCTGGATATTCTCCAGTCAATCTGGCAACGCGTCCTGCTAGCGCTGAAATTATAATCCCGCCCTCTATGCGATTCACCGTCCAAAGCCACGCCTCCTCCAAACACATGAATGTATTTCGTAAATCCACGTAACGGACTACAAACTAAATCCATTAGATTCTTCTGGAAGCATGTACACACCTGTCCAAAAGAAATAGAGCAACCACAGTATCGTCTTTCATGCAGGAGCTGTCTCCATCATGTTAAAGCTGAACCCATGTTAGTTCCTCTTTTTCCTCTTTTATGATCCAGATGTTTTTTCCTCACTGCTTTTTCAAAAACGGACTTTCGTTTGGTAGATTTACTTGTTGTCCGTTCCACAGGAATGTTTGATTGATTTGATCTACATTGACACAGCAGCCTGAGCGCACTGATGATGTATGACGTCTGCGTGAACAGGGTGCGCAGAGGGATGCCAGATACATTGGCTGAAAATGTAGACATGACCAGTCACAGCGTTCGGACAGAAGGTTTTGATTGGGCCAACAGTTTTTGTCCTACGCCTTTCACAGATGAAATATAATTATAAAAATATTATTTCACAACTATACTTCTTGATTGCTATCATGATGTAAAGAGATTTCAAACCAACATCACAATAAATATTTCCGGACAGGATCACCCACCCTGCCTTTAAGAGAGAAAGAGAGAGTTTTGTAGGACAGTCCACACACACACACAAGTGTTATTTACAGTTTTTTACAATCACTTTGGCACTAATTTCAGAACCTTGAAGCCAGTTTTCAAAACTCTAGACAGAAAACTCACAACCAATGATCAAAATGTACATTTTTCAAAACTCTTAACACTTTTTTCAATTGCTTGGATACAATACACATGAAACTAAGATCATTTGTTCATTTAACAAAAATCACCTGTTCAATATGACACTACTTAACATCAAAGTATTACTATTTCAAAATGCAACTCACACATTACATCTGAGTTGAGTGTGTATTCATTTCATTAAAAAGATAAAACTATCAATTGATATAACTGCTTAAAATGATAAGTAACTGTTGCATTACTCTTGAAGCAAAGCTTTTATGGAAGTTGATGAACAATTGAGTCCATGTTTAGATTCTGACAGTTTCAGGATAGATCATTTGACACCAATTACCACCGAATATGACCCAGATGGACTGCATTATCTATGGAAGTCATATTTCATTCTTTATCAGATATGGTTTCTATGGTCCCATGTACTTCTTTTACAGAAAACATTTTCATATTCAACATAACTGTATGCAAGATGTCACTTTTACATAATTGCTTTTGTGGTTTTAATGAGTTAGAGCAATGACTACTCATTACTGCTGATTGATTTCACATATTTGTACGCATATATAAGTAAGATGGTATCCTAGTAGCCTACTCAACATAGTGAGGACATGGAGCCAGAAGTGGAAGGTGAAAGGCTAGGATTCCATGGTGGTGAAAGGAATAGAAGGCAACAACCACCCGTTTTGAGAGGTGGCCGTGGGCCTCGTCATAGAGGAGGGCTTAGGCCTCACCAGAGAGGTCACCATGGGCCTTATTTGAGAGGTGTGGGTGAACGTGGTAGAGGACAAGACCGCAGACCTAGACACCGGCAGCAACAGCAAAGGGTGTCGAATGAAATCAGAGCTATGGTTGTAGACTACGTCATAAATCATGGCATGAAAATGAGTGCAGCAGCTACAATGTTTCAACCAAACCTCAGAAGATCATCTGTGGCCTCAATCATCAGAACTTTCCGCAATGAAAACCGGTAAGTCTTCAGAATCCACTAAACTTTACGCTACTTGAAACTGTTACAGTGAAGTAGTGTGTACAGCATGGTAGTGTGAACCACAGAGTATAATGTGCTTTCTGTAAATTTGTTCTTACTGAGACTTTCTCCTTGCAGAATAGAGACTAGGCCAAATAGGGGAGGCAGAAGCAAAATTCTGACTGAC
This sequence comes from Triplophysa tibetana, assembly GCA_008369825.1. Taxonomy (NCBI): domain Eukaryota; kingdom Metazoa; phylum Chordata; class Actinopteri; order Cypriniformes; family Nemacheilidae; genus Triplophysa; species Triplophysa tibetana. Next base: position 22,393,774 of record CM017909.1, on the reverse strand, counting down.
CAACAAGAGCAGGCTGTGGTCAATATGGTTGGGGTCAGAAATGATATTCGCCTTAGAGAAATTCGGCAGCACATCTTGGACAATAACGACATATTCAGCAATGTGGAAGCCATAAGTTTGCCGACTATTGCACGGGTGCTGAAAAGACATCAGGTGTCTTTAAAACAACTATACCATGTGCCTTTTGAAAGAAATGCAGATAGAGTGAAGCAACTAAGGAATGAGTATGTTCAGGTATGATCAATTTGCCGGTTTTTGGGGGAGAAAAAATCGCTAAACATTCTATGTCATTGTAATCAGTAATTGTTTTTGTCTTTTTAGAGGGTGATGGAGCTGGATGCTGATGAAAACCATCACAAATTCTTATTTTTGGATGAGGCAGGCTTCAACCTAGCCAAGACAAGAAGGAGAGGTCGGAATTTTATTGGCCAGCGGGCAACCATCGAAGTACCTGGACAACGTGGAGCCAATATCACCATGTGTGCAGCTATATCAGAAGATGGAGTGGTTGGACGCAGACCTTGTGTGGGGTCATATAATGCAGCTCTCCTCATAGCCTTCCTTGATGAGCTAAATCAGGTCTGTAGAGCTGATGGTGTGACCTACGTAATAGTTTGGGATAATGTTCAGTTTCATCATGCTCGAATGGTCCAAGCATGGTTTCAGGCCCATCCACAATTTCTCACTCTGTATTTACCTCCATACTCCCCTTTCCTTAATCCAATTGAGGAGTTTTTCTCCACATGGAGGTGAAAGGTCTATGATAGGCACCCTCACGAACAAGTCACTCTTCTCCAGGCCATGGATGATGGATGCAATGACATCACAGCAGAACAGTGTCAGGCCTGGATTCGCCATGCCAGAAGATTTTTTCCAAGATGTTTAGCGAATGAAAACATCCATTGTGATGTTGATGAGAACCTGTGGCTAAATCCACAAGACCGGGTTGATGGAAACGTAGATGCATAGTGCAGAGAGGAACACTTCAGTTTACAGTATACTGTATATTTTTTATTATTCCAAGTTGTTCCTTTGGAAAACGTATGTTATGATTTATTTCATCAATAAATTACAGATTACAGTATTTCAATGATACCACTGTGTCTGTACTATTCTCTCTAGTCTACAGTAAATTAATGAAACCTGAATCACATATTTTGTAAAACTATATTTAATGATTGTACTAACAAATACACAGTGAAACTATGGGTATCTTGTGTATGGGTGATCTAAAGTAATGTTCCTATGCGATTTCATAATAAATTAGTATTTTGAAACAATGCTTCTGCAAATGCAATGTCTCTTTAAAGATATGAACGCAATATGCAAAGTTTTGAACACTGGACAGCCTGTGTAGCAAATACTGACTGTTTTGAGTTTTGTGTCTAGAGTTTTGAAAAAGGACATGAATGCTCTGTTATTAGTGCAAAAACGATTGTAAAAAACTGTAATAAATTTAATAAGTGTATGATGTAAGGTGTTTGGAGTGTGTCATGAAATTTGATAGAAAAGCTGTCAGATGTGTTTTATACAAAAAACAGACCTGAAAGAAACCAGCTGCCACTTCTTCTCTCTCTTGTCTCTCTCTTTTGTTTATTTATGTCTGTCTTTATCTCTACTCTGATTCTGATATTATCTTATATACAGTAAATATAGTGACTGTATCTTTTTATGTCCGTTGCATTTGATTTTGATGGGGTTTGGGATGAGAGGGAGCGGTGGGGTTTGGGAACAGATCAGTTACACATGCAATGCATGATGCAGTGTGAAGAAAACTGTGTGTATGTGTGCGCGTGTGTGTGTGTCTTCTGTAAAGGTTGTGAATCTCACAGGATGTGTCTGGTTCAACCTGTGTGTGTGTGTGTGTGTGTGTGTGTGTGTGTGTGTGTGTGTCTACTACAGCTAGTATATCTCACAGGATGTGTGTGGTTTAACCTGACTGTCGGTGTGTGTGTGTGTGTGTGACCTCATTGTTCATTTCAAGGACTTTAAGATCATGATATTTCAAGTGTGCTTAATGAATCACACACACACATGAACAAAATAACATCAGTCAGGTTATTAAAAGTGTTTGGTGTGAGGTCAGGTATAATATTTGACTGCTTCATCCCGCAAGAACACAACACACTGACCCCCAGCGATCGGTCTGTATACATGTCTGTGTATCAGGACCGGGTCCAGATATGAGAGGAAAGGTGGGCCATGTGATTTTTCCAGGTGGGCGGAGTCCGAGGGGGGTATCTAAATATATGTATATAAGTGAATGAGCTAAGACTGTCTCGCTGCAAAGAGGAAACAGAAAAGAAAAATATTTTGAGCTGACTTGAATATAGCATTCATTTTGTGTGGTGTGTGGGCAGGGTGGACGCTGAGTCGCTGAGAGAGAGTCGTCCTGTCTCTGTTCACTGCAATGGAACAGTTTTTTCACAGCAGTGGAGTTCACAGATCCTCTTTCTCAACGGCTCTGGGTGGAGGCAGGGTGGGCAAAGCTTCTGATGGGGTGGCCAAAGCCCACCCTGGTCCCCCGTGGAGTCTGGCCTGGTGTGTATGATGCTCCTCGTTTGTTATTCAGATAAACCCCAGTGATGCTCCTGTAGCTCAATTAGGAGAACGACACAAAAGTCATGGACTCAATTCACATGTAAAACACACAAAAAAGTTATTAAACTAATACAAAAAGGCCCAAATGTAGATGTTTGTTTTTCTTCTCTTCACATGAATCATGTCTTCTGTTAGCCTTTAACAAGCTTCAGCAGAACTTTCCTTCTGATGTCACTTCATCACACGCACACATGCAGCTACATCACGACTCAAACACTTTTGCTGGCGGAGCAGCAGCACTGATTCTGTCCAGACTTCTGCTGAAGACAGAACCACCCGACTGATCTCAGATCTGCTTAACATCAACTTGTTGTTTTTGTGGGGTGTGAACACCGGAACCAGCAGCAGAGCTCAGGTTCTGTGTGTTTGGAACGCCGTCGCCATGACGATCAGCACATGACCGTTCAAGAGAAACACATCAACAAGGTTTTTCATTAGCATGACACAACGCAACAGACATTCACTTTTATTCACTTCAACATGATCATCCTCCGACAATATTCAACTTGATCTCACGTTAACATTCGATGATTCATGAAACTCTTTCTTACCAACATCTAACCAATCACTAGTCTCTTATGGAATGTCTGGAATCCATCCGTCATTCCCGCAGCGGTGATTCGTGATAACTTCTGTTGCTGAACCATTCAAGTTTATGACATCTGGTGATGTAAAGACGAGTGCTCCTGATGGTCTTCTGTGTAACGGTGTGATTCATTGAGCTGTTTAACTGTGTCTCACCGTGGTGCCGCATTACACCCGCGGGCTCCATGACACAGAACCATTGCAATAGCAGAAAAATATAAAAGAATGAGTTAAAGACAGACCCCAGTGGATTATGGGTATAGGTGTGCTGACTTCTACTCATCTACTGTGTTTACCCAAGAATCACTGCTCTCACGACGAACCAATAGAAATTCTGACGTTTTTCAAATAGAAATCATCAAATCAGACGTTGTTTATTACAATCTGTCACGATGAGTCATCAGAAGTGTAGTTGTTAGAAATTCCATGTTGACTTGAGCTTTAAAGTAGGGTTGTCAAACGATTAATCGCATCAAGAATAAAAGTCTGTGTTTACATAATGTATGTCTGTGTACCGTATATTCATTTTGTATTAATAATCACAAACATGTACACAAACATGTCCACTATGTTATAAAAAATATTTACATTTATTTATATTTGCCAATCATTTTAATGATATGTAAATGTCTATTACTATTAATATTTTATTTTTTATTAAATAAATGCGTATGTTTTTATAAAAATATATATATATTCACAGTACACAGACATACAGTATGTACAAATTCGTGATTAATCGTTTGACAACACTACTTTAAAGGTAACAGACGGACACATTTCTTCAGAATCTTTCAGATGTTTCTATACGGTCGGTTGATTTTGTCTCAACACGCCGCTGGTATTTTACTAATGTTCTCTTACACACAAACACATGACACACACTTCACTTCTCACAGCTACACACTACAGGAGTTGTAACATGATGTGAGTGGATTTGATATCAGCCCATCCGCTCCACCCTGGCACAGTCCAGAGCCATCACTCATCTGAACGCATGTGTCTGCTTCTCATTTATTCTGTGTGTATATATGAATGTTTATCTTGGACAGAAACTTCTAGAGTAGAGTAGAGTAGAGTAGAGTAGAATAAAGTAGAGTAGAGAAAAGAAGAGTAGAGTAGAGAAAAAAAGGGAAGAATAGAGTAGAGAAAAGAAGAGAAGAATAGAGTAGAGTAGAGTAGAGTAGAGAAAAGCAGAGAAGAATAGAGTAGAGTAGAGTAGAGTTGAATAGAGTAGAGTAGAGTAGAATAAAGTAGAGTAGAGTAGAATAAAGTAGAGTAGAGTAGAATAGAATAAAGCAGAGTAGAGTTAAATAAAGTAGAGTAGAGTAGAGTAGAGTAGAATAAAGTAGAGTAGAGTAGATTATAGTAGAGTAGAATAGAGTAGAGAGAAGAATAGAGTAGAGTAGAGTAGAGTAGAGTAGAGTAGAGTAGAATAAAGTAGAGTAGAGTAGAGTAGAGTAGAGTAGAGTAGAGTAGAGTAGAGTAGAGTAGAGAGAAGAAGAATAGAGTAGAGTAGAGTAGAGAAATGAAGAATAGAATAGAGTAGAGTAGAGTAGAGTAGAGTAGAGTAGAGTAGAATAGAGTAGTGAGAAGAAGAATAGAGTAGAGTAGAGAAATGAAGAATAGAATAGAGTAGAGTAGAGTAGAGAAGAATAGAGTAGAGTAGAATAGAGTAGAGTAGAGTAGAGAAATGAAGAATAGAGTAGAGTAGAGTAGAGTAGAGTAGAGTAGAGAAGAATAGAGTAGAGTAGAGTAGAATAGAGTAGAGTAGAGTAGAGAAGAATAGAGTAGAGTAGAGTAGAGAAGAAGAGAGTAGAGTAGAGTAGATTAGAGTAGAGTAGAGTAGAATAAAGTAGCGTAGAGTTGAATAAAGTAGAGTAGAGTAGAGTAGAATAAAGTAGAGTAGAGTAGATTATAGTAGAGTAGAATAGAGTAGAGAGAAGAATAGAGTAGAGTAGAGTAAAGTAGAATAAAGTAGAGTAGAGTAGAGTAGTGAGAAGAAGAATAGAGTAGAGTAGAGTAGAGAAATGAAGAATAGAATAGAGTAGAGTAGAGTAGAGTAGAGTAGAGTAGAGTAGAGTAGAGTAGAATAGAGTAGTGAGAAGAAGAATAGAGTAGAGTAGAGAAATGAAGAATAGAATAGAGTAGAGTAGAGTAGAGTAGAGTAGAGTAGAGTAGAGTAGAGAAGATTAGAGTAGAGTAGAGTAGAATAGAGTAGAGTAGAGTAGAGAAATGAAGAATAGAGTAGAGTAGAGTAGAGTAGAGTAGAGTAGAGAAGAATAGAGTAGAGTAGAGTAGAATAGAATAGAATAGAGTAGAGTAGAGTAGAGTAGAGTAGAGAAGAATAGAGTAGAGTAGAGTAGAGTAGAGTAGAGAAGAATAGAGTAGAGTAGAGTAGAGTAGATTAGAGTAGAGTAGAGTAGAATAAAGTAGCGTAGAGTTGAATAAAGTAGAGTAGAGTAGAGTAGAATAAAGTAGAGTAGAGTAGAATAAAGTAGCGTAGAGTTGAAAAAATTAGAGTAGAATAAAGTAGAGTAGAGTAGAATAGAGTAGAGAGAAGAATAGAAGAATAGAGTAGAATAAAGTAGAGTAGAGTAACGTAGAGTAAAATAGAGTAGAGTAGAGTGAGGAGAGTAGAATAGAGTAGAGTAAAGTAGAGTAGAGTAGAATAGAGTAGAGTAGTGAGAAGAAGAATAGAGTAGAGTAGAGTAGAGTAGAGTAGGGTAGAGTAGAGTAGAGTAGAGTAGAGTAGAGTAGAGAAATGAAGAGAAGAATAGAGTAGAGTAGAATAAAGTAGAGTAGAATACAGTAGAGTAGAATAGAGTAGAGTAGTGAGAAGAAGAATAGAGTAGAGAAGAGTAGAGTAGAGTAAAGTAGAGTAGAGTAGAGAAATTAAGAATAGAATAGAGTAGAGTAGAATAAAGTAGAGTAGAGAAATGAAGAGTAGAGTAGAGTAGAGTAGAGTAGAGTAGAGTAGAGTAGAGTAGAGAAATGAAAAGTAGAGTAGAGAAATGAAGAGTAGAGTAGAGTAGAGTAGAGTAGAGTAGAGTAGAGAGAAGAAGAGAAGAATGGCAAATAGAGTAGAGAACTAATTAAGAGAGTTCTGAACTATAAATCACTATACATTCTTTATTGTGCACTGATCAACGTCCTGTGTGGAGGTTCACAATACCGCTTTCAGAGATCATACAAATTCTTTTTTTTTAAATCAAAATCATTAAAATGAAATGATTTGGCTCATTTTGGTTCACAAATAATGTATAAAGCAAAATACAACCTACTCTCTGGGAATATTCAAACATTGTTTTCTAATATAAAAGTGAGATATCATTTTAGGTGACTCCAACATAAAAACACCTTTGTGTCAGTACTACTTCATAACGTTTTTGTATTTCTGTGTGAGGAGAGATGACGTGGAACAGATAAAGTGATAATGTTGTGTCCAAGTGAGCCAGTTTAAAAAGCAGATACAATATTATGGTCCCGAAAGTAACAGGGAGGAAGAAGGGTTTTGACTGGGAGTTTTCACCATATTTATTTATTGTTGTCTTATTTTTTTGTGGGCGTGTCTGTTTGTTTAGTTTCTTGACATTATTCATCCTTAAGGTGGATATTAATGTGACTATGTGGGTTTTTGGAAATTTTGAGTAGTACGTGAATAAAAACTAATTGTAATTTATTTATTAATATAGGTTCATGGTGACAGGATTAAAGATACTATGATAATCATAATTGAGCAGTGGAGAAGGGGGTAGGACTTCTTTCTACTCCTTTCCGGTTATGTATATGTTAAGATTATTCTGTTTTGTTATTTTTTTGTTCATTAGCTAAACTTGTATTATTCGTACATCTTCGAATTAAAGCTTTTCAGCCATTGTGTGACGTCACGGTGGCTTTAATCATGTTAGTTTAAGTGGAGCAGCTAATGTAAGATCATTATCATCTGGTGTGATGATGTCTCATGAATCACTCTTCCTGACAAGTTCACATGTGTTGTGTACGGGATTAATAATAAATTAATTATTATCTTTAAATCCCAGTAGCGCAAGTGTTCTAAAGAAATAACCATAAAGCGGCCGTTTTGACGTCAAGATGGGAGGAGTTGTGTGGTGACGTCACAGCGGGCGCGGCAGGGTTTATGTGTGCGAGGCTCGCGCTGGACACTCAGAGCGGAGGGCACGTGAAACTTTCACTGATCGGACACGGCAGTGTTTGTTGTTGTTATTGACCAGAGATCGGATGGTTTATTTCTCATGATGAAGTTTCTCGTTCTGGAGATCGATTAACAGGTGAGATTCCGCGCGCGCACAAAGAGAGAGACCCACGTGAGTCTTTAAATGTCCCAAGATGTTTTAATGTAACAAACAATAATCGTGAATAATCCTGTTTAAAAGATCTATTCCTGAGACTTTTCATGTAGTGTTTATATCCGTATGTTGATGTTATTTTATTCATTAGAAAATCTTTTTTGCATATAGTTGGTAAACTTTAAAATGAAGCAAAACTTTGTTACACGCGAGATGTCAGTGGGTGGTGAGTTTGTATTTATTTATTCATTGTAATGACACGTGATTGTGTGTGTTTGCTGTCAGGTTGTTTTGATGGCTGCTGTGATCTTCCCGCTTCTGTTTCTCCTCATTTATTCTCCGGCCATCAGCCCGCGGGTCACCGGCGCGCAGCGGCTGCCCGACATCATTGTTATCGGGGTGAGGAAGGGCGGGACGCGCGCGCTTATCGAGATGTTGAAACTTCACGGATCTGTCGTCGCCGCGCATAACGAAGTTCACTTCTTCGACTGGGACAGTCACTATCAGCGCGGCCTGGACTGGTACCGTTCACAGATGCCGCGCGTCCTCCCGGGTCAGCTGACGGTGGAGAAGACACCCGCCTACTTCACCAGCGTCAAAGCGCCCGAGCGCGTCCTGCGCATGAAGCCGGACGTCAAACTGCTGCTGATCGTGCGGGACCCGACGATTCGTCTGCTGTCCGATTACACGCAGGTGTTCCACAACCAGCTGGAGAAACACAAACGCCCGCTGCCGCTCGACACTCTGCTCATGCGCGACGGTGAGTTGAACGCGAACTACAAGCCCTTGAACCGCAGCCTGTATCACGTGCATCTGGAACGCTGGCTCGCCGTGTTCCCCGTAGACAGCATCCACCTGGTGGACGGGGACGCGCTGATTCAACACCCGCTAGCGGAAGTAAAGAAGGTGGAGAAGTTCCTACAGCTCGAGCCGCAGATCAACGCATCTAACTTTTACTTCAACGCGACGCGCGGGTTTTACTGTCTGCGCGCGCGCGGCCGGGACCGATGCCTGCACGGGTCGAAGGGCCGCAAACATCCGCCGGTGACTCCGGAGATCCTGCAGAAACTCCACGAGTACTTCCGTGAACCCAACCGGATGTTCTTTGATCTGGTGGGACGAACCTTTGACTGGAAGTGACAGACGAAACCCCCCAAAAACGCAACGGGCTGAATGAACTAACGGTGCTGAAGGGAAGGAACGCAACTGGAATCTAAACGCAAGGTTTGATGTGTATGTCAATCAGAAATGATGGACAATAATCCCTTATGAAAACTATTTCAACATTAATGTATTTGTGGTAAAACCTTTATTTTCTCTTGGATGACAGTATTATTATTGACGATACTGAACAGTAAACAGTCACCGATGAAGTCCGAACATGAAGCTTCTTTTACTGCTGCTACTTTATTAAATGTGTGTTCGTCTTTAAGTCATTCAACATTACACAAACCTCACTGTATATGCTAGTTTATATGTTCTCTTATATCAAATATTTTTCTTTAATGAAGGAAGATTATATTAATAAAGTATTTTTGTTATCATTTGGTTGGCTGTGGATTTCTCTCTCTCTCTGTGTGCGGGACTCTAGACTTCCACTCACTGTTTGAATGGTTAAAATCTGCTGTAAATCCAGTGTCGTAATGCGACGAAGCAAAAATAATTAAGTAGACTTTTACTTTACTTCGTTACTACAAAATAAAAGCATTGAAACGCAACTGAAATAGACAAATGACGATGACAATTCTGAACCGATCATCGGTTAAAGCTCAATGCGCAAGTGTAAAATGTTTTGCTGCGTCCCGATTCATATACTATCCGCCCTCAATAGTGTTCGAAAATATAATGAGTTTGTCCCAAATCATAGTATGCTGAAATGAGTATTCTTCTCGATCGAAGTTTGAATCTGGACACTTCACGGCTTACTTCACGCGCAACTCACCGCGCAATTAATCAAATTATATGAAATTAAGAGATGCTTCACTAAATTAATAAATGTAAGCATACAGTAAACCATACATATAACGTTAAAAAACGTATAAATACTTTGATGTTTGTTGCTGTTAATGATCACAGACGAAACGTGTCGTCTAGGCATCAACGGCCACTTCCGTTTCTTGTTAGTATATCCCGGTGCGTCCATTCAGTTTTGCTACACACTTAAATGTATTTACTTTTACATAACAAAAACACTACATACTTCGAGTGTATAGTATACGTAGGCGAATTTGGAGGCAGCTGGCCTCTCTGTGGTTAATAAAAAGGTTTTAATGTGCTGCTTCTTTTAAAGATAAACATCATTTTTTCTTTTTCAATGAATGATCAAATGACTGGTTGTAACTGTGAGGGGAATGCAAAGAAAGAAAGAAGTGAAGGCCGGACGTATTTGTTCTGATTTTGTTCCAATTTGTTCTGTTAGAGGTGTAATATTGGAGGTGGGAAGGAATGATCCTTTAATAAAGTATTAAGTTGTAAAGTGAAGTTATAAAGATGTGGTTTCTGAACTTGTATTTCGACAGTTTTGCAATTGGCAAAATGTTGTTCCAGATAAAAGTAATGAGCTTGAGACAGAGCTTTTTCAAAGCTGTACATTTCTATAAGCACCATTTAAAAATATTTTGCTTTAACATTACTTTAAATACTTAAGATGGTTTAATAGAAAAAGTATGTTTGATACCAAAGTACATATTTATCAATAACTTTAAGACTTTTACTCAAGTCATATTCTCAAAGGTTACTTTCACTTCTACCAAAGTAATTTTCTGGCGAGATATTTGTCATTTTACTCAAGTAAATGTACTTAATCCATCACTGTGTGAATCTATAAACAGTTGTTTGTGTGAGGGTGAATATCAGTATGTGAGGATGAAACTATTGAAAACAAGAGAGGTCCTCACATGCTGTAACTGTGCGTGTGTTCAGTTTAAATGCTGCACATATTTCTGTGATGAGAGTGGAGAATGTGAGGTTACACAGAATGTCAAATAATAAACAGCACACAGAATTGGATGGAGTTTTCCAAAGGTTCATTTGTTCTGTCAGTGATGTGAAGTTTTGTTGGCTGTGATTGTGTAACATGGAGCAAAGCTGTAACATGAGTGCCGTACATTCTTGTGCTGTGTTATCTCTGTGTGCATGCGTGCATGTGCACAGTCTTCAAGTATCAACAAAATGCGGGCAAACATGACAAAACCAACTCAATGATACACGCTTTATAATAAGATGAACAGTGGTAAGGTTTTGTGTTGTGTTGGTCTGTCTGTGTTAATGTTAGTTTATTCAAATACACACATGTTTGCTTGTAGAGTTAGGCTCCACAGACAAACCACTGTCATCAAATATTTAAACAACAGAAATATTTAAGGTTGGCTGAATGAAACTGTTGTGGGCAAAGTCTCCGCCCGTCCAGAGCGGAAGCGCAGCAATACAAGCCCCCGGGGAACCAGAACAGTTCATGATGCGTAACAGGATCAAATTAAAATGATTCGACAGATACCCGGGGAGATGGGGATGGAGGTGGGGTTTGAGTATGGCACAATTAATCAGCTGATAAGGAGCAAAGAAAGGCAACGTAAATAGCACGCAGTCTAGTGTGTGTAGTATTAGAAAATATATTGTATAATATATCACGCTACTAAACACAATCCTGTTTTATATCAGAGTTCTCTGAACGTTTAACCTTGTGTATCACTATAGTTATGATCAAATCTTAATTGTGGGCGATTTCAATATTCATGTTGACAGGGCAAGATTATCCAATGGGCATTATGGGGCTCATGCACGATTGAGGCCCAAGCAAGGGGAAGAAAATGTCACATAAAAGTGTTTCCGCTACCTTCATTCTGTTTTTATACAGTATTTTCTCTTGAGAACAGTTTGTGGTTGATTGTTCGATGATTGTATTCTGCTAAATGTGTGTACAGTAGGTCTCTCCGGTAAAGTTTTAAGTTGGTTCAGAATATATATTACAATTTTAAGTTAATATAGGTGATTAAATGTCTGATACTCATGAATTGTTGTATGATGTCCCTCAAAGATCAATTCTCGGGCCACTTTTATTTTCATTGTATATGCTCCCTTTGGGTGGTATAATTCAGCAGTGTTGCATGAATTATCATTGGTATGCTGATGATATACAATTGTATATTTCAATCCAGTGTGATGACAATGCATTTATTGTTTCTCCACTTGATTATTGTAATGCTGTATGTATACTGGTTTGCCCAAGGGCTCTATAGCAAAGTTACAATTAATACAAAATGCAGCAGCCAGAAAATTAATGAAAACAAAGGGAGAGAGCCTATACACCAGTTTTAATGGAATTACAATGGCAATCATTCTACCAAAGAAAATATTTAAAAAATTATATTATTAGTCATAACTTGTTACCTACATACATTTCCGATTGTCTGTCAAAAAATATTTCAAATGCTTCTCTAAGATCATCTAGTGGTGGTCTTAAGTATAGCACAGTCCATTTAAGGCGATCTGGTGGAACCTCATTTAGTTATTGTGCTCCAAAAATGTGGAATTGTCTGCCAAATGAAGTGAGAGAATCACCAAATAATTCTATTTTTAAAAAGTGGCTCAAGACATATCTCTTTAACATTGCCAATGATAAAAATGGTTGGAGCTGTGTTTAATCCTTTATTTACTTTTTTTGGTATAATTATTGTATTATGTAATTTGTAATATTTTACTGTTTTTGCACCTGTGAAGCATTTGAGTTACATTTTATGTATGAAAAGTGTTACTGGTTAACTTTGATTAGCTGCACCTGATGCAAGCTTGACTCACATGACCAGACAGAACTGACGCAATGCTTGATTTCTGATGAACAACACCATTCAGATAATCTGAAAGATATTTATAATCTAAAGCAGAAATGATCATAGGAGAGTGTGTGTGTGTGTGTGTGTAAATACATCATGAGGGAAATGATTGTTTCCTGTACAGTACTTCACTTAAAACACACTCATCCTGACAGACTCACATGAGCGACTGTTCTGTGCTCACTGATGAAAGATAGACTTGAAGTATGTGTGTCAGTGTCTGTGTGTTTGTGTGCACGCGTGTGTGTGTTAGAAACAAGCAAACAAAAATGTTTTGTAAGAGACCCCAACAGGACCTGTCATTCACATGGATATTAGACATAATAAAAATAATAAAAGAAGCTCAATGTTTTTTAATATAAAGTAAAGAAGTATTTGTTATGGGTTAAAGGTATGTGTGTTTTGTGTACAGAAGGTTTGATGTTAATCACAGACACAGGAAGTGAGTCAAGATGTCCCAGCGGGGTGGGGGGGCATCACCACACTCACCAGAATAACTGTGAATTATTCTTTCACACACACACACACACACACACACACACACACACACACACACACACACACAGTCCAACATCACCCTGCTGCGCTCACAGGAGCAGGTAAGCTGCTGTTCACTCTTCTGCTCTGTGTCTTGAGTCTTCATGTTCATGTGTGTCTGTGTGTGTGTGTACGTGTATTGCTTACTGTTTGCATAATTTGCAAACTTTTCTAAAAAAGAAAGTCAACTCGTGAACCAGCTGTGGGTTCCGGATCTATTCGCTCACAGTATCTCTCTTACAGATAGAGATGTTTATTCAAATGTGCTCTGAGTACACTTCTTTTAAATTGAATATCAGAAAGTATACTTTTATGTGCTTCTCAGAAATGAATATTTAAAAAAGTCAGTTGTATAAAAATAAGACAATGACAGAAGAACACTTGCAGTATAATACATACTAAACTAGTAGTGTCCTGTCGTGAATTCATATTGAGCTTGTGCACCAGTACACCTGTATGGTCAGGGGCAATACATATGAAACTATAGTTGTGTACTCAAAGTTAATTTAAAGGTGCACTTTTATAAACTAAAAACTAGGCCAATTTAGTGAAATAGCACAATACAACTACTATACCGATATTTGTATTTTTGTGTTTTTAAAATGCATGCTTAAATCTAATATAAATATACATAGATAAAAATAACAAACAACTAAAGGGCCTGTCTTATTTGATCATTTTTCATTGAAAGCCTTTCTGAACATCAGCTTTTATGGCCGTCAGTGTTCACCTCATGAATATATTCACACAACTGTTGTTCATTTAGAGTTTAAAGTTTTAGATGTGCACAGTAAGTTGTTTAAACACCACAGCTCACAAATAAATAAAAAGGATCTGTGCATGATATTAATAGTTGAAGAGATAGATGGACAGATAGATTGTGTTATTGTTTTGGCTCTGAGACCAGTATTCAATCTGCTGATATGACTTGTCTTTAAACATTTTTGCTATAATCTAATAATCTTGTAGTCAGTTTAAGAGAGAATACAGTATGAACACTGTGCTGTCATGAGGCTCTTTATGCTCATGAGAAATGTTTGAGTTGATATTGAGATCTTCAATAATATTTTGCTTGCAGACGAGACACATCTGAGCTCAGTTTGCCACATTGTTGAGATATAATTACATTAATAAAACTGATTGAACAAATGCACATCAACATCTTAATAATGATAGTTCAGATAGTGAAATATTACACTGATGAAGGACGTTGAGTATGTTTTCCTGCTGTTGATTGTGTGGAATCGTGTGACGGGTACATTAAACACGTTATTTACAGTCTTTATAATTGAAATATATTGAAGACATTTTAGACTTAATATTGACATCTGACTAGTGGATATAAATGGGAATGAGGTGAGAAATGATTCTTGATAAATCCTCGAGTGTTACAGTATATATACACACTTAACATCAGACACATGAATGTGGTGAGTGAGATATTCACACATCAAATGATAACCAGAAACTTACTAATGATAACTCAAACTGTTGAAATATGAAAATATAAGCAGTAAACGAATTTTGCGGCACCAAAAATAAGCTTTTTGCTGCTTGTCCAATTTACTTCACTGACTTAAGTTAAATCAACACAACTTTTAGAAAATTTGGTCACGACATGATTTATTATGTTTAGTCATAATAAACTTAATCTATTCATGTTGAGGCAACAGAAAGGAGTTATGTTGCGTTAACATAAAATAGTTACAATATTTCCCAGCATGCTTTGCGTATAACTGCATTTTTAAAGTTATTTTCTTATATAAGTGTTATTTTATGCATTTTCAGTCAAAATGAACACTTTTAAGTGTTCGATGTTCATTTATCTTTAAAGTTTTTGAAGAGTTTAATATTAATTTCTTAATATTGTGCTGACCATTGTTTGTAAAAGTGTTGCCTTTGGTTAGGGAGTGTGCGGTACCATATTTCTAAATTTTAAATTCTTTTGCAATCTCTTTAATCAATATTGACATTATGTCTGATTAATATTTATAATGTAAAAAAATTGAAAGATATTCTTGAGTGAATTCATTAAATAACCCTAATCGATCAATTTTGTTTTTTAAACTGGTTTTATGTCAAATATACTATCAGCGTAATCGAATTTTATCAAGTTAATGATGTAAAACAACACAAGGCTCTGACTCTACTAAACAACATTACATTAACTTGATGAAAGTATCTTAAGTTAACTGAAATAATTTTACTTCAATTCAAGGTAATCCACTGATGTGGAACCTGTTGACATAAAAAGCTAAATTAAGTTGAACAAATCCTTTTTGTGAGTGTGTATAAATCTGACCCATCGTGTCACTTCAACGTTTGTCAATATTCCTGCTGTGTATTGAGGAGATTGTGTGTGATGTTATAAAAAGGTGAAAAATCTCTCCCACAGACACGAGAATAACGTTGTGGGTGGGGTCTTTTTACTTCAGCCACTTAGCAACCACACACTTCCTACCATTCACCATAACAACTGCATAACAACCTCCTGATATCCCAGCGATGCGTTTGTCACGGACCGATCCCAATGCTTACATGAACTGGACATAGAAGTGGTGCGTTTGGGTTAGTTTCAGAGCGCTGGTGTGTGTTGAGCTGCTCTCAGATCAGCTGTGTGAATGTTTGACTGACTGGAACAGGAAAGATGACAGGAAACCAGTGAGAGCTTCACACTAAAATTAGATCTGTGTCAGAAGAAGCTCCGCACATCACACACTATCACATCTCATCTGCATCTGTTGTGGGTTTGTGTGTGTTGACAGGAGGAGATCGTCTCAGAAATGATGTGTCTTCTTCAATAATGGTGAGTGAAGAACTGAAGCTTCCACATCAAATCCTGGTGTGTATGTATGCTTGTGTGTGTTTGTGATGAGTTATTGATCAGCGTTGTGTTGTGTTGTGAATTCAGGAAGGCATTAACAGATTGGATCGTGACAGACTCGCAAAAGGTTTGTTCACCAATCAAACTCAGACAAACCCACAAAGCATTTGATCATTTTAAATGACCACGTCAACAACTTTTGCAGCAACAATTTAAAAAATGATTTAACTTTGATTTAACAATGCCAACAAGTGTTGATCTGTAATGTCTCCATCTAGTGACAACTGTCTGTTTGTGCATTCAAGAATCTCACAACCTTAAAATGACAAAATGATCTCTCTCTCTCTCTTTCTGTGTGTAACAGACAGATATACCGATGGGCGATCACCTAAAAATCATATCACAAGAGTAAGTGTTTGCATCTCAGGTGTTGTTGTCATCTCAGATTGTGTTGTGTACTTGTTATGTGAGGTTGTGTACTTGTTATCTGCAGGATAGTTTGTACATTCCGCCCCGTGTTCCACGGACTGTCCAGCCAGGTGAGCACAATAACACACAATGACACACAATGACACACAACAACACAATGGCACACAATGGCACACAATGATACACAATGACACACAATCATAGAGCGGAGGTGTGGAGCTGTAGAGGTTTCACTGTGATCACAGACAGGTGTGTTTGGTCAGAGATGAAGTGAAACGCACACACTTCACAATACAACATGAGCTAGCTGCTGTCATCATGAATTCCATTCTGGGAAATCCATCCCATAATAACTGTAATCAGGGTCTTAATTATTTCCTCTGTCACAGGATGCAAAGGTCCGGTGGTCAACAGAGACCTCAAACCAGGCAGAAGATTACCCCCCAGCTCATCAGGTACACAAAAAAAGAACTTTATACTCATCAAATCAAATGTAATAAAGTGTGATGTGTGTAGTGATCTTAAAGTGGTTTATAATATAATATATGTAAATATATAACAACAGATATAGAGTATAGTTTAAACGAAGATTTACAAAATCAAAATAATAAACATTTAAGTAGCAGAATGAAGAGATAGAATAATATAATTTTATGAGGATATATTGTATACATCAGGTCAGGGCAGATTGATTGTTTTCTCTTGTGTTGTGACAGACACACACATATTGTTCAGCTAACACACATCAGTCCTCATCATCAACAGTTTCTCATCATCTGACACACTTTCAGACGTCTGGTGTGTGGACTATGGACACTGTCTGTATATCTGTGTGTTTTGTGCGTTGTGCTGGATGTGGAGTTGTGTTGAGATGAAGTGTGGACACAGTCTCTGGTCCTGTGGCAGTCATGTTTGTGTGTCTCTATAGTGAGTTTGTGTCCTCTGAGTCTGTATCTTGTCAGCGTGGCTCTTAGTTTTTGATCCGTCACTGTGTACAGACTGGATTCTCTCTTTAGGACAGATAACATTTCATTTGTTTGGGTTTCTCAGTGAGTGATATAGTGTTGTTTCATTTGTGTTGTGATTGTGTTGAGTGTGATTTTGTCAGTGTTGTTGTGGTTGAGAGCATCAGTAGATGTACGGACTGAAGCTCTTAAAGACATGGATGATTTATTTCTTCTGGTGTTTCAGGGCTTTAGATGATGTGAGTGAGGGTCACTGTGTCATAGAGGGAACTCTCAGTCTAAATCTGATCTGTGCCCGAGCACGTTTGACCCCTAAAGCCCAGTTCATTTGACTAGTGTGATCGCTCCGTATCGGGCCCGTGCATTGATCCTTTAGTGGTCCCTGTCTCGCCTGGAAGAGGTGACCAGAGCACAGGGCGGTTGGACTCAGGCGTGGAACACATGCAGTGTGAGCGCAATAAACAACTGAAAGCATGACTTAAATTATACAACCGTTTAAATTAAAATGTGTCTCTATCTCCCTCTCTCTCTCTCCCTCTCTCTCCCTCTCTCTCTCTCTCTCTCTCTCTCTCTCCTCTCTCCTCTATATCTCTCTATCTCGTCTCTCTCTCTCTCTCTCTCTCTCTCTCTCTCTACTCTCTCTCCCGTCTCATCTCTCTCTATCTCTATCTATCCCCTCTCATCTCTTCTCTCTCTCTCTATCCCTTCCTCCTCTCACTCTATCTTCTTTCTCTCTCTCTCTCTCTCTCTCTCTCTCTCTCCTCTCTCTCTCTATCTCTCTCTCTCTCTCCTCTCTCTTCTCTCTCTCTCTCTCCTCTCACTCTCTCCTCTCTCTCTCTATCCCTCTCTCTCTCTCTCTCTCTTCTCCCTTCCCCTTCTCTCTCTCTCTCTCTTCTCTCTATTCTCTCTCCCTCTCTCTCTCTATCTCCTGTCATCTCTCCTCTCTCTTGCTATCTCTCTCTCTCTCTCTCTCCATCTCTCTACTCTTTCTTTCCCCTCTCTCTCTCTCTCTCTCTGTCTCTCTCTCTCTCTCTCTGTCTATCTCTCTCTCTCTCTCTCTCTCCATATCTCTTTCACTCTTTCTTTCCCTCTCTCCCTCTCTCGCTGTCTTTCTCTCTCTCTCTCTCTCTCTCTCTATCTCTCTGTTTCTCTCTCTCTCTCTCTCTCTCTCTCTCTGTCTATCTCTCTCTCTCTCCGTCTCTCTCCATATCTCTTTCACTCTTTCTTTCCCTCTCTCCCTCTCTCCCTGTCTTTCTCTCTCTCTCTCTCTCTCTCTCTCTCTCTCTCTCTCTGTCTATCTCTCTCTCTCTCTCCGTATCTCTTTCACTCTTTCTTTCCCTCTCTCTCTCTCCCTCTCCCTCTCTCTCTCTCTCTCTCTCTCTCTCTGTCTCTCTGTCTCTCTCTCTCTCTCTCTCTCTGTCTATCTCTCTCTCTCTCTCTCTCCGTATCTCTTTCACTCTTTCTTTCCCTCTCTCTCTCTCCCTCTCCCTCTCTCTCTCTCTCTGTCTCTGTCTCTGTGTGTGTGTGTCTGCAGATGGAAGGTTACCGTTACTGGGATCAGCTGACAGGGTAAATCTAAAGCTTTATATTATTGTAAATATATTGATATGTATCTCATGTCACTGACACACTCTGTTCATGATGAGAGAAACAATGTGCTTCTGTTCTCTGTCATTGCAGGATTTTACAGTCCCACAGAGGTAATAAACTTCATTCAACAGTATTAACACTGAAGACTGTGTTGTGTTGTGTTGTGTTGTGTTGTGTGTGAGTTTTGTTGTGCTCTGTTTTCAGACCGGTTCGATATTTACCAAGAGATCAGATGAGTTTACCACCTCTACCAACAGAGATCATCAGTGAGCAACGAAACAAGACTGTTGAATGTCCACCATCCAGACCAGTACCAAATTCACCACACAACAGAAACCAAAACAACGCACACACATGGACAGAGTGAGCAACGCACACACACATACACACACACCTACACACACTCACACACACACACACACTCACACACACACACCTACACACACTCACACACACACACTCACACACACCTACACACACTCACACACACACACACACCTACACACACTCACACACACTCTCACACACACACACGTGATCTGTCTGTAATAAAATGTTCTGTTTATTTTTCAGATCAAGTCTGAGTGAAATAAAGAATGTAAGTGTCATATTTACATACAGATACAAACCTCAACCTCAAAATATTGTTTAATCATTTCTTATTATTATTATAGAGAAACAATTGCAGTTGCTTTATAAAGTTCATGTTCATTGGTTAACTTTTCACTTAAACATATTAAGTATTAATATTTTTCATTTCATTTAAAGTAAATGATGATAAATAATTTGTGTAAATGACTCTATTTCGATTCCCAGGTTAAAAGTCGATCATCTGAAGGTAAGTGAGGATGTGATTCTATTATTTGATGATTTGTATGGATCATGTTACTGTCACTGACGGTCTGATGGCTTGTGTTTGTTCTTTGTAATTCAGCTCATTTATGTCAGAGGTTGTCTCTGGATCTGGACTCTCAGGATCTCAGCAGGTTCAGATGTTTCTCTGTATCATGTTTAACTCATGTTACCTGCATCATATCATGAATTTAACTCTCTTCTGTTGTCTGTGTTTTAACCTGCAGTGATTGTGTGACAGAACCCAACTTTGGTACAAATCCACACATACAACATCACAGTCCAGATATACACAAAACACTGATTCAGAAATAAAGATTTCACTTCATATTGCTGATGAATCCCTTATTAAAACTTTTATAATGTGAGATACAGATCTCACTGTAACGAACACGCATGCACACACACACACATCTCAATCTACAACATCAGCCATGATTCTCAAACTGTTTTTTATCACAGATTCACATTTCAGAAGACAGCAGAACCATGAATGGCCACCAACTAAAGAAGATTCACACCACAGCGGCTTCAGCAGCCACAGCAAACCTGTACAGGTACACACACAAACAAACACACACACACACAAACACACACACACACAACTGTACAGGTCACAAACAAAAAGGATTTTTTGTCAAAGGTCTAACGGTAGTTTCATCGGACATGCGTGCCGCAGGGGGCTGCAGTGAACGGTTTGTGTTTGGCTAGTGTCTAATAATAATGAATAATTGATTTAATTGATGTTAATATTAATCATACTAATATTTTATTGTATAGTAATTCTATTAAGTTAACGATTTGTTGAATTTTTGGTCATATTTAAAGAATGCGTAGGGTACACTGACATCTAGCGGTTGAGTTTGGTATCGCAGTGTAAATTCTGAATATTGGAGAGACAATTTAAAGCGGCATAAACACACAGGTTTCTGCAAATCTCATATTAATCTCGAGTAACTATAGAGTAGTATTGCATACGTCATAACTTCGAAGAGTATTTAGTTTGATCACATTTATAAAAGAGAGATACTTTTGATGGAAAGAATACTTCTGAAATCATACGGTCGCGTGCCGTATATTTTTAAATGTGTTCCGGTGTTGTGCCTAATTTGCACCCCCCCCCAGATTACGACTCCCCTCATAGATTTTGATGGGCATTCGCTAATCATAGCCCCTCCCCCACACACAACCCTAACACCTAATGTTAGTGGGGAACAGGGGAGTCGTAATCTGGCACTGAATCAAAATTAGGCACAACACCGGAAGTTAAGGGCAGTCCACGAACGCGCAGTAATGTTTGTTTATGTTGTCACTTTGAAACCGTCTATGGCAGGGGTCTTCAACCGGGGGTCCGCGGTGGTACTGCAAGGGGTCTGCTACTTTTTTTGTTAAAAATGTAAAGCATGGATACAGAAATATTACAACCGATGTTCTCTTTAAACTGCGCATGTGCGCGGCCGCGCGGACTCATTCACGCGCAGTCGCAACAGTTCTGATCCACGGGAAAGACAACTGAGCTCAGAATGATAAAATAGCGGCGTGTTCTGCAGCAAAGTGGGAGAATAAAAGAATGACACTTAATAAAACGGCCTTATTTTACAACAGAATGCATCAAATCTTCACTCATTTCTTTCGCACGCAGAGAGAACCTCTACCTCCACTAGAATAGTCCTGTGCCGTTAACAAGGGTCAGTCATCTCATTAAAACTTGGATAAAAACAAAGGTTCAAATAAATGTTAAATGGTCCACCTCACAGTAAAATTAATATCTTTGATGGTGCAAATCCCGTAAAATAATCAAGCAATCTATATAAACAACTAAAATAATACACAGAGAAGTGTTTAGTCTATGTGCAACAATCACATAATAGTGCTAATGTAACGTCTTAACATAATATTGCAGTGACACAAGGGTTGTTTCTGATAAAATAGCTCTATTTACACATTTAGTTTAAGGGGTCTCTGCTCCATGCATCTCTCATCTAAGGGGTCCTAGCCCCGAAAAATGTTGAAGACCCCTGGTCTATGATAAAACATCGTATTTCTCTTTAATTTCCACCCTTCTGCTACTTATACCTACAATGACAATAAGCGTTAATACTTGGTTGATAGACTTTAAACACCAGATAAACATCCGTCTAAACACAGGATTTCGATTTAAAAAGGGAAATTAGGATGTGAAAAAAAGTGCACAGTTTTTGGGCGACGACAGATTCCTATAAATTAATATGCACAACCCAGAAAAAAAAATACCCAAGGCTATTTAAACTATCAAATGTTGACATATGTGTTATTAGTGTTGTTAAAACCTTTGGTAAAAACTAAACTTTGTTTTTGTACCGCTGACATTTTCACAAAATTGTTCATTTGTTGGAGAGCATTGCAATAATAAGACTATATTGCGTTGCAATATGGATCGTTTTAATATTAACATTAAAACAAGACTTGTCTGCAGATTTATAAATAAAAGTTTCCATTAACTAAATGCATAAAATGGTAAAAGATACAATGAACTTGTCCAAATAAATGCAATATTACCTGAGAGATAAGGGGAAAAGAAGGAAAGTGAAAGAGGAGAGGTGGGAAGCATGTCTTTTATTAGCGTAAACCCCAGAGCTCAGATAAAGAAGAAGTCACAGGGCAGACCTGAAAGAAAACAGCTCAGAGGAGAAGAGACTGATTTCCTTTTGATCCTTTCTGTTTGATCCTTTTCTTGACCATGTGACTAACATGACCCAATCAGGACTCCACCTTCAAGTCCCCCAGAATAAACAAACATCTCGCCCATCAGCACCCCTGTGATCTTGAGAGGGCAAATGGTGCCTCTTCAGAAGAAAGTGGGGGTTGTGACAAAGCTTTAAGTGCCTGTTTGTTTTTAAAACCGTACACAGATTTCTTTAAGGGGGATTTCTTTCTTGCTTCGGCAGAATTTTATCCAAAGCTTCTGAGAATGTAGCCTAAGAACAAAACCTTTATTTTAAGAGTGTATGCGTTATTGAAGAAGACTTGAAGAACATGAAACTTAAAGAGTCGGTGTTGAAGGATGACATCTGTTTTGTTTTTGTGTCGTGCAGGGTTTAGAGGAGCAGAACTGGTATGTTGGCCCGTTTAGTCGCGTGGACTCTGAACATGCTCTTCATCTGGTCAACCGGGTACACTTCAATATTTGTCTTTGACATGAGAAAGGAAGTTCATATAACTGATTGTTTTCCATCGCCGTTTATACCAAATATTTTGTGAACAGGAGGGCGCCTTCCTGGTGCGCGACTGCTCGAGGAACACTACCCAGGAACCCTTCGTCCTCGCTGTGTTTTACGACAAAAGGGTTTTCAACATTCAGATTCGTTTCTGTGAGGAGACCTGTAAATACACTCTGGGAACAGGACTCAGAAACAGTGAAGTAAGTTCTGATCACACGATTCACATGAGAGAGAGAGAGAGCGCAGGGTCGAGCAGAGCTTCAGCTGTCCTGTCTTCTGTCTTTCAGAGGTTTGATTCCGTCACTGACATCATCAAGTTCCACTCCATCTTTCCCATCATCCTCATTGATGGACGGAAAATATTGGCAGCGACCAACCCGAGAAGACACAGTGTCCTCATGTACCCGGTCACAAAGCAAGACATGACAGAACTGTTGCGTTAAACATCCCCTGACACAGATTTATAAAGAACTCTTTAAAACGTCATTGAGTTTTATTTAAGACTTTAATATATTGTTTTACAGACATTTGGTGTAACATAACTAATAAATCATTTAATTAAATGTTGGTATGTATCTGAACTTGATTCAGAAACATCCTCCGATTAACTGATGATCATTATATCACAATTTCTCTCGCTGTTTCTAAGCCTATTCTAATTATAATACATAAAACAAAGGCATCTGAAGCGTTGTTTACGGTTTAACTTTGTTTCAGTGTAGGGTCAACCACTTGTTTTCTTTCTTATAACTAGGTACGTTTACATGCACCCATTTTTTATACAGAATATATGTAACCTGAACATTGGTAACTTAATTGTAATCAATTTGCAAAGTTAAAACTTAAGTTCAAGTCCACAGGCTGACGAATACTTACAAAGTCAAGATTGGTGGGTGAGGTTTTTTTCTTCTTTTTAAATGTTAAGTAAGAGATAATGTACAGGCAGCCGGTTATTATCGCATAAATAATCCCCAACAGTGTGATCGGGTTTAGGGGAGGGTCTTGTATCTCACCGAAGGGGTTTATTTTGTGATAACAATCGGCTGCACATACATTATACCACTTATTACACGGCTACTTGACACATGAGAAGAAAACTGTACAATGTGAATTTGAAATTTAGCTCATTAGCTCATTAGCTCATTACAGAATGCAGACCTTCTGTGAGGAAAAGCCGTTTAGTTTCGGTTTTGAAGTAAGAAACGATGTTCAAACGTCATGAACAGACAAATTGGTTTAATCATTTGTAAATGTAATGTTATATATGTTTTTAAAAGACATATTTATAATACATTTGTCAAAAAAACCTGTCAAAATATTTTGCTGCATCCACTGGCCAATCCGAATCAGGCATTCCAAACACCCATGTAATTAGAACAAATAATGCATGTTGCCAGTGCCTTGTATAGTTAAGGTTCTTGCACCAAATACAGTGTTTTTTTTATTTTAGGTGTTTTTTTTCTCCACCCCTTCCAATCCGATGGAAAGTAATTTAGTTCAAGCTCAATTGGATTAATTTAACTGTTTATGCGAAGGCCTTTCAATTCAATCAAGCTTCATTTACAAGCAGATATTATGGTTGCATGTATACGTATCTTTTGAACACTTGAGAGTTGTAGTTTGATGATTTGAGGTAGATATCAGTCAGCAGTGATAAACAATCTTAACAGTTTAGTGAATGTTACACAAAAGTGTGGAAATGATGAAAATGCTAAATCTGTATACACACTGAAAAGTACTTGTTCTAGAAAACATCATAATGTTTAAACTCCACAAGACAAAAGCTTCAAGAAAGATAATGTTCAGAAATGTATTTGTGGACAAACACTGTACATTACCCAATGAATCTGTGAGCGTGGACAGCACAGATTCACTACAGTACATGAACGCAATTTTCTTCAGTGGTGTAAGACACAAAACATCAATATGACAAACAATTCTGTTCAAAAAGATGGAGTGCAATTATGACAAGTGATATATATATCATCTTATGAACGGACATTGATGTTGGCACAATGTTTCAAATCTATTTTCAATACGAATCCATATAACGGATCTAACACACTGCAACTACAAAGGGCACAAATAGGTAGCTGTGAGAACGTAGAACACAATGAATACAGGAAAAGAAATGGTATAAGATCCTGCAGCAGGACAAGCAACATGTTGACCTAAAACACAATGTCTCAAGAAGGTCCAGAAAAGACTTCAGTCGAAGGTAATATATTGAAATCGTCAATAGGTAAATAAAATGCAGCATAAATACAAGTAAAAACCTTACAATACAAGTAGTTTTTAAAATGGCACTGTAATTTAAAACACTGGTACAGTTCTAAATTGTCAGTCAATAATACTATTCTCAATCAATATCAGTCAATACTAGACATTTAGCAGTTTTTCCGAAAGTCCTCTCACAAGCAGTTCTATTACTCGATACTTTTGTCCCGTTACCTTTTTCAGTTTCATCTTCAATGAAGGCTGTTTGCTGACTGGAACCTCCGTCTGTTCCTGTGAGTGATGGAATGAACGTATCCACTTAAAGTTCTTCAGGGTTTGGACGGCAACACTGACCATCTGAACTGAAGGACTTGGATGATTCAGAACCACAACAGGTTGGTTTGGACCAGGAAGCTTGACAAGCTGGTCCTCTTTCAGAGGAGTTAATATCAGCTCATGATCTTTAGACAAAAAACGTTGAAAGTTCAATGAAACCGACTTGTGTTTTCTGGTTTTTCCTTTTTTGTGTTTTTTACGGGGAGGTGCATGCTGCTTTTGGTCTTTAGGGAAATCTCTTTTTAAGATCAGCTTGATGGCTCCTTCATGACCACTGGACATGTTCTGCTCGGTTAATTTGCAGTAGAGAACAGGTCGTGCCGTCAAACTCTCCTCCTGTGGTGGCGTCTCTGGAACCTTTTTGTTGGGTTCTAGCAGTGAACTTGGAATCCTCATCAAAGCCACTTTAGGATACTTGCGTTGTTCAAGGTCGTTTCCAGTTTGCGACTCAGAATCTTGCTTGTCTTTGTCGGTAACGTTCTTCTTGTTGGATGGCATGCCCGCTGTCGGAGAGTTAGTCACATTTGGGTCATCATTCAAATCTCTTGCATAAAGATTAGAGCATTTTTCGAGTGTGTTCGGTGTTGTATTCTCTTGACCACAAGTCGCAGTTGTTTTGCTGTTTTTAACAGTTTCGAGCTCTGTTTTGGATTCTTTGATCTGCATATCTTCAAATTTGGGTTTCTCTTCGGTTTCTTCCTCCTTTTTTATGCTAATGCTACAGACCACTGACCGCACATTTCCTTTTGAGGCTTTCATTGCTGCCATCTTACTTTCATCATCTGAAATGATTTTCAACTCTCGCTGTAGCTTGAATAGTGGCCCATTGGTTTGCAAGGTGCTGCTGTTAAATTCTGACACGAATTGAGAGACACTTGCAGTTGATGTAGGTGTGGGACAAAGAGAAAACACTGATGATATCACAGGAAGGCCTTCAGAACTCACTTCTGCACCCTCACAAGCCGCCACCGAGGGTTTAAATGCTGGCCCATTGCTTTTCTGGTTCTGCTTGTTCGCGGTCTGACCTGCTGTGTCTGAGGAACGCTGAGGTTTGACTTGAGTTTTTCTGACACTTTGAACAGAGCATGTTGAAAGTGGCTGGTGTTTTGCCGTCTGACCGGTTAAAGACATTGATGGACTGGCTGTAGACTCAGTGGAAACTTGACATTTGAATGACATCTCTTTTCCAGCAGCGACTGGTTTAGGTCCGTCCACGGTGTACTTCAGATCTTGTGGGGTTCCATTAGGTGGGACAAGGCGAAGCTCCAGCTCCCGAGTCCCGTTGACATTTTTCACCTCAACCAACTCAACCAAACAGCCAGCAGGAATATTGATCTCCTCTGGACAGGACACAGTCAAAGGCTTGTTGTGCTCAATGGGTTGGTTTAACGGTGCCAACAGTTCCACTTGAACGTTGGATAGGGGACTTGCCTTCTTTGCTGGTGACCTTCTGAGAATGATGGGGGTTGTTCTCATCCGACTGCTCTTTTCTGTAGCTTGTTCTCTCTGCGTGGAAACCATTGGAGTTCTTTCAGAATGTTTGACCTGACTGTTGAAGAGCACCGCAGTCAAACTCTTTTTCTGTGATGTAAGACTGTTTGTCCCCGTTACGGACTGACTGACCCGATGATCAGCTTGGCCATTCTGAGTTGTAACGGTTCTCTGGGTTAATGCTCCCGATGGCATATTAAGAAGTGGTCTGAGTGGGCTGGTCATTTCAACAGGCAGTTGGACCTTGATTTTGGGAATGCTTTTGGCATGGATAAGCCTTTCAGGAACACCACCCCTCTGGCTTTTCAAATGTGGTTCTGTACAACCAGTTGGGACTCTTGTCAAGGCTGCTTTCTGACTAGGAGTTTCTAAGATTGGCTTGCTACAACCCACCTTTCCCACCTGACTATCCCCACTGACCAGAGAACTTGACAGATTTCCATTCTCTTGCCTAGATCTTGGAACCACCTGTATAGTGTTGCCTAATGAGTAACTCGCGTTGGAAGTGTAGCTGGGAGCTGCACCTGTGAACTGTGTCTGAGCAAGTGTTGTGTTAGCGACAGATTGTCTTGTTGTGCTGCAGGTCAAGTAGGAATGTCCACTGCTAGTCTTGGAAATACTGGTTCTAGGTTGACTTCCGCTAAGGTATTCGACATGAGCGTTTCCTTTGGATTGAGAAGCTGTGCTGGGATTCATACAATGCTCAGTCCCTTCAGGCCAACCTGAGGGACTGTGAGTGTCAGTGACTGATGGGTGTCCACAGGATGGGGTGATTTCATCAAAATTAGTAAAAAAACCTTTTTCCGCTGATCTCTTGTGTATACGCTGAATATGCTTCACCATATAATCTCTCCGCACGGCTCCATAGGAGCAGAAGCTACATCGATATGGGTACGAGCCTGTATGCGAGACGACGTGTTTCTGAGACTCTGTTATGGAGTAGGAAACATGGCTGCAGAGTGCACATGAGAACGTCACCTCTTTATGATGAGACACATGCCTCTGGAATAGGTCCATGTCTTTGGTTGAAAAACGGCATTTTGCACAGCACAGACGATCATTGTCTTTAGTAGGTACAACTTCATCCTTGCTCAAAAATGACATGAAACTTTGTTGCGAGCGCATGGTGAGGACATTAGGGTGAGAACATTAGGTTAGTGATTCCGATATCCACTGTGTTCGTTGGATACATTCAAAGCAATCAACATTTGCTACTGCTGGCGGATTTTTTCGTTACACTGAAGGTCATCGAGTCAGTTCTTGCGTTATAGAACACCTTTTTAACCTGCACAATGGAGAAAAGAAGAGTGTTTTAGGAAATTCGAAAAACACTTCAAGAAGAGTCAATAAAGTGTAGTGCATGCCAAAGCCCAGCTTTGTAATTTTAACATTAGGTAAGCATAGAAAAGCTTTTTATTTAAATGAATTCCAGATTGCATCAGTAAAGAACTGTGTATTTGTGTGCTTTGTAGATTAGAATTTTTTTACGAGACACAGTTAGGTGGAGACCTTTCATAGAGACAGAAAATCAAAGATAATGCCGTGTCATGCCAACTACAATGGATCTCACAGAAATGTCAAAACACATGTGAGTAACAATGTTTTTACTAAGTGTACCAAATTGCTTCCGTTAAATGTAGTATTTATACATTTTTGAAAATGTTGCAAAAAGTTTTAATATGTAAAGCTTCTACACAATCATATTGCCAGACCAACACAATAAAAGTCGAACTGCATTCAATAATCGTTTCACTTAAAACAGATCCTTAAGCATTAAAATAGCATATGTAAAAGTTTTTTTCCTGTGATAATTTCTTTATGCCTTAAATGTATCACTAGTCTATATGGATACATGAACTTGCAAATTGGTCCCCCAGCTCCATGCAACGGGACCATTGATTATGGATATAACCCTGACAAACCAGACAATTCGGATTTCGGGTATTGCCGATCTCATCCGGAACGGCAAACGGAGTCTGTTATCCGAACTCTGAACTCAGGCCAGATGGATCAACCCTGATCTCAGTGATCATTTGACGTCACAGACAAGATGGTGAATAGCACTTCGCCAGCTTAAGTGAACCGTAAACAAACTTTAAACTACTTTTACAACAATTAATATGTATGTTTAATGAATGTTAATACATCCAGAAACTATTTATGAACAAATGCCTACGTTTAAAAAGCTATCATATAACAATATTATAGACTGCTGTTACGTTCTCTAAGCATCTCATAGTGACATTGCGTGGTAAAATGCTAATGGTTGAATGTAACGTATTAAGGTTCCGAAGTCGGATATTTTAGGACATAATATCCGAAATCCGAGTTGTCAGGAACGCAGCAGTAGATGCCTCATTCGACGTGTAGCAGCGTGTGCTCGTGCTTAAGAAGCAGAGCTGAAACAGCAGCGGCCGTTTCAATGCCATCGTTATGCATCTATAGCTTGAATCTGTTAACGTGATTGGTTACAGGGTTAGGATGTCACAAAACAGAGATAGTTTAAGAGTACGATCACACAGAACGGGCTTTTCATGATCGAAAACGCGAGGCTTTTTATTACGACTCTTTGTAATGAGCAGCCCGCAGCGTTTTTTGTATGATGCTAGGAACCCGAAACAGCCACAACAAGTTTCTCCTCCATGTCTCCAGTCGTTCCGAGCATCTGTAAACTTCCGAGGCCACATGGGAAGCCCCGCCTCTCCACTCATTCGATTGGACAATGGAAAAAAGCGCACATGAGGTCAAGCGGTTTTCTCCTCAGAGTTAAGTTTTTTAACCCTCCGCCTAAAACGAGAGGGTTAGTAGGCGGCAGAAATGTATTATAATATAAAGCATAATAGTGCGCAAAACTCCTGCCAAACTATAAACAATTCGAAAGAGGCGCATCTCACAGCAAAGGGCGCGTTCTGTCTGATCAGGACCTTTGACTTCATTTTTTAAACTGTCTTTGGTAAACTGCATTTCTATGGAGAAAATACTCTGCAATTTTTTAGAATGAAAGAATTATAAACATTAAAAACTTGAATTTCACCACAGGGGGACTTTAAGTTATAAATGTGGAGAATCTGTCAAAACAAAGTGTTTTAGAGTAAGGTTTAAAAGCAGCATGGGAAAATATCCTATTACTTCCAAATGATGATGAATTCATGTAAATTAATTGGTTTACATCATAAAATAAATGTTATTCCTTGAAAGACATTCAACACAATTTCTATTTCAGAACAAAATGAGTTCTTTAAAATGTAAATAACCTCCAAAATCATTGGTACAGTTTTAAATGTTTTCTGCAATACAGGGGGAAAAGAATATCTCTGTTTTTACACTAGAACCAGCTGACACCACTTCAGAATCTCACACTCCTGTCTCATCTCTTCACGACGAATGAAGTCAGGATCTAATTTGTCAGAGCTAAATTTAGCACTAAATATCGATTTTTTTGCATATGGTGCCTTGATATAACGGAAAACGAAACAAAACAACAGTCTTTCGCAACAGCCCACAGGCAAATCTAAAACTGACGTGCGCCGATCACGCATTTCAAGATCTCATATGCGTGTACTCGACAAATGGTCTCGAGCACAACCGGAGCCGCCATGATGACCGACGCGATTATAACAACAGCTCGTTTTATACTAACCTTAAAATCATGCTCTTCTTCAAAAAACAGCGAGCGATGCGTTAATATATCCAATAATTCAAACTATTCCCTCCATCTTTGTCTGCACAATGTATTTTTTTCTGCTGATGTGACTGCGCAGTATGGGCGCGGGTGCACGAGGCGCGTGACAAAACATGAGAGCCTGATTGGCTGTTTGCCTCAGTAGAGCTCTACAGCTCACGCGCGCTCCCGCATTTTACACACAGTGGTCTTGTTACGTCAAGAAAACTGTACACACGCGCGTGATTAACGGTAGATTGTAAACTTTATTGCGGCTGTTTGCGGGTTACGCTGTCGGGTTGAGTCATGTTTGACACTTTCGAACAAATGTTCGGTCGGTACAATGCTGTTACCATATCTAGTCACATGACCCTTCCCTTACGTAACAGGAAAACAACTGATGTTTATTTTCAATTTAAATAGGTATATTTAACCATTTAAAATCGATTAAGATCGATGAGAACAATAAAGACAAGTAGTCTGTATGTTAATGACCCATGAAGATGAATTCATCAAATACACATTTTCTCTGGGGGATCTAAGTCTTCACATCTTTAGTAAACCTCACAAATGTGCAAAAATTGAATTCGAAATGTATCCCACTGACAATGATGTAGTATACTTTACTAATGAAACAAATAAACAATACATGAATGAGTTATACTAAGTATACTTTAATATATTTTTACACGTGGTCACCTATCGCCTTGAGCTTATTTGTAGTGCAAAAACACTAATGTCTTGTTCTTTCTTGTTCTGTTTTTTTATAGTGGTTTTGGATACAGTCCTTAAAAGGACAATAACAGCATTCTTTATTCGTTCCAACACTTGTCTGACATGTCGGGTGGATTGAAGATCAGGCCGCACCTAATGTTCCTGTAACTCGTTTCTCACATTATTTTAGAGGTTTTCGTAAAACGAACACATGACATTCTCTCATGACATAATGTACACTAAACATGGATCATCGTGATGAAATCAATGGCACGTCATCATATAGCCTCGTGTTGCACACGTAGGGATGCAAACAATCATGAGCACTGAGCAGACACACTCAAAATTTGAAGACAATAATCGACCAACTAAACAAAAGACGCTCTTTAAACCGTCGTACGTTTCTTCAGCTAAACGTCACTTCCTGCTGGGCGTGAGAGCGAGACGAACGGTCTTTACCATATATAGGCAAAGCCGAGACGTGCCGCGCGCCGCCGCCTCTTCCGCGTTCAGGGATCAGCCGGTGACAGAAGAAGTGCTCAGATCCGGACGGGCCCGTTTCACCTGCGTTCATTTCACTTACCGGAGGATATAAGGCGATATGTCGTACGAGCTCAGTAAGTCTGCTGCTGTGTCTGATATCTACGAGCGCGAGCCTGTGTGTGTGTGTGTTCGCTGACTGGATGCAAACGTTTGGGCTAGTGTTGATGGTTATGCTAGTATGGTTTAGTTAATCATGATAATTGTGCTATAGTATAGTGTAGTATAGTGTAGTATAGTGTAGTATAGTGAAGTATAGATATGGTTACTCGCACTCACACTGATTCTCGTGATAAAAGCAGCAGCAGTGCGCGTGCTCATGTGTGTTTGTGTATGAGTTTGTGAGAGAGTGTGTGTTTATGAATGTCTGTGTGTAACTGCACTGTTTTATTACACAGTGACACACACCTCATGTCTCCGTGTGTTCATCTGTGAATACTGAGGTGATACCTTACCTCACCACCATACTGTATTATACTTTCTGTAAATACTGTTTCTGGAGTTAACATATACTCATCTGATGTAAACACTGAGTGCAAAAAAATTCATCAATAATGAAATTATTACTAATTTCATACTATATACTGTAATGTTTCTAGTGTACTCCCGCCTGATGTCACGGGTTTGTGGACTTCTGAACTGAATCTGTCAATCACAAACTGAACTGAATCTCTATTTATTTATGAAATAAATTGCATTCTTTTTTTGGTGTCTGCTAGCTTTAAAAGTGTACTAGTGCTATTTCAGCATGTTTAATTCTGTTTCGTTTCCCTAAAATCAGCCGACAATATGCTGGATTTCTCAGCGCCTCTTGGTTTCATGAATCCAGAACTTTATGATCTGACCGTTTGTGTTTTTCTGCAGAGCGCGTGTTTGCCAGCCTGCCTCAAATGGAGAGGGGCGTGGCCAAAGTCCTGGGCGGAGACCCAAAAGGAAACAACTTCTTGTATACTAATGGCAAGAGCGTCATTATCAGGAACATTGACGTAAGTGTAATGATGAGCATTTGTTTCTACGTGTTGTCGCTGCTGAAATCTTCTTTGTTTAAGGTCGTGACGTTTCGTCTTGTTTTCAGAACCCTGCGATCGCAGACATCTACACTGAACATCCTCATCAGGTCATCGTGGCGAAGTACGCCCCCACTGGGTTCTACATCGCGTCGGGCGGTGAGTCAGGATGACATCTGCTGTTCGTCTGCACCGTTGTGCGGCATTTTAACCCGTTCTTGTTATGCAGATGTGTCCGGGAAAATCCGGATCTGGGACACCACTCAGAAGGAGCATCTGCTGAAGTACGAGTATCAGCCGTTCGGAGGGAAGATCAAGGACATCGCGTGGACCGAAGACAGCAAGAGAATCGCCGTGGTGGGGGAGGGCCGAGAGAAGTGAGAGACCGATTTGGATTCTAGGAGCGTGTGGTCTGTGTCCGACAGAAATCTGATGAACATTGTTGTCTGTGCAGGTTCGGGGCTGTGTTTCTCTGGGACACTGGTTCCTCGGTGGGAGAAATCGTGGGTCACAGTAAGATCATCAACAGCGTTGACATCAAGCAGACGCGGCCGTATCGTCTTGTGACGGGCAGCGACGACAACTGCACCACCTTCCTGGAGGGACCGCCCTTTAAATATAAATGCACCACAAGCGTAAGTTACTTACACGTCTGGAGAGATCAAGCAGAATGAATCCAAGAGAAAGAAACACAACACTGTGTGCTGTGACTCCACCAGATTATCAGATTAGGGTGTTTTGCACAGGAAAGCTTATTATTGGTGATGTGTTTGTGTGTGCAGGATCACAGTCGGTTCGTCAACTCTGTGCGGTTTTCTCCTGATGGCAATCGTTACGCATCGGCCGGTGCAGACGGTCAGGTGAGAGATTATATTTGAATGAGAAGAACATCTTTGTGTTTGGTCAGTTGCTCCCATTGCCATTCAGAGGTCCGTTTGGAGGCCCACATTTGTTTTATAAACACTTAATTAACATTTTTATATTTCGGCTTGTAGCTTATTAAACAAGCTCTTTCCACTCTGTATTAAATATGTTTAAACAGAACTATTTTACCATTACTAAAAGATTCTTTTTATAGAAATAAAGGAATTTGTTCAGTCGTACGTTAGATGAATTTAGCCGCGTCAGCTCTATAAGAGCGTCCAGTGCAGTTTTTAAGTCAGTCAGGCGTGTCAGGGCGATGGCGGAGACAAAAGGACAAGAGAAGGCTTGTTAGTATTTTCTTTGTTTAATATCAGGGAATTCGTTTTATTGTTATTGTGTATTTATTAAAATAACAATTATTTTATTTTGTGTCGTAAAGCTTTATTATGTAATATCCATCTTATTCGTTTTTATTCATAAAGGTATGTTAAATATAAGCGGGTTTGTCGTAGTACTGTTTTAATCCATAGATTATTTGTAAGGAATAACAATGAACTTTTTGAGTGTAATTTTGTTAAAAGAAAATGAAAGATTTAATAATAAAGATCAAAAATGTTGTCAAAAGTTTTAGTCGGTGCAGAACATATTCATCCCTTAATAATAGGGATGTCCGGTTCACATAACGTTTCGTCTAATGCCGTGGTGGCACATATTTCAATTTAGAACAACTCTATATTTAAGAAATGAAGGTTTTTTACACTGTGTTGCAGGGATTATTATTAACTATTATTTTTTCAAAATTCACTGGACTTTTAATCTTTACTCAAAAACATTAAAGGAGTCATATGACACGGCTAAAACTAATATTATGGATGTTTTAGATGTAACTCAATGTGTAAACACAATTTAAGGTTGAAAAATGTTGTATTTTCCACATACGTGCATGTTTGTATCTCAGCTTTTGTCCATCTCTCTGAATCGTGCATAGTTTAAACAAACCTCATGGCTCTGAAAAGTGAGGTGTGCTCTGATTGGTCAGTTCACCAATGTGTAGTGATTGGTGGAATACTGTGTGTAAGGGGAAATGTAACGCCTTTGACCATATTTGGAACATCAGGTTCCTCTTCAATTGTACTGCCAGGTACTCCACCTCACTTGAGTATACATTTGGGCGGTCTTAATCAAGTCAGGCAGGTCTGGGTGAGCATTCACTTTTAGATAAAATGCATCTTGTTCCCACACATTTATTTCTGCAATGTTACGTGTCTAATACATGCATGAGCAACTTATAACACACAAAACAACACAGATTCACACCAAATGACCCATTTAAGCTCCTCTCCCAATCTCAATAACTCTTCATGACGTCAGCAACAAAAAAGAGGTAGTACTATACTCATTGTCCAATGGCCAGGTGCTTTTAGCCCTCCCCTCCAGGCCCGACTTGCCACAAACCAATCAAAAAGCGAAGAGCAATATAAAGTCCCACCCTACATTTTTTCTAAGCCGTTTCATTCGATTACATGTCACGAAATGGAGAAGTCAATCGCAACTTCAGTTTCATGGTGACTTTAACGTTTATTTTTAAAATCATTTTGACGTCTCTTTTCCCTCAAGTCCCCTTAACCTTTAGCTCTGGTGCATTTGCGGTGTGATGACAGGGTAAAATTCTCTTTTTCGAATGTAAGCGGAGGCCCTTCTGTTGTGAGGTGTGTTTCAATTGAAACTGGTGAAACAAAGCAAAGCCCACTTCTGTGTTTAGAGCTTCTCTCTCTCTCTGTAGAAGTCATTCTGTGCGTCTCATCTCTCCTGTTTCTCTTGTTTCAGATTCTGCTGTATGATGGGAAGACTGGGGAGAAGGTGGGCTCTCTGGGTGGAGAGAAGGCTCATGCCGGAGGCATTTATGCTGTGAGTGTCAGTGCGCCTACGGCTCACAAGCTCTAAAATAAAGATGATGATGATGATGATGTTTGTCTCTCAGGTCAGCTGGAGTTCTGACAGCACGCAGCTTATCTCAGCGTCAGGAGATAAGACTGTGAAACTGTGGGACGTCGGCAGCGGGACGACAGTGACGACCTTTAACTTGGGCGCTGATGTTCTGGATCAGCAGCTGGGCTGTCTCTGGCAGAAGAATCACCTGCTCAGTGTTTCTCTGTCCGGCTACATCAACTATCTGGACAGGAATAACCCAGACCGTCCTCTGCGCACCATTAAAGTGAGCGACGCGCGATTGTGTGCCCTGACATTCTGTTTGTCGGGTCTGCTGTGAATGTAGTTTATTGGATGTATTGTTTAATGTCCCTTTAGTCAAAATAAGTTAAAGAACACGCGCTGCAGAAATGACTGCAGAACAGACTGTTCCTCATCTGGCAGGTGTTTTGCACGCGGCGGACAGGTTGTTGATGGTTTTGTGTGTTTCTGTGCAGGGCCACACTAAATCCATCCAGTGTCTCACGGTTCATAAGGCGGACGGACGATCCAACATCTATTCAGGCAGTCATGATGGACACATTAATATCCTTCATTTCTCTCGTGATTGGACGATTGGATTGTGTTTTATTAATGTTGTGACAGTGTTTGTCCTTGACGTCTTGTGTGTGCACATTACTGGGACTCGGAGACCGGAGATAATGACGAGTTTCTGGGGAAGGGACACTCCAACCAGGTCTCCAGGATGGCCGTGGATGAGTCCGGTCGTCTGGTGTCCTGCAGCATGGACGATACGGTTCGCTATACTGACCTCAGTAAGAAAGAGTACAGGTGAGATGATCTGCCCTCCGGGAATGAATATAAACAATGAAAACATGAGTGAATATTTGTTTATTCTTATAATGTTCAGGTCATTCATATTCAAATTGAAGTGTTGTATTTCAGTTCTGCTCTAAGGGTCTCGAGTTCACTTTAAAATGAAAATGTCATGATGATTCACTCACCCACAGTCATAGAAGCCTTCTTTGTGTTTATTTCTTCTGTGGGAAACAAATTTTGGCATACGAGCAAGTTTTCCAGGGTTCTTCTCCATATAATGCACTTCAACGGGGGACTATTGGTTTACGTCCAATTTCAGTTTAATCGCAGCTTCAAACGGCTCTACACGACACCAGCTGATGAATAAGTCTGTTGTCTAGACAAACGATTGGTCATTTTCCAAGATAACGATTAAATATATACTTTTTAAACATAAAAACACAGCTGGTGCCGTGTAGAGCCATTTGAAGCTGTGATGAAACTGAAATTTGTGAAAAGTGCATTACATGGAAAAAAGGCTGGAAAGCTTCCTCAATTTGTTTCCCACAGAAGAAATAAACATTCAGATGGCTTGTATGACATGTGGGTGAGTGAATTATTATAACGTTTTTATCTTAAAGTGAACTTCTCCTTTAAATTTCGACTTAAAATAAAATTGTATGTGATTTTTGTGCGTATCTAGTTTTGCTTTGAATTATTTGTCTACTGTATTTTTTATTCTTTGTTTGTTTCTATCATGTTTTCCTTGAATTTGATAATAATTGTGAATTCTTTTACTTTGACTTCATTTTCTCTTTCTTATGTCAAGCGCTTTGAGGTGCTACTTTTAAAGATGCTATCTAAAAAGTGATTCAATTCTACATAAATGTTTGTGAGATGTGATAAAGTTTTTACTCTAATGGGATCAGATCAGATCGTGTACACCGTTGAAGCTGATCCTCAATACACGTTCTGTTATTTTGTGTGTCAGTGCATCTGATGTGATAAAAATGGACATGCAGCCGAAGTGTGTAAGCGTTGGTCCGGGAGGTGTCTCTGTCACTGCGTGTATTGGCCAGGTACAGAACACACATTACACACAACATGTGCTGTCATATATGTGTCACAACACCGAATAAACGCGGGTTGTTTGTGCAGCTGGTTCTAATGAAAGACAAGAAGAAGCTCTTCACTCTGGACGGTCTGGGGTATGAGCCTGAAGCTGTGGCTTGTCAACCCGGGGGTGGAACTGTGGCTGTGGGTGGAGCTGTAAGTGACCAATCACACGTCTTCAAACTGTCTGGTCCAATGCAGTTAGATGTGTTTCAGTGTTTACATTTGCTCAGGTAGATTGACAGGTTTGTTTTTCTCTGATCTGTTGCCGTAGGATGGAAAAGTGCACCTGTACTCGGTTCAGGGAAACACCCTGAAGGATGATGGGAAGGTTCTGGATGTTCAGGGGCCTGTGACGGACATGTCTTACTCTTGGGACGGGGCGTTCCTCGCAGTCACGGATGAGAAGAAGGTTGTCAGTGTGTTCACTGTCGCTGATGGATACACGGTAAATCAAATTGATCAGCTATATAAGTTTTGTGTGACGGTTTTCTAACCGAGCGTTCACACTGGAGGCGGTAAATCGCATTATGTGAGGGGCTTCTGCCAGGCGGCTCCAGTCTTGTTGTGGAATTGCTGACAGAGATGTTGTTGAGACTTACCAGATCGTCCGACCTCCTCACTCACATTTTCTAAGCAAGATCCTTTTTATTGCGGTTTCGATTAAAGTAAGATGTATCGTACAGCTCTGGGTTTCCACATACAGCGATGATGATTTTGTCCTCTGTTGTCGTTTCGGATTTCTGCCTCCGCTTGCTCTGTCATAATCACGTCACTACTAGAGCAAGCTCCTGATTACTTAATGCGGTGCAAATATTTGCATAAAGCCATAGTCACACTTGAATGTACCCTCCATTGACTACTATTCATGCGCATACGACAGACAGGAAATGTAAGCCCATGCGGCAATATTTCGCATTTCGCTGACAATCACAAAAAGCATAAGTCCAGTCTGTGGTTTACTCACCCATCTGAATCACCACAGCTGTCTTTTATGATCCAACATAACATGTGATAATCTCAGAGCTCTAGAAAGATTTAAAAAGGCTTTTATGTTTCTGTAAGCTGACTTTAAATCCATGTTTTAGTGAAGAGATTCAATGACGTCTCAAGTTTGATGAATGCCTGAATGTGTGTGTTTAAGGAGAAGAATGAGTTTTACGGACATCACGCGAAGGTGGTCTGTTTGGCCTGGTCACCTGACAATGAACGCTTTGCCACCGGTGGTATGGACATGATGGTTTATGTGTGGACGGTCAGCAATCCTGACAAGAGGATAAAAATCCCAGGTAACACACACTGTGTAGTTTATCTTGTCATCTGCTTCTATTGCAAATTTTTTCTGCGCAACACTATTTTTTTTGTAGAATTCTGATCACTAATTCTCCTAATTTTCTGAAACTGATGTGTTTCACAATGTTATTGTTTGTGTATTGATATGAAGTCTGTGTGTGTTTGTGTGGCAGACTCTCATCGCCTGCATCATGTCAGTGGTCTGGCGTGGCTCAATCCAAACACGCTCGTCACAACCTCTCACGACTCCTGTGTGAAACAGTGGACCTTAAAAATCTAAACTCGCGCACAAGCTCTCGGGATCAACAGGAAAAGAGACCACGTCTCACTCGGTCGCTCTGTCTCTCTCTCTCTCTCTCTCTCTCTTTTATGGCTTTTTGTCTAGTGTCTGTCTGTATGTCACTGCTGCCATGTGTTTCACACACGGTTTAGAAGCTTGTAACAGTAAATCAGCTAATAAACAAACACACAATGCAAAGATGTTGTGTATCGCTGCACAGATAGACAGACATGAACTCAGAAACACTGAAGCACTTGATCTTCCAATCTGTCCGGAAACTCTGTCATTGTGACATTCCAGAAGCAGGGATCAGAGTTCATCGCCCAGCCGGGAGTTCTCGAAACCTTACGTGACCGTGTGTTCCAGGAGCTCTGTGGCGGACGTCTCCTCTCCTGTGTGTGTGTGTGTGTGTGTGTGTGTGTAAGGGAGCAATAATCATGAGAAATAAACAACAGAAAGTGTCAGAGCTTGTGTAACAAGAGCTTCATCTCCTCTAACCCTCACATGTTGTTCATTTACGGTTTATGTTTGAATTTCTCTGGTTCATTTTCCATTGAGTGGATGTGATTCATAATTATATTATTGAGGATAATAAAACACTTTTTATGCAACTTCTGGTCATGTTGTATCTTGTATTGGTTGGACGTGTGGAAACAGGTTTTGTATTTTGAAATCTATGAACCCACAACACAAACCGTAATTAATTTGACGCTGTTTTTAATTTACTTTATGATTGACGTGAGTGTGACGCGTCGATGACGAAAAGAAGGAAGCACCTGCGCAGCGCGAGCTCGATAAGGCGAGAGCGGGAAAAAACAGCGCGAGACTCCACTCAAACGCTGACGAGCATTAAATATAAAAGTCATTATAAATCGGAATATGAGAGGCTTTTATAATAAACTCAACTGTTACACTAAAACCAACTTAACTTAACGAAGTAACATTTTAAAAGTTTGTGTTTTAAAACTCAAAGACGCTCAATGAGAACAACTAAGTGATTTCGCAGACATGCGTCTGTGTGCAGTTGGAGAAACGACGGTATCGGGATTGTGAAGGTAAATTTCTGTATTAAAAACAGCGTTAAGTGTTGTTGACAGACAAGTGTGAAAATATAAGTGAAGCTGCAGAAACATAAAGGTTTTCGGGTCAGTTTGTGAGAGTCGAATGTGGCCAGCAGGGGGCAGCGTTCACCTCTACTGTCAAATCTCATTCGTTTACTACAAATATTCATAATACTCTCAATTATTACTCTCAAATGGTCTAAACTCATTGGGTTTGTATGTCTTGATGTAATTTCGTTCAGGTCCATTAATAAACTCAGTTTGAATTGTGTCTCTGAATGGAAAAGTAAGTGAATTACTGTAATGAGTCTCATGTGAGAGAGAGAGAGAGAGAGAGAGAGAGAGCAGATTATCAGATTCCTGTCAGACAGAAACTGATCCAGAGGAGACTGACTGCAGACTTGAGTGAGTTTATGACCCGTTCTGTTTCCTCTTAGAAATTCTTCTCAATACACATGTGAAGAAATATACATGAAATATATAGTGTTCAGTTTGTAGTGATTTCAGACTAGTTTTGCGATGATAGATTGATGTTTGGTCATGTTTTCAGAATCGAGGGGAAACAGAAAAGAGAGGAAGTGATGATTTGATAGTTCACAGGATCACTAGACATCTGATTCATGCAGTTGAAATCATCTTCTGTGTGAATGTGTCTAAACACAAACTCCTTATTCGTCTTCCGCTTCAGGCCATTTGAATTTCATCAGCAGTTAGATTATTTCTTACTAATGACTCTTTATTTGTGTCTAAATGAAGATTGAACAAATGATTGAAGAAGCCGCACCAATCAGAATAATTCATTTAAGGACAAGATAATGTTTGATTGGAGAAGGACTTTTATCATGAAATGAAATCTTACTATCAGTGAAATATAAAAGTCATTAAATTTTATGTATCTAATGCCGCATTCAATTATATCTGCTCAGGTTTCATTGAAATGATGTTTAATGATACATTTCTTTATACCATGGTCTGTTCAATACTGGATTCTGATTGGCTGGAAGGTGTGCACTTAAACCCTTTATTACACGACTCGTTGGGATGGTTGATTCTGATTGGCCAGTCGCAACATTTGCAGGTTCGTTATTCCCAGATAACAACCGCACAAAACTAATAACGCATGGCAACCCAGATGCATCATTTTCGACAGGTTTTCTAGACAAATGAAATATATCTATGTCTTTTAATAAATTATATGATAATATAATAAGAAACGATCCAACCAAATTGCCTGTTCTCGACGTTTCAACGTCATTTCTTAACTTAAAACTGAAACTAAACGGCTTTTCCTCTCAGAAGGTATGCATTCAGTAAAAATCAGCTAAAATATTTTAAGTTCACATATTATATCCAGTTTTTTCTCATGTGTCCAGTAGCTTGTGATAATGTACAAGCAGCCGACTGTTATCGCAAAATAAACCCCCTCAGTGTGAGACATGACCCTCCACTTTACGTCTTAAACACACTGCCGGTACATTATCTCTTACTTAACACACGGTTAGCTCCAGTCAGTTTGATAACATTTAAAAATAAACTGACAAAATAACCGTCATTTTTTAACTAAAATGACACCGTAAACATCAACATAAGCTTAAACTTGGCAAATGACCATGGTATAAGCGGGATAATCCACAGCGAGTGCGTTAAAGGATTTGCGTTGGCTGTTTCTCGGCCTCCACGTTGTGCATTAAAACCCTTTAGCTAGCTGTGGATTATATCATTTCACAATGTATTCATACAATGCAAACATGTTGGATGTAGTATGTTCTGGACAGACGTCGGTATTAGTCTGTGGATGATGTGTTTATTCAAATTATTATTATAAATTCAATTCTAGTTTATTTCTATTATTTAATAAATAAATAAATGCAGTCTCCCGGTGAGTAAGCCAACACTGCCCTGCTGTGATAAATATTTGCTTACTAACATAGCTATTGTGTGTGTTATAGTACGTTTTAGTACAGTATGTGTAAGGCCCTCAACACACGCTGTAGATGCGATACTGATCTTTATAAATATTTATGGTCTCGTGTAAGCAAATGTTTTACAGATCGTATTAAAAGTTTTATTGTTTTATCATGTATGATTCAGTTATAGAGTATCAGAGAGGTCACATTAAGTCACAGCATGAACAGATATCACAGTATCATGATGTTGTTTATTGTAAAACATGAAGACTTTTGATTAGTTTGAGAGCTTATTGTTTTGTAGTTGTACCTGATCGAGCTAAGACAGTAATATGTGATGCTTTTCAGTTGTGAAATGTGTATTGATGATGTGATGGGGTCCACGCGTGTCTCCATATGAATGTCTCTTCACCGCTAGATGAATATGAGACTGGGGTCCACCCTTATTTTTTTAAGGCTCACTGAATTCTGGGAGATTCTTCAAACGAACATACAGTCACATTTGTGTGATGGGGCGCTGCAGGGCACACAGTGGATCAGGTTTTTTTGTTGGACTTCGTCCTGAAAGGTACACAGCAATTCAGTCCTGATGTAGAGATTCTGTCCTGTGTGGGTTTATAGGGACAGACGGACGGACGGCACTTTCACGTGAGGTTTGTGTTGTGTTGTGTGGGATTTTAAATGCATGTGAATATTTAATGGAAACCGTGTTGAAACATTAACTGGTGAGAGCAAATTGAAGAACATTCAGTGACATTAGCACAAGCGTCTCTCGCTGACTCTATTCAGATGTGTGGAGTTACACAAGTGTGTGAATTAGACCAGTGTGGAGTTTCAGGTGTGTTGTTTTTGTGTCTCAGCCATGTAAGGTTGCGTGTGTGTGTGTGTGTGTGTGAGGGAGAGATAGAGAGAGAGTTGTGTGTGTTAGAAGTGTAGAGTTGAGGTATTTGTGTGGGTGAGTG
Organism: Triplophysa tibetana; assembly: GCA_008369825.1. NCBI lineage: Eukaryota > Metazoa > Chordata > Actinopteri > Cypriniformes > Nemacheilidae > Triplophysa > Triplophysa tibetana. The sequence continues at coordinate 22,350,876 of CM017909.1, read as the reverse complement.
TGTGCGTGCTCTGTGTGTCTGTCTGTCTGTTTGTGTGAGACAGAAGTGTGTGTATTTAAATTAGAACATTGTTAAATTAAAGATGTGTGTGTGGATCAGTGGTGTGGAGTTGTGTGTGTCTTACATGTGTGTGCTTTTGCGTCCCAAAAGTGTTGAGTTGAGTTATGTTGTGTGTCTCTGTGTGTGTGTGTGTGTGTGTGTGTGTGCATGTGTGCATGTGTGCGTGATCTGTGTGTCTGTCTGTCTGTTTGTGTGAGACAGAGTTGTGTGTGTTTAAATTACAGCATTGTTAAATTAAAGATGTGTGTGTGTCTGTGGTTTGGAGTTGTGTGTGTCTTACATGTGTGTGCTTTTGTGTCCCAAAAGTGTTGAGTTGAGTTATGTTGTGTGTCTCTGTGTGTGTGTGTGTGTGTGTGTGTGTGTGTGTGCGTGATCTGTGTGTTTGTCTGTCTGTCTGCGTGTGTGTGTGTGTCCGCGTCCGCATGTAAATGTGCATCCATGTGTGTGTGAGAGAGAGTTGTGTATGTTGTGTGAAATTACAGATGTGTGGGTCGTGTGTGGGTCACACATGTGTGTGCTTTTGTGTCTCAGCAGTTGAGTTATGTTGTGTGTGTGTGTGTTTGTGCGTGTGTGTGTGTGTATGAGTGTTTGTGCGTGTGTGTGTGTGTATGTGGAGTCACATGTGTTTCAGTAAGTGAGTGATTCCCCATCCAGTGCATCAGTCACGTTGTTCAAAGTACGGTTCTTAATGTACGTGTGTGTGTCACTTGTTTGTGTTTATGTTTGGTGTGTGGGTTGTGATTGTTTTATGTGCATGTGGGGTGTGTTTGTTTCGGGTGTTTATTTGGGTATCTTGTGATGTACCTGACACACAGGTTTGTTTTGGTATCTTTTCGGTGACTTTCCATCGACGTCTGATCTTTTCAAAGTGAGCTGATGGTGTTTTCGATCCCTGAACTGAACCCTCAAACAAACACTTTTTACATTTTCATATAGTTTGAATTATAAGCTATTTTCCTCATGCGGGAACACTGACTGCTTGCCGTAATGTTGGTGACAGGTTTAAATATCCTTGTGGGAATATTTCTAAAAGGTTTATTTCATGTAAGAAGAAGCAAGTAATATAATCCAGTCATGAGCAGAGAGTTCAGTCATGTTCATCAGAGAATGTTTTACAGACACACTGAAGGACATGAGTCACACACTGATGATTGTTTACCAGCAGGTGTCACTGTTGCTATCAGTGCTGTCACTGACTACACAAAATAATAAACTGATCAAACTGTGTGTGTGTGTGTGTGTGTGTTTCTTTCAGTGATCTGGATTTGAGAAATGGAGAAAAAGACCAAAACTAAGCAGAAGTCACACAGAGACAACAGTGATGTCAAAGCTCCATCTGAACAGGTGTGTGTGTGTGCCCGTTCAGTTGGGTCTTCCCATGGTAGTTTACATTTACGTTTATGCATTTGGCCGACGCTTTTATCCAAAGCGACTTACTTTGCATTAGACTAAACATTTGTTTTCTAAGTATGTGCCATGATCTAACCACTGAAACACAGGAAAGCTTTTACCGTGGATTTAATAGAGTTCATTCAGAACAATAGAAGTGTGTGTGAGGTCTTCTCATGTAGACTATCAGTGTGTTTGTGTGTGATCTTCTCATGCGGTGAATTAGTTTTTATTCTTCTGTCAGTCCAGGTGAAAAATAATAAATTGGATTTCACTGCTGTCAGATCAGTGTTTCCCTTATTCTGCTTTAACTAACTCACACTAAAGCTGTGTTCAGACCGCCAGCGATTCTGTAAAGAGTCTCTCGCAAAGAGGTCGACAGTGATTTATTTTGAAACCTCCCATTTCAGCTACATTCTGCCTCATTCTCGTTTAAAAAAAAATACAATTGAAATGTGCGTTAAAGCTGTGAGAGGAAGAATCGTTACAAACCGACGAAGGTTCAGGCATCGGAGACCAATCCAATCAAAAGGAACTGTCATGAATTACTAGGAGAAATGTCTTCTCATTGGTCAAGAAAACACAGTCTGAATAATAATGAGAGACGACGTGTCATTAATTAAGGTTTCATGGCCCTTTATCAACAATAACTCATATTTAACTTAACATTGAACATTTCTTTAATAACTGAAATAATGTCTGTGCTGTTGCAATTTCATGATTTGGCTCCGAGAAAAACATGGATTATTCAGACATGCAACTCGTTGACTCCCTGCAGTTAATTAATAAACCACTGGTATCGGCCTTCATGCTATTGCCGATATCCCGATGGCGTAAAATTAATGCAATATCAGCCGATTAATATCTGTGGCCGACACATCGTTGCATCCTTAAAACAAACCCGGCCCTAACTTACAGAGGAGAGACGACTGACGTGAGCTCTGCTGCTTTACTCCTAATGGTAGTCGTCCTGAAAGTCGTTCATCATTTGCATATAGTTCAGCTTATCTCCAGACACGCCCACTTCCTGTCGCCAACGGTCACCGTCTCTGGGTGTTGCTGGCGGTCTCAACGGGGCTTAACAGTAACCCTGCTGCTCCAGTATCACACATCATCTCCTACAAATGTCTTGTGCTGATCGGAGAGAAAGTCCCTGTAGATTAAAGCACAGCCCCACTGACGACACAACCGTCAGAACAACACAAATAACTCTGTGGTGTAATATTACATGTACACGTGACATGACATGTTATTTGGACCATGGGGAGTAGCAGCCATTTTATAAGCGGGGGACAGCGGTCAGGTAATGTGACCCTCAAAGGCCAAACATGTTCATTTAAATCAATTCTATATAGAATAACAGTTGGCATCTTAGAGCCCCTAGAAGCAGTTATGGGAAAATGATAGCAAATACTCTACCTTAGTAATTGGAACTCTCTGCTTTTACCACATAACCAATTTAAATCAAAGATTTGAACATAAAAAAAAATATATATATATATGAAGAGTTTGATTCCACAATGTAAAAAAATCATGTTATTTTATTATGTTAGCAAGATTTTATGTTTTTTTCTATTGTGTAACTTAGCTGTATTTCATTAGATATTAAGGTTTAAATCAAAACATACCAACTGCAGTTTGATTGGAATGCACAATAAAAAACATGATTTTTGAAACAGAGTTTTTCTTCATATGTTTAATTCCTTAAAATATTAGTCACAATTAAGAAAACAGCACCTCCTCATTAGTCAAATCTCACCTGTATACATTGAGGAGAGTTACTATCCTCCCCTCTCTCTGACTTTGACCTGACGGCCTTTCCTTGTCATGTCGCATCATTTGTAATCATAATGTGTATATTGGATCTGGTGATTTGTGTTATCGCGACATAAGACATACTTTCAGTGTGTGTTTGAGAAAAGGATGAAAGTAATCGCTTTTGCTATTCTGGGGTGCATTTAGGCTACCCCGAACCCCCCAAAGAGTGAAGAAATGAATGAAAGAAATCAGGAGTGCACCTCACATCAGTAGATTTGAAGGCCTTTGCAGACGCGCCCAAGAGATGATTCACCTTGTGTGTGTGTGTGTGTGTGTGTTTGTGTGTGTTTGTGTGTGTTTGTGTGTGTGTGTGTGTGTTTCTCTCCACAGCGTCTGACCGTTAGTCTGATCTCCGCTGCGTTCTTTGGTGCTCTGGGCTCGTCCTTTCTGTACGGTTATAATCTGTCTGTGGTCAACGCACCTGCTGCTGTGAGTTCTGCTTTAACCTTTGACCTCTCAACATTACACACACAATTGTCCAAGCAGTTGTATATGTGGTGAGTGTAATATAGTGTCAATAACAACATTACCAGAGAACCCACAGTTATGATCAGAGACCCCTGACCGTGTGCACACTGAATCAACACACACACCAGCCAATCAGAGCAGGGTAGAGACCACTCAATGTTCTTTGTGTGTCTCTCTCTCTTTCTTTGTGTGTGTGTGTCTCTCTCTCTTTCTTTGTGTGTGTGTGTCTCTCTCTCTTTCTTTGTGTGTCTCTCTCTCTCTCTTTCTTTGTGTGTGTCTCTCTCTCTTTCTTTGTGTGTGTCTCTCTCACTTTCTTTGTGTGTGTCTCTCTCTCTTTCTTTGTGTGTGTCTCTCTCTCTTTCTTTGTGTGTGTCTCTCTCTCTTTCTTTGTGTGTCTCTCTCTCTCTTTCTTTGTGTGTGTCTCACTCTCTTTCTTTGTGTGTGTCTCTCTCTCTTTCTTTGTGTATGTCTCTCTCTCTTTCTTTGTGTGTGTCTCTCTCTCTTTCTTTCTTTGTGTGTGTCTCTCTCTCTTTCTTTGTGTGTGTCTCTCTCACTTTCTTTGTGTGTTTCTCTCTCTCTTTCTTTGTGTGTGTCTCTCTCTCTTTCTTTGTGTGTGTCTCTCTCTCTTTCTTTGTGTGTCTCTCTCTCTCTTTCTTTGTGTGTGTCTCACTCTCTTTCTTTGTGTGTGTCTCTCTCTCTTTCTTTGTGTATGTCTCTCTCTCTTTCTTTGTGTGTGTCTCTCTCTCTTTCTTTGTGTATGTCTCTCTCTCTTTCTTTGTGTGTGTCTCTCTCTCTTTCTTTGTGTGTGTCTCTCTCTCTTTCTTTGTGTGTGTCTCTCTCTCTTTCTTTGTGTGTGTCTCTCTCTCTTTCTTTGTGTGTGTCTCTCTCTCTTTCTTTGTGTATGTCTCTCTCTTTCTTTGTGTGTGTCTCTCTCTCTTTCCTTGTGTGTGTCTCTCTCTCTTTCTTTGTGTGTGTCGCTCACTTGCGGGTCTTCTGTGTGTTTTTGTGTGTCTTATTAATTGTAGATGTACTGAAGGTAAAAGCTGTGTTTAGTTGTGATGTATTCTTTGAGTCACGACACATTCTCTCAGACTTAACAAAGCTCTCAGATTCACTCATGGTTCATATTGATTCTCTCTCTCTGCAGTACATAAAGACCTTCTACAATAAAACATGGATGAGCCGTTATCAGGAGCCAATAGGATACGAGACGGTCACTCTGCTGTGGTCCATCACCGTGTCCATCTTTGCCATCGGTGGCCTGGTGGGGGCGCTGATGGTCTCTTTCCTCATCAAAGTGTTGGGCAGGTTAGATCCGTGTCTTCTGTGTCTCATTTCTCACCCGTTAAACGTTTATTAATTTGCCATTTTATTGATTTGATCACTTTTAGGTGAAATTATGTTTGTTTGTGTGAGAGATTTATCTTCAGCACATGCAGACAGACAGACGGGTGATTGGTGTTGTTTCTCAGTCTTTTGTTAAATGAGTTTTTCTAGTTAATGGTGATTGTGTGTAATGGTGTGTACATGAGCGGTGAAACTCATCACACGTGTCTCATTATCTGCAGTTATTTGTATTCAGTGCTGTGTTCAGGTCGCATTTATTTTCACCGGGGGGGATTTGCTTCTATAATCATATAGCGCTTTTTGTTGCGTCTGACAGTCAGATACAGAATTGTCTGTGATTGTTTTTCTGGTCCGTCTGAGGCTGAACACACACACATCACACAACACAGATTCAATTAATCCAGTCATTATTACTCTATTAAAGGGGTCACATGGCACGTGTTGTTCTGTGTGTTTGGTGTGTTTTAAGTTGCTCATGCATGTATTAGACATGTCAAATAGCAGATATGAAAGTGTGGGAACAAAAGATGCATTCTATGTAAAAGTAATGAAACACCTGGTGTAACCTCACCCTCACAAATCTACATCAGTTGGTGGTCCGATTTGACTAAGACCGCCCATATGTAAACTCAAGTAAGGTGGTGTACCTGTCAGTACTGTTGAAGAGGAACCTGATGTTCCAAATATGGTCAGAGGTGTTACATTTCCCCTCACATGCTTGCAGTATTCCACCAATCACTACACACTGGTGAACTGGCCAATCAGAGCACACCTCACTTTTCAGAGCCATGAGCTTTGTCAAACATCCAGAGAGGAGCAAAGAGGAGATACTAACATGAAAGCCGTGTGGAAAATACAGTATTTATAAACCTTATATCCTTAAAACATAGAGTTACATCTAAAACAAAACCTAAAATTCCTTTCAGGCATGTCCTATGACTCTATAGTATTCACAATACTCTCTCTCTCTCTCTCTCTTTCTCTCACACACACAGTTCTTTTGTGATGGATTATATTAATGCATTTTGGCAGATGCTTTTCTTCAATGTTACATACACTGCATTCACGCTATTTTTTTATCAGTATGTGTTGAATCCACAACCTTTGAACGACGAACGCAATGTTCCTCCAGTTGATTTTGACCTGCTTTTATTCTGTACGTTTTTCTTCTCTTAGTATTTTTAATGTGTGTGTGCTACTCATCTAAGGGTAAGCACAGTGTGATTTAGTTCATTGTGGAGATAGTGACACCTGACACACACAGATGCTGAGCTCATTGTGACTCTGCTCACACACTGCATTAGGAGGCAACACAAACATTCTCAAGGGCGCTCAACAGGAACTGGATGTCGGGCAGCGGATGGAGGCGGTTAGATGGAGATTATTTCCCAGGGGACATTTTTCATCTGTAGCTCATCGGGACCAAAGTTCAGACAGTGAGAAATTCTGCTCCAATCTTCAACCTTCAGGCTCTGCTAAAACTTGACTCGGTCTCTCTCTCCCTCTCTGTCTTTCGCTCGCTCACTCGCTCTGTCTCTCGCTCGCTCACTCACTCACTCGCACGCTCTCTCACTCACTCACTCACTCTCCCTCTCTGTCTTTCGCTCGCTCACTCGCTCTGTCTCTCGCTCGCTCACTCACTCACTCGCACGCTCTCTCACTCACTCACTCACTCTCCTTCTCTGTCTTTCGCTCGCTCACTCACTCGCACGCTCTCTCTCTCACTCACTCACTCACTCTCCTTCTCTGTCTTTCGCTCGCTCACTGGCTCTCTCGCTCGCTCGCTCGCTCACTCGCTCTCTCTCTCGCTCTCTCTCTCAGTCAGTCTCTCTTCTTTTACTCACACTATACCTGCCTTATTATATCTGGTCGCTCTCTGGCTCTCTCTCTCTCACTCGCTCTCTCTCTGTCTCTCTCTCTCACTCGCTCTCTCTCTCGCTCTCTCTCTCAGTCAGTCTCTCTTGTTTTACTCACACTATACCTGCCTTATTATATCTGGTCGCTCTCTGGCTCTCTCTCTCTCTCTCTCACTCGCTCTCTCTCATTCTCTCGCTCTCTCCCTCTCTCAGTCTCTCTCTCTCTGTCTCTCTCTCTCACTCGCTCTCTCTCATTCCTTGCTCTCGCTCTCTCCCTCTCTTAGTCTCTCACTCTCTCTCCCTCTCTGTCTTTCGCTCGCTCACTCACTCGCTCTCTCGCTCGCTCACTCACTCACTCACTCACTCTCCTTCTCTGTCTTTCGCTCGCTCACTGGCTCTCTCTCTCGCTCGCTCACTGGCTCTCTCTCTCGCTCTCTCTCTCGCTCTCTCTCTCAGTCAGTCTCTCTTGTTTTACTCACACTATACCTGCCTTATTATATCTGGTCGCTCTCTGGCTCTCTCTCTCTCTCACTCGGCTCTCTCATTCTCTCCCTCTCTCAGTCTCTCTCTCTCTGTCTCTCTCTCTCTCTGTCTCTCTCTCACTCGCTCTCTCTCATTCCTTGCTCTCGCTCTCTCCCTCTCTCAGTTTCTCTCTCTCACTCTCTCCCCCTCTCAATCTCTCTTTCCCTCTCTCAGTCTCTCAGTCACTCTCTCAGTCTCTCTCTCTCACTCTCTCCCCCTCTCAATCTCTCTTTCCCTCTCTTAGTCTCTCTCTGTCTCTCTCTCTCTCTCTCTATTGATGCCATGTGTTATTTTTTGGAGCGTTTTATTTTAATAAAGAACTTGCAAATGTTGCGACTGGCCAATCATAATCAAGCATTCTAACGAGTCGTGTAACTATAAAATATAATTCATTAATGTCTAATTATGTATGATTAATAAAAACTTGCCGAGGCATCACAGCTTAGCTTGTTTTCAGCAAAACATGCTATGACATTGACCGTTTTAAATGGTTACAGTAATGAGAATTTCTAATGACCTTTTGTAAAAAATAATTAAAAATTGTGTTAAACTGTCAGTAAAAGTTTATAAAGTAATGCCTTTAAAAATGTCGCATCTTGTTTAAAATGAATATAAAGGGAAAAAAGTACAAGTGTTTTTAAGAAAATCTGGATTTCGTGAGAATCACCCAATGATTCTCAAATCAGGAGACAGATCCCAGAGCAGGAGGTCTCAGCATCACTGCTGTGAGAACTGAAGATGATCTGACACCTGTTTCCTGCTCATGGAAAGTAACGGAGGTGAATGCTCAGAGAGGTTTGTGTTGTGTGTTCAGCATCAGGAATGTTAAGACACACACACACCAACACACATGAACAGCTTGTGGCCAGAATAGCAGCATTCATTGTATGACACTCAATCTCAGGAATGTTTTCAGTCTGTTTGTAATCCAGTCTGATCCAGATTGTGTCGGGGTGTCACAGACCTGATAAACCCGAGTGTGTGGAGATCAGTCCTCACACCCGCAGGCATCTGACTGAAACATACCGACCCCATGTTCCTGCACCAGCAACACACATGATCAAATCCAGAGCGCACACATACTGATAAAGACATGTTTGGACGGAATGCACTGTAGGTCACTGAACCATCTGCCAAATGCATATATGTCGATATTTACATTTTTATGTAGTCATTTTGCAGCAGCATTTATCCAAAGCCAATTAAAGAGAGTTCAGGGAGCAATGAAGTGATATGTCATACAGGAGCAATAATAAAAGGTGCAAACACAAAGATACTAGTTTCAACAAAATCCAGAACAATACAAAAAAAGAGAAAGAGAGAGGATGGGTTAGTGTTTTTTTCTCATTTGTCGCTCAAGTATTCACAGAAGAGAAGGAGTTTGAAGTAGTGTTGTGAGAGATGTGGTTGACATGATTGAATAAAAAACACATTCACATGTTCTGTCCACCAAACCGGCAGAAATGAGGTATTGAGTTCCCCCTCGAATTCAGTCCCCTTTAGGACGCTGAGTGATTCTATTGGCTCATTTTGCTATAGAACGTCTATTTGGGTACTCTTCTAGCGCCTGATTCCAGTTCTCTCAAATTACAATTAATGTCCATTAAATGAAGTGCTTTGCTGTGCTAATATGTACTGTATATGAGGCCATAGGTAGTGAAATCAAACAAATCTTTGTTTTAGGTATACGTATCAACAAGTATAGGATAGAACTACGTGGTTAGCTAGCTCTTGCGAAAAAACATTATGCTTACGAACATTCACAAAAATGTGAATTTTTGTACCAGTCGGGTCCTAAAGGGATCAAATTCCAGGGGGGACTCGATACCTCAGGACACCAGTTTGGCTTTCTCAGCTAAACCACAGGGGGTATAAGAATGACGTAATAACAATCTCACCATCTTCTTTCTATGTTTACACAGAGATTTCAATCTCAAGATTCTTCCAGAATCTGTTTACTTCAGCAATCCTTGTTGACTTACATCCCAATTGTTGAGTCAAGACGTATGTTAGACATCTTAAAAATCTTTTAGATAATGGTTCTGAATCAACTTTTGGTATCTACAGATGTAAGGCCCTATATGATATGATTTAAATGCAGATGTGGGTGACTTCACATATAATATTGATTGTGGCTAATGAGAAATGTCTGACAATCCATACGTTAAAGAAGCAGAGCCACCAGCGTTTTGTCTTACAAAAGTTTGGAAAGAGATGGCAGAGCACTGTTGCTATGGTGACACCTGTTCCATTAGAATTCATCAGTAGTCAGACCCCGACAGAGAGGATCAGACATCAGTCACATAGTTTTAGACTCACAGACGTCACAGTCGGTGTGAGTACGAGTGTAAAAAACACAACTAAAATGAGGGAAAATTAGGTTTCATGTTCATGTTATTTATTCTTTTAGAAAACATTGATGCAGTCATTGATAAACACATACAGTATAATCACAACTCTGTGTTTGTGTGTCTGTGTGTGTAGAAAAGGAACACTTTTGGCCAATAATGTCCTCGCTCTGATCGCTGCTCTCCTGTTGGGTCTTGGGGAAACGGCCGGCTCTTTTGAGATGCTCATCATTGGTCGCTTCATCATTGGCATGGACTCAGGTCGGTTCTGATTGGCTCGTATATGCACATATTCTTGGATCTCTAATTTAAAGTAAATCTAAAGTAGGGCTGCTCGTTTGTGACAAAAATCATAATCAGGATTATTTTGGCCAATATTGAGATCCCGATTATTTAACACGATTACTGATCACCTTTAAGAACAACATGCCTTTTAAATTGTGAATTCAACTGAAAAATATATATAAATGTAAAAATAGCACAGCTAAACCACGTGAAAATGGGTGCGCTTATTTAATAGATATACATTTATAAATGTATATATAATCTGATGGATTTATACCACAAGAAAAGAGGATCCATGCAAAATGGGATGCGGCAGAATTATTGTTTTACCTCGATTATTTAATTTTTGTAATTGTTGAAGGCAAAAGTTGACGATTACAATTCATTTTCGATTAATTGCACAGTCCTAATCTAAAGTATATCAAACAAACCCACAAGAATCGTAAGAAAGAGACAACAAATTTACATTTTATAGATCTTTTACATGCACTCACACTCACAGTCTGTTTTTAACTTTAAAACAAATTTTTATATCAAATATAAATGAAACCCTTTTTTAAGCACATCATGATGTATGTAAGTGATGATAGTATCGATTTCTCTCTGTGTGTGTGTCAGGTGTGTCTCTGAGTGTGTTGCCGATGTATCTAGGTGAGATTTCTCCACAGCAGATCCGTGGTTTCATTGGTCAGTTTCACTCTATCTTCATCTGTCTGGGTGTCTTTAGTGGACAGGTGTTGGGCTTACCTGAGATATTTGGACAGGTGAGTGTGTGTGTGTGTGTGTGTGTGTAGACAGTGCTTCTAGCGTTTGGAACAGCTACAGAGCCTTTTCAGTGACTGTATGGAATTATGGGAAATGGAGTCTGGATGCTGTTGTGTAATATTTATACTTCACTCACAAACACACACTGCAGCGGTAGGTTAGCGTGTTTTAACATGACATGAGACCTGAGATGCTCATTAGCTGTAAATGTCAGGACTAGTTTGATGGCGAGATGTGTCATCTGTAGAAACAGCAGCAGCGGTGCAGACGACTGCGCAGATCTGAGCGCCGTCTGCAGCTTTACAGTATAGCAGTGAAAATAACACTTAACATACTTAAGAAGAACAATCAATGATTTAAGAACAAAGTTAAGAATGCTTTATACCCGAAAGAACTTCTTATGGCAGTTCTTACAGTTTCTTCTCAAGATAGATTTACAAAGCATGTAATTTCTTTTTATGATGTTCTCAAGGAAATGTTTGAGAATTTCTTGAGAAGGAACATTCTTATGAGTTTACTATATATTTTTTTTTAGCGCAATCTTATATTTAGTTTTGAGAACAGTTTGGTGAATCCGGCCCCAGAGCTCTGCTGCGTCCCAATTCGCCTTCTTATACTATGCACTAAAAGTATGTAGTGTTTTTGTTATGTAAAAGTCTATACATTTTAGCGCATAGCAAGACGGTATGCACACATTGGGACATATTACTAACGCTAACCGGAAGAGACCGTTGTTGCCTAGACGACACAGTGATCATTAACTGTGATCAAAATACAGCTCTTCTTGCATTTAAGTATTTATTAATTTATTATTTCTTATGTAATGTTTACTGTATACTACATTTGTTAATTCAGTGAAGCATCTGCTATTTAATTGTATTACTTTATTTTATCACTAAGCTCTGCCCTCTCGCCGTGTGTTGTGGGTAATGTAAGCCGTTATTGTCCATCGTTCTGCACTACGAATTTCTACCGGAAGTTGTAGGCCATCTGTGAATCTTTGGAATACTCTTTACGATTTGGGACAAATGCTAATTCTACTTTCCTATACTATTAAGGACGGATAGTATGCGGATTGGGACGCAGCACATGTCACATTACACATGACACATGACACTAAAGCTGGTGCGTGTGTGCGCGTGTGTTTATGTGTGTGTGTGTGGGATTATTCTCAGTCAAATGAGCTCACATCCAAATCTCTATGATATTCTGCTCTCTTCACTGATTATCCGTCTGTCTGTTTCTTTCTCTCATTCATTCTCTGTTTCTGTCTCTCTGATGGTTCTATCATGTGCTATATAAATGTGTTTGAGGAAATAAGTGTTACACAAGATATTAAACGGCAACTTTTTGCAGTATGACATTATTGTCATGACAGTGAAGCACATTCTCATTACAGTAGTGCAAAAAATCTCATTCTTAATGCTGTTATGTGACCTTTTCTTGACATTTACCCAAAACACTTTGCTTAAAATCTGTTCCAAACATACCACTCACACACTCACACACACACACACACACTCACACACACACACACACGTGTATTTCACTCTCAGCGGGCTGGTGTTGATTCTTTTGATGATTAAAGGAGAAGTTCATGTTCAAAATAAATGTTTATGATCATTCACTCACCCTCATGTCATCCAAGATGTTCATGTGTGTGTTTCTTTAGTGGAAAAGAAATGAAGGATTTTTCTCATATAGTGACTTCAATGGACTCCAAACGCTTGAAGGTCAAAATGACAGTTTCAGTGACGCTTCAAAGGACTTTAAACCACACCAGACCATGAATAAAGGTCTTATCTAGAGAAACCATCGCTCATTTAATAAAAAATATATAGATGTATATGCTTTATAAACACATCGTGGCCTTACTCTGTTCTGTGATGTGCGTTCATGACTTCACGTAATTACATTGAAAACTTGCACATTAAACTTGTAAACACTGACTCTGTACTTCCGCCTACATCAAGCGTGACCTTTTCATTGTGACTACATATTACATGAAGTCATGAACGCACATCTCAGGACAGAGCATTTATATTATATACGTTTATATTTTAAATGGCCGATGGTTTCTCTAGATAAGACCTTTATTTATGGTCTGGTGGATTAAAGTCCTTTGAAGCGTCACTCAAACTGTCATTTTCACCTTCAAGGGTTTGGAGTCCATTGAAGTCACTATATGAGAAAAATCCTTCATTTCTTTTCCACTAAAGAAACAAACACATAAACATCTTGGATGACATGAGGGAGAGGAAATCATCATCAACATTTATTTTGAAAGTGAACTACTCCTTTAACTGTCCGTAGAATCTTGATGAATGTAATCTGGAGTTCCTTCATCTGTTTGACACAAACACTCCACAAGAGGATCTGTGTTTACATGGACATGTGTTTTTTATTAATAATAAATCTAAACAGTGTTTACATGAACACTAAATGAAGTGAATGAATCAGATTAGATTTAGTTTTGATATGCAAACATCGGCAGTTATACAGAGATCTCGCCGTCTTTCTTAAGGCGGCTCTGGACGTGCCCTTGACCTGGATCAGAACAGGTTTGACCTTCAGTACCCCTAACAATACCATGGTTGACATGGTTTCATGTGACTTTCATTCTTCTACCGCTCTGAGTCCCAATGGATTACCACTGACACCTTCATTCCCACAGAAGAACTAAATCTCTCATTAATCTCAGATTTTTTTAAGAATCCGGCTAAGTGATATTTCATGAGCTCTGAGGAGTCAAATACTTCAACCAGCTACGCTTATATAACACAACACACCTATACTTGATAACATCACATATCCATCCAGTTAAACAAACAGATTGAGAAGACAAACTCTGACACAAACAGACAATAAATGTATACATATATATTATAATAAACGAGTATCATCTGATGGGCACTAGGCCGGTGTCTGATGTTGTTGTCCACGCAATCTCCTCTGTGAAGAGTCATGATACAGGACAGAGAGAGAGAGAGTGTCCCAGACTAGTGGAATAAATCCCTCGGCCCTGATGTGAACCCGTCAGTCTGTGTCTGATCTAAAGATGATGTGATCCCTGAGGCTGTGACATCACTCCTCATACAGGTGAAGGTGATGCAGGTGATGCTGTGAGCTCCAGCCCAGACGCACGGGTGCTGACCCACATCTGAACGTGTCAATATGTGATTTAATGCTCTCTGAGAGTTTCAGATGAAGATGACCCGTCACACTTTACCTGTGAATCATCATGCAGTCACGTTAAAAACACCACGTGTGTGTGTTTGTGATATTTGTTGTGTTGCAGGAAAGCAGATGGAACTTTCTGTTTGGGTTCCTCGCTGTTCCAGCGATGCTACAGTTGTGTGTTCTGCCGTTTCTACCCGAGAGTCCAAGATTTCTGCTGATGGAACGACGAGATGAAGCTCGAGCCGAGAGAGGTGCCGTCACACACACACAGTTTCTGTTATTTTCTCTGTGTGTGTGTGTGTGTCTGTGGTCTTTTGAAGTGCTCTGGTTAGTTGTGGTTCACAGTAAAGTGAGTGACAGATTGAGGTTGCTTGTTAAAGAGCAGCACTCAAATCAAACACATCTCCTCTGAGAAAAACACGTTTAACTTAAGATCACAGGCGCTGTCAGAGAGAGCGGACACCAGCTGGAGCGCCCACAGGAGAATATTCTGTTTGGTCTTCTAGAGAAATGTTCTCTCCTCTTTATTTACTTCAGCAGTTTCATAAGATGCTTTTTTAAAATCTATTCTGAGCCGAACCCTTTTATCATTAGCTGTGAGACCAACATTATAATGCCGACTCGAGGAGCTAATTACAGGCTTAAAAAGGCCACAATTGCAACAATAGAAATTTGTCCATTACCTCAACTAATTTTATACTCGTCTCTCCACAAAAACAGTAAAGAAAACCAATTTAAATAAAAAAAAAATGTTTTAGACAAGCCCCCATGTTATGTGATTCCAAAAGATCACAACAAAAAAGGCAGCAGACAAGCATACTGGTGGAAAGAGTTGCGCTGTTTTTACAACAAAATATACTGAAAAGAAGATCTAATTAAACACAGCGCGGGCCAAAAGGAAACAAAACAACAGAATAAATGCAAAACGGGAGTCCAAAAAGGAATGGAGATGCCATCTGACAGGAGAACACCGATGTAAGGCGGGACGAGAGCCATGAGGGAACGGCGCAAGGCCGGTGATGCGAGTGATAATGAGTTTCACCGGTCTTGCATCTTTTACGGAGGAGATCAGAAGCATAAAAGGATGATCGACAGTAGTGTACGACGAGAGAGGACCAGGCCTGGACTTTACATTATGCTTTATTATGATTGTATCCCCCGTGAGGGAGCTGTCGGCCCTTTACTTTCGTTTGGTTGTTCGTTTATTTGATTAAAAGTTTTGTTCAATGTTCACCTCCTTCTTCCTTACTTGGAACATTGCTACAGCTGTTTAAATAGAAGGAGAAACCCTTGCTCTGGCGTTCACGATCAGTAATTAACAAACCAAATACCTGATAGGAAACACAGACCAAACAAAGACAGGTAACGGCGAGATCAAAAGTTTTTTCAGTGACCCTGTAGAAGAATTCTGTGCGTTTATATGCCCAAATCTCATTGGTTCTTACCGATGACCGCCGTCTGATTGACCAATGGGACATCTATACTGTCTATACTGTATTTACTGCGGGTCTAAACTGAAAAAGTCCAATATACAGTTGTGTTTGTGTGTATTTGACCGTCTGAAATAAAACTCTTGTGCATCTTTAAAAGATTTTGTGTCCGTCCATCAGCATTCCAGGTGTTTCTGGGTCGTACTGACGTGTCTCGTGAGCTGGAGGAGGTTCACGCTGAGAGTCGAGCTCAGAGCACACAGCGGTCAGTGGCGACGCTGGATTTGCTCCGGAAGCGAGCGGTCCGCTGGCAGCTCATCACCGTGGTTGTGGTCATGAGTTGTTATCAGCTCTGTGGACTCAACGCTGTGGGTTTATAAACACGCATGAGAATAACTCACACGTCTGATCTCTGCAGTCTCCGGTCAACCATCTTTGTGTTTACAGATCTGGTATTACACCAACGGCATCTTTGAGGATGCTGGATTTACAAAGTCGCTCATTCCCTACATCACGCTCAGCACGGGCGGCATCGAGACGCTGGCGGCCATCATATCGGTGAGCGGAAGCCACTGCAGTGTGCGGATGTGATTTCTGAATCACTCAATCACAGAAATTCTATTGACATCATGTAAGACGACGAGCTGAACAGGGTACATTTAGAACAGCTTGTGATCACTGAACACGAGTTACATGGGTTTTACAGCTGTCAGTCAGCGCTCACGCCTCACATGTTCTCATGGCGCTGATCAGACATCATACTGGAGACGTGTGATTGGCTGAGAGTGATGGTGGTGTGGCTGTGTCCATGGTGAGTATCGTTTAAGTGACACCTGTCAGAATTGTAATAAAAGAGTGAAGAAGATTGCTGCTCACGTCAGAGTTCATAGACCCAGAAAATGATACACAAGTGATAATAATAGCACCGCTTGAATGACAGGTCCATTTATATTTTACCCCATCATGAAAATGAATAAACAGGAAATTATTGTGTCAATAAGATTAAAATGTTTTTTAGGCCAATATTACTGCATTTAATTAATGCTAAATGAAACAATGGTATTAAAAGCGATTACATTATTTTTGCAGTATTTTTAATGAAACCTAATTTGGCAGAACAGTGTGTTATTCTCGTATTTATGATATTGGGCGTGTTGTTTAGCCGTTGTGTGTGTTGATTGTGTGTTTAAGATGGTTGTAATGAGGTTTGGGAGAGAGGGAAGCAGATTCCCCTCGTGGGAAATTAAAGGGTAATCTGCCCTGTTAGCACGCCATGACAGCACTATATCAGAGAGCATTATGGGATTTGTGTGTAAAGAGATCTGACACAATGGACATCAGAAGAAAGACCTTCAACAACCTGTTCCTCTCTGATAGCTGTGTGTGCGTTTGTGTGCATGTGTGTGTGCCTGGTAAACCCTACAGTATTGGGAAAAATTTCCCCACAAAGATGGCATTATCCAAATTCTGGGACATTTTTTGGTCCTCATGAGGAATCAAGCTTATAAATCATACAGAATGAACTTTTTTGAAAATCTAAAAGAGCAGAAAGTGTTGTGTGATTGTTAGGCTGAGGGGTCCAGAATATGATATACAGTTAGTACAGTATAAAAACCTATGGGATGTCCCCATAAAACATGGAAACCGAGAGTTTGTGCATATGAGAGAGAGAGAGAGAGAGAGAGAGAGAGCCCAAACAGATTAATATTGAGTTAACTCTGATAGAAGCTGAATGTTGTGTTATCAGGTGAGATTTCATCAGCAAACCAATTCTGCACAAGTGTTTGACATGACTGATGTGATTACAGCCTTTATTTTTAATGCATTTCTGATCACTTTTACAAATGAGAATAACTCTAATAGACCTTAATGACACAGAGCATCATTCACAGTGTTTCTCACGTCTGTCTCTCAGGGTTTAGTGATAGAGAGAGTTGGACGCAGGCCGTTATTAATCTTTGGCTTTTCAGCGATGGCCGTCTGCTTCAGTCTTCTGACTGTGTTCCTCAATTTTCAGGTAAATAACACACACACACACAGGTCTCATCTGTGTTGACCAGCCTCCACAGTTCATTAATATATCAAAAATCACTCCATTATTCCTCATTTATGGAAAGAATTCTGTTTCTACTCAAAGTGTCTGAGGATCGGTCGCTCACGTTTTATTCTCACGGCCTCTTGTGTTCAGTTTGTTGACTTGTGTTACAATGAATGACAGGTCACACACAGGTGTCTCTCTCTCTCTCTCTCTCTCTCTCTCTCTCCCCCTCTCTCTCTCTCTCTCTCTCTCTCTCCTCTCTCCCTCTCTCTCTCTCTCTCTCTCTCACTCTATCTCTCTCTTTCTCTCCCTCTTTCTCTCTCTCTCTCTCTCTCTCTCTCTCTCTCTCTCTCTCTCCCTCTCCCTCTTTCTCTCCCTCTTTCTCTCTCTCTCTCTCTCTCTCTTTCTCTCCCTCTTTCTCTCTCTCTCTCTCTCTCTCCCTCCCTCTCTCTCCCTCTTTCTCTCCCTCTTTCTCTCTCTCTCTCCCTCTCTCTCTCCCTCTTTCTCTCCCTCTCTCTCTCTCTCTCTCTCTCTCTTTCTCTCCCTCTTTCTCTCTCCTCTCTCTCTCTCCCTCCCTCTCTCTCCCTCTTTCTCTCCCTCTTTCTCTCTCTCTCTCCCTCTCTCTCTCCCTCTTTCTCTCTCTCTCTCTCTCTCTCTCTATCTCTCAATCTCTATCTCACTCTCTATATCTATCTCAATCTCTATCTCACTCTCTATTTCTATCTCAATCTCACTCTCTATCTCTATCTCACTGTCTATCTCAATCTCTATCTCACTCTCTTTCTCTCTCACTCTCTATCTCACTATCTATCTCAATCTCTATCTCACTCTCTATATCTATCTCAATCTCTATCTCACTCTCTATCTCTATCTCACTCTCTATCTCTCTCTCTCCCTCTCTCTCCCTATCTCTATCTCTCAATCTCTATCTCACTCTCTATATCTATCTCTCAATCTCTATCTCACTCTCTATATCTAACTCACTCTCAATCTCTATCTCACTCTCTATATCTATCTCAATCTTTATCTCTATCTCACTCTCTATCTCACTCTCTATCTCAATCTCTATCTCACTCTCTTTCTCTCTCTCTCTCTCTCTCTCTCTCTCTCTCTCTCTCTATATATATATATATCTCTCTGTGTTCAGGATCGATTCTCATGGATGCCGTATCTCAGTTTTGTCTCCATTCTCGCTCTGATTGCTTCTTTCTGCTCTGGGCCAGGTACACACACACACACACACACACACACACATGTTCTGTATGTTTAATGCATTGATTTCATTGCAAGATATTTTGAAAACACATCTTCACATTTTCAGATATAAATGAAAGTATTATTCAGGATGTTAATGAGTGTGTTATCTTGGGGTCTGTAAGCTGTACCTGATCTCAGTACCTGAGCTATTATTGTGAGAATATTTCATCCCCACTCACAAACACATGTTTGACAGTATTAAGACCTTCAGTCATGGTAACACATTAAAACTGAAGTCTTTATAAGGTTTGAGAAGCGTAAATGTCTAGTTCTGATTAAAATCTAATCTGTGGTATATTGCCCTTGTGTAGTTTTCTCACTGAATCTTGAGGGTTCAGGTTCTTATACAGTGTGATGATGTGATATGAATCAGGTTAAGTGAATATGAAAATGTCACTCTTTCTAGCTGATTGTTTGTATCTCATTTGAATCGCTGTCTTCTGACCGGACCAGTCAAATAAATATTCATGAGACACACACAGACACAGCAGAGAGAAAACACACAGAGATACATGATGGACAGACAGTTAATAGGGTCGCCGGTCACGTTTAGAAAGTGTGCGTGTGTGTGCATGCGTGTCAGTAATTTCAGGTGAGTCTGTCTGTCTGTCAGAGGTTCTCAAATGTTTTCATGTGGCTGGTGATCCGCTCTGACTCCACAATTGAGTCATTGGTTTAAGAATTTAGCAGAATGTTAAAAGCAGTTTATCATCTGAAACACACACACACAAACACAACACACACAACACCAAAGCTTAAACGATGAGGAGAGAAATATATTCAAATATTCACTTCATTCATCTCAGACTGCCCACAGACAGAATAATGTATATCTGTATTGTGTGTGTGTGTGTGTCTGTATTGTGTGTGTGTGTGTGTGTGTGTGTGTGTGTGTGTGTGTGTGTGCGTGCGTGTGTGTGCGTGTGTGTGCGTGTGTGTGCGAACTGGGGCAAATTGACCTTTAACACAAACCAACCCATGATTTAAGAGAACTTAAATCATTTTTCCTCATAAATCCTGTAACCCTTTATACTGAAAATAAAGCGACTTACAATTGATGGAAACTAAATGCTTATACTTTAAAACATGAAAACAAGAGTGCCTGATTCTGGTGAATATTTACTGTATTTTTAACAACATAAACAAACGTTACTGCGCATGCGCACTTTTGTGACCCCAAATTAATTTCCGGTACACATTCACAAACAATAGAGCGCTGTAGATTATTTATCATAACAATCAAAATAAACCGAGAAGAAGTGTAACTTTGCTAAACTTGTCTCTGTAATATTCTGAATGTAGACTGCGATACTAAACTCAACCGCTAGATGTCAGTGTACTATACGCTTTCTTTAAATGCGACCGAACTAAAGGACACATTGAAAAGATTGTTTATTTAATCAAATTAACATTCCACAAAATTCAACAAATCGTTTACTTAATACAATTATTATCCAGTAAAATAATAATACGAATGAAAATATAAATAGTTATATTATTAGACAATATCCAAACACAAACCGGAAGTTAACTAGGAGTCAGGCGCGCGCGCATCCGATCCGAGGATTA